>VWZY01013150.1:386098-404219 GCA_013399075.1 Chloroceryle aenea
CCCTCTTTCCCCCCCCTTTCCCCCTTTTCTCCCTTTTTTTCCCCCTTTTCCCTTTCCTTTGTTTTTCAGTATTTGCATTCTTGAGGATG
This sequence comes from Chloroceryle aenea, assembly GCA_013399075.1. NCBI lineage: Eukaryota > Metazoa > Chordata > Aves > Coraciiformes > Cerylidae > Chloroceryle > Chloroceryle aenea. The sequence goes on from VWZY01013150.1 coordinate 386,188, forward strand.
AAACCCTTTCACACATGATCTACAGGTGGAAACCAGTTCAGATCTTTTGGGTGGTTTAATTCATCCTACCATTACACTGGAATAAGCTGTAATTAGGAATTGTAGGACCACTGATCACAGTCAGTGTGTCTACAGAAGTGAAAGGTGGGTAAACACAATTTATAACATTGGCTCCCTCTTGCATTATGGAAGAGAACCAAACAGCTCCTCCTGGGTCAGTAACTGTTTATGGGGATCCTGAGAGGGGCTAGATCTAAAAGGTTATAGAGAACTGCAAGCTATTTTATGATGATTGAAGTCAACAATGTGTAGAGCCAGCTAAAGTGATGACAATGGTTTCAACTTGGGCAAAATTATTTTTTCTTGGCTATTTTTTGAGATTTTAAAAAAGCATCTGCTAGATTTATTTGGGATATAGGACAACATTCCAACACACATAATGTATTTTTATTGATTCATTCATCTAGTCATTCTAGGCCCAGGCTTGTATAGGAAGTCAAGGGTTTCTTTAATTATTTGGAAAGACCTGACTCTAAACGTAAACCTTTTTTTTGTCTTTCCTAATGATGAACAAGTTCAGACTAAAGAACAGCCCTAAGGGGGGAAAACAAATCAACAATAATTGCCATGAATAGTAGTATTCAATTCTAGCTACATAATTTTATAGAAGAAGAAAATCAACTTGACCCTTGGTTTCTGTCCACATACTCTGGCTTGGCTTCATTGACTGAAAATGTTCTAGCTCTTACCAGCAGAGAGATCCTCCTCTCCTTTCAGCAAGCAGATGATGTATCCCAAAAATCAGCAAAGATCTAGATAAGATTTTGAATCCACTAAAGAAAACAAGTTAACATCCCCATTCTTACGTGCTAATAAATTCCAATTCCTTTTAGTCCTTTATGGCTGTTCTAGTACCAGGATAACCCCCTTCTCAACTGGCACACACGAGACTTGTTCCTGCACTGCCAGAGCTGCAGGGACTCCTAGCTCCACAGGGCATTGCCCATCACACACAATGCTGGATAGGTGCTTAGAGAAGTCATGAAGTGACATCAAAAAGTGCTGCATGGAGCATCTGCCAGGGGAATCCAGGTACAAGCTGGGATGGAAATGAGAGGTGAATTATCCCGTGCCGAGCCCTCTGCAATTGTAGACAGGCAATTTCCAGCAGAAACTTCTGAGAGTGCATTTTGACTGCAGATCAAACTGCTTTCTGTAGTCAGCTGCTGCTAAAGTAGTAACTTTTAATTAAAACAATGATATGCATATCAAAATTCCTACTGGTATGTTGTTCTGACATGTTACTCAGTTAAATAAGGATGAATCGTTCTTGAATCTTTTGGTTTTGCTTTTGCACATGTCTGTGGATTGTTCAGTGGCTCTTCCACCTGGTAGAATGCCATAGCTTATAAAGATTGGCTGGCTGAAGGTTTGTTACACTTTCTTTCCCTAAGGTGGGTACAAGAAAAGATAGTTATTTTCCTTGCAAATTTGGGGGTTTGTCTCTTTGGACCATCATAACCACAGCCTTGTATCCTGCTACAGGGTGCAGCAGATCCCATAGGTGGGATGTGGAAGGAGCTGCATTACTGATGTGCTACAGGTCCTGGACTGTGTTAGGTGGGCTGTGGTGTGGACTGAATAGTAGGGAGCTATACTCAGGACAAGGACCCAGCAGCCAACAAAGGTATCTTCTTTTTTTTTCCCTTTTTTTATCCAATTTGTGCATCCTGGCACATTCATGCAGAGCTACTAAATGCATTATGTTTACGTGATGCAACTTCTAAGGCTGGACTCTTCAGCTGCACAGCAGTTCCTCTCAGGATGTCTTGTTACTTCTCATGAGATGAATGGCATGGTTACATTCACCTTAATGAGGTCAGAATTTGAACCTGAGTAAAAATTATATAAAAATTATATTTAGGGCCACTTTACTGTGACTTCCCAAGTGGAATTATGGTTGACTAATTTCCAAGTAGCTGTTTAAAACCCCAACTAATAGTTTCCATCCATATACAGTACAGAAACAAATAATCCAAGCCTCTTAAGTGGGTCCTACGAATTGGATGCAAAGGAAACTCATTTTAAACACTTCTGTTGTTCCCCCTCTATGGTGGGGAATTCTATAGGAGAAGATGCAGCAAGGGTGAGCATAGAGGAACTGTACAGTGCTGCGAGCCAAAGGACATCATGAGGAACACTCCTATTATCTGGAAGCCTGATTTCCTGTCTCAGTTTCCTCGTGGGTCCCGATGAATGGCCAAAGAAATGGAACACTTTCCTGCTTGGCCAAAATCTCTGCTAAATGACTCCCTTGGCCGCGTGCCACTCAGTGCTCTGGACTAAATCCTGCAGCTCCCCCGTGAGTCTGGAGGGTACTTGCTGCAGTTCCTAGGGTCAGTGGAATTTTAGGAAGCCCGTGGTAGTAAGACAGACCCAACCTTCCATTCCATGCTGTAATACTTTAGGTGTTCTTTTCCCCATTTTGAGAATTTATTTATTTTTTTGGTGATAGATGTCAGTAGATGCGTTGACATTTGTCAATGTAAACTTCCATGGCACGTAAGGGATGTTAACAGAAGTCTGTTAGAATTTTCATATTGGGGAAATGATTTTACTAAGATACAACTAAGATAGTACAGCATGCCTTGCAAAAATTACCAAAGACAGGTTTAAAAGAAAAAAAAAAAACAACTTTTAAGGTATGCATTTAGTACAATAACTGATTTTCTGGTTGGTTTTGATTTGTTTTTTTCCCCCCAAAGTTTTACTACATGAATTAGTACACATACTGAAGTTCTAAATACAGTTTTATTGTAGAGTATAAAATTAGGATACTAAAGATTTTTGCATGCCTCTCAAGAAGGAATGAAACATAAGTTGCAGGCATCCTATTGAGTGCTGCTTCATTAGGTGTAATATCTGTCACCTTCTATGTACAGAAGAGATTTTTATTTATTTAGTCTTTTTTTATTTGCTCCAACATCCATATTAAACCCCAAACCATTCAGAATCCTATCCTAGCTCTGACTTAAATTAAAACCACGGCACCAAATTTTGGGTTCTGTTGTTACCTCAGTTCCTATACTTCCTATTTTAACTCCAGCTATTTAAACTCACAGCTGACTCAAAGGAAACTTGGCAAAATAGACCCCATTTCCCAACAGTGTTTCTCTAGAGCAGAAGAGATGCTGGGACAGTGCTTAATAATTTTTGGCTTGTTTTGCTCTATGCATCCATAAGGAAAAATGTTCTCAATTCTCAGGGGATGAGGAATGCTCACCATAGTGCTCTCTATGTGTCATCATCCAGAGGACTCATTCTCATCAGCTGTCCAGCTGGAAATTTTGGGGATACATGGAAAAGAGTACAGAAAAGACTGAAAGCTATTGGTGTATTTAAACAACAACAGCAAAAGTATTGATCAACTTGTGTTGTGGTTTTGTTTGGTTGGGTTTTTACCTTGGTAGTTTGTCTTGTGGATTTACTGTATATTCCTTCTTCACCCTTTCTGGAATTTTAATGTCAGCTTAATTGGTGTGACTTCCATCAGAGAGGGTGATGTGAAACAGCATTTCTTTCACTGAAGGAGTTGTCAGCTATTTCAGCTGGGTGGATGCAACTGATGCTGAAGTCAGCGTTGCTTTCAGCGAAGCAGGACTGCTGGGTTTTGCCCAGCTTGTTCACTGCTCCTCTGGTCTGTCTGCTCTGCACTTTCTGACACGAGCTCCCCTTCTCTGACAAGCAGTGCTCCCCTTGTTGCTTTTTGAGCCTTGGTGCTAGGAGAGGCAGAGTGTGTGGAGTTTTCTGAGAACTGGCTGCAGGAAGAAGGTAGACACTGTAATTTATTGATTTATTTTTTCACTTTGTGGCATTTTTTGATATTAAGGTCCTGATTTTGAAGGCTGAAAGTTGGAAATCTCATTTATTTCCATTGTTTCCCCCTCTCCCCAGCAATACCACTTGGGTTTTTCTCTTGCTTTTTAAGGATTGGTTCTTTCCCCACTGTCCTTTTCTCTATTTCCTTCTGATTCAGAGGAAGAAGGAGAGACTCCTACACATCTCTGTGGTTCTCAGAGGGACGCTGGTGAAATATGACTCATTGTTCCTCATCCTTTGTGCACGTGGCATGAAATGTAAGATTTTAACTAACATAGTAGTGAAATGTTGTGTATGGCTAATAACTGTATTGTCAGCATCTGCTAGTAAGAGTTTCTGGTTATTTTAAAAAAGTGTCCTATAGTTCCACATAATAAATGAAAAAATATATAATTTACCTCCTTTATATGATGGTTTGGGGTTTTGTTTTTGAGTTCCAAAGATAGGATGCACTAAATGGTGCAGAGGGTAGTACAAATACATATTTGCATATAACAAAATGTATATTTTTAAATGTGTGGGAGAAGGAAATATGTGGTCACTGAATTTTAAGGATATTTGCATCACTGGAGAGTAAATTTGATGAGTAATTAAACATAACAAATTCAGACACTTGTTTGGTTCAATTTTCATCTCTCCTATTATCAGACAGAACAAAAAGATACTAGTGGGATATGGTTTAGTTAAAACTGCTCAGGTAGGAATAATAAAATTATGCTTTTTTGTAATGGGCATGGAAATATATTTCTGCCAAGTATAAACAGATTGGATAACACACAAAACATTTCCTTCAAGCATATTTACTATGTATGGACAAACTGAAAGCATCCATGTTATTCATGCTGCTTTTTCCTCGCAGAAGCAAGAGCAGCCTTTAGAGGAAGGCTCCAGTTGAGCTCCGTTATAAGGCTAGGTAATTTCTCTTGTCTTCAGCTGAAATGTGCCCCTGGTTTTACCCAAGGGCTCCATTTGGTTGACAAGTGCAATACCTTCTCAGTAGCTCTAATAGCAATCAATTTTTTGTCTTAAATGATAACTGCCAGGGAGTTATAAATTTGATCGTGTTTTATCTTGTAGCAGGGATGATGTTGCTTCCAAGATCTTTGACTCTGGATGTTCTTTAATTCCCTGAATTTTTATTTTATGTAAGAGGGGCTATTCTCACCTCTTGTGATCTAAATTAAGTTATATTATTATTATCTAGCCATTTATTATCTGTATTTGCTATGTCACATTTATCTGATGATATTGTAACACTGGAAGGTTTTGCTTTCTTGAGTTTGTTGTTTGTTGTTGGGCTTTTTTTCCCCAAGTGGATGCTTAATCTCTGAAGTAAAGTGCATCTGTATGTTGGCTGGCCTAGGGACTGATTTGCTTTCATTTCTTTGGCATATAGCTAGTAAAAAAATCTGATTTTTATTGATGCACCCAGTGACATGACTGTGAGGAAAGCCTGTCAGTGCATCCCAGGCTGGGAGAAGTGTAATTGAGAGAAAATATTCCTAAAGAGGAGTGCCTGAGGGAGAATGTTGAAGTTTGCCCTGAGTGGAGCTGTCAAATTCCTGTTCAACAGCAAAGTTAACAGAGTAGTAAGAAACTCTGATTCTAAAATCATTATTCCAGTTGTTGCTTATATAAATTACATTGCATTTCAGTTCTTATGTATACATTTCTTGGTCTCCTGAATACTTTGTTTCATGCCTTTCTCTCACAGAGAGAAAAGAAACTTTCTCTACTTCCTAGCCATACTGGTTAACATTTCTTCTGCTGCATAAGGGCTGAGTTTTCTCCTCGGTTTAGTCTGTGGGAATTGACTTAACATCCACTGGCAAATCTTCCTTGGAACTCTATTACATTAATAGCTGGGATGAGCTGGAATTGACTGCAAAGGAAAAATGAGCTGTCAGCCAGATCTCATCCAAACACAAACCATGTAAGAACAAAAATGGTTGGTATTGAGTTAATGCATTGATGGACTGTTTAGTGGGAGAATAAAAGCAATATATGGCTTCTTTCAAAAGTACATTTTTATGTATTGGTAGAAAAGTGTCTGTGCCAAATTGCCCAAGATTGTAATCATCAGTTTGCATTTTGCAGGGGCTTAATATATATTCGCTTTTTTTGATTGGTTTTTCCTGTAAAGCTGGAGCTTGCAAGGGGCTCCAAAGGTTTGGCACCATGGGAAGACAATTCCTATTGTTCAGCCTCTCCACACGCAGGCGTGGAAAGAGCAGTGAGGACTCAGTAACATGTTGGGACCAGCTTAGGAGGGCAAGGAGCTGGATGGAAGGATGAAAGAAGAAATGATGGCTTTGCTGTGCATTTGTTGGGTAATTCCTCAAGAAACTCAAATTCATTGTGGCTCAGTTAAATGGTCTCCCACACAGCTGGTCATTCTTTTGGAATGTCAGGGCCAGATTTTGATACAAATGCCATATTCTGAGACATACAGGTCCCTTCCTGACACTCTGATTGCTTTTCCAGGTAGTTTTAGGTTCAAATGGAAGTGTTTCAGTTCCTCACTTTCAGAGATGCACATCTTGCCTTCCATGCTGGTTCTCTTTGTTCTCACTTGGGAGAGTCTGGATGTTTGTTGTTGGTTATTTTCTTGGGTTTTGTCTTTTTTTGTTAATAAAAAAACACCTTTTGTCTGCATACATGGCTGGTTTACATCTGCCTGTTAAAATACTCAGCAGAGGTCTCTAATGAATCCCAGGATTTCTGTCCCCTGTTCTTTTAGGGGGAGATTGCCAGAAGTCAATCTTTTATTTTCACGTTTAGTGAGTGGAAATTTCAATTTTAAGAGACAATTTTTTTTTTTAATCAGACACACTTGTTCCTGAACAGTCCCTTGAAGCCTTTTATTGCCCTCTCAGCCTACCAAAGACATATTTCCCAAGAGCACACCTCATGGAGTCAGCCTGTTGTGCACCAGTAGTCTGGACCCAGGCATTGCCTCTCAGACCAAGATGCAGGCTTGTTAATAGAAATCCCAGCAACAGAAACTTGAACCCTGACTTCTAAATAACCAGCTAGAATTTCTTTGACCTTTGCCTGCCATCAGCACAACAAACACTCGTTAAAACAGTAACAGATAAGTAACTTTCATCTTACAAGCCCCACTTATCTCTGTGAAACAAAATTGCTGTGTATCCTCACCCCTTTTTATTCAGCATTACTATTTTTTTCCAGTGGACTTCCCTTGCAGAGCTTTTAAGTTATAAGGTTGTCTCTGATTTTGTTGGATATATTTAGAAAGTTCCTATTCTGTTTTTCTTTTATTTTCTTGTTTATACTGGCTGGAAGAAGAGAATGAAAATTTTCATCTCAGGTTGAAGCATAATTTGGTGTGATTGCTCAGCTTCTGATCTCACTACCAAGAATGTCTTATTTTAGGAGCTGATAAAAATATTTGGCTCTGTTTCACCTCAGTCACTCTTGGCAGTTCTTCATCTGTTCTTCTGGGGTTTCCATCTGCTCTTTTATTCTGCAGTTTCTTCTTCGGGCCCCAATTCAGCACCAACAACTGCAAGTAAGTAGAAAACCTCACTGATTTTTCAGAGAGCACGGGGTTTGATGCAGGTGCTGTTCTGCATCTCAGTTGGAATCTTCCAGTAGTTTATCTAATTGCTAAAATAGAGAACGTGGCAATTCCCTGCAGCTTTGAGCATTCCCTTTGTTCTTCCTCTCTCACAGGTGTCCAATGATTTAACCTAGAGCTGTATACATTACTTAAAAAAGATCTATAAAATGAAATATATCACAGGGGCTCAAGAAAATACTTTATCTGATGAACTTTTCCTATTAAAGTCCTTTTACTTGCCAAACGAAGCTTATGAACATATGTGAAATTAGGTTTATTGAAAAGCTTTCCTTATTTTTTTCAGCAATTTCATAAATATCCTGTTATTTAAGCACTTTTTATTTAAATTTCACACCTCATAATAGGGGTTATTGCTGCTGAATAATCATTTGCTCTGAGCTGATTAATCTGTTAACCAATGATAGAGAAAAACCAATAACAAATCACACATATAGAGCTTTCTCATGTATTTCACTTCCAAATGTACTTTTCATTTAATATCTTTGTTTTTTTGACTTCTTATCCATGAATAACTTTTTAAAATATATATACAGAAAGTTTCCCTTATCATCTAACTATTGAAAATGTGACTGTAGTTGTGTAGTACTTGTGTACTGAAAAGCATTATTTCATAGTAAAAACCATATATTTGCTCCTTGTAGGAGACAGCTTGTCTGACTAAATGTAAAGCTTAACCAGAATGTTTAGAAGGTAAAGTAACAGAAGAAGGAAGAACTTGGTAGTGAATAGATGCACAATGAATTGGTTCATTCAGGGCTTTGCTTGTATTTTTTTTTTTCACCTGCTCTTGTAATGTACATTTTGGCATGCTGAGAGTTTACTTAATTGGAGGGGGGAGTAATAGTCCACTGTCTGCCTAGCACTGACATTTATGACAGCTTTCTATTGAGTTAGTGTTTTGTTTTACCATATAGAATACTGACAAATTATGTATAAGCTTTATATTAACTTTAATAGTGAAAAAGATTATTGTACAAAAAAAAAAAAGGGTTTAATATGCCAAAGCATGCCATCTGCACAAGCTTTTCTTTTCCTTTCAAACAACCATTTCTTATATTCCACTAGGACTTTTTGATCTCTACTATCTGTTGTGTAAACTAGAGATTTACAGCAGAATTGGATGCGAAAGATAAAATTTCACTTTCAAAAATAGGCATGGTCACCAAACTGTTTTCCTTTGATCACTAAAACCATTAGAAGGCAATATTCATCTGCCTTTACTGGAGAGAAAGTCTAGGGACCCTCAAAAAATTCTTTTAAGCTTAAACATAAAATTAAAAATTAACTTTAACACATATGAACAAATTAGGTACTCGTGGTGTTTGGAGGCATAGTGATGTGATCATGGCAGACAAAATCCAGGAGAAGAAAAGTTGCACTGATTCATCTCTCATTCCTTACCCCTGAAATCTGCTGAAGTCAGCTTTAAATGTTTCCTCCTGCTTCAGAGTTCAAGGCAGCTGGGTGTTGCACTCCCAGGTAACTGTGCCCAGTGTGCCTGGGGCAGCTGCTGGAGAAAATTCTCATCCTCTAACTCCTGGCAGAGTGAGCAGGAGTGCAGGGTTGGGGCACCGCATCAGCACACATACAGAATTAGCAGACCTGCCATCTCTGAGCCTCCTAGGGCAATTTCTTCTCTCTCTGCACCCCCTCCCCTCTTGCTACTTAAATAGATCTTCTTCCTTAGATCCTTTTTAGGAATGTAAGAAAGTTCCTGGTGCATGGAAGCTGTCTGTGATGCTGCCTCTCTCCTATTTTCCAAAAACAGAAGGGGAAAAATGATTCTTCCCATACCAGAGGGGAAGCTTGTTCCCAGATTGAAGCCCCACAGGGTTAAATTAATCTTGGCACCACTCGAGGAACCCTTTGTCCCAAGAATCAATTGTATACCCCTACTGCGTCATCTCTGGTATTCAGAAGTGACCCAGTTTCCACTCAGCTGGTCATGCCATAAACAGAATATTGCAGACAGGTACTGAGCAGTGGTGCCACCAGTAAGTCCTGAAGTCCCACTGTCCCGACCAGCAAAGGCTGGTGGATGATCTGTTACCTGCATTGCAGTCAGGAACCACTAGCAGGTAAGGAAGCCAATGAGAAAGGAGCTTTCCCAGCCTGGTTGCAGGGAAGGAGATGTTAGAGAAAGTGTGGAAATGATGTGGGTTTTTTTTTGCATTCCTGAGGACAAGAACTATTTCTGAGTGAGGAAGATCTTTTTGAGGAAGGCATTCATGTACAACCTGACTGGTTTGTGCTACAGCTTAAAGTGGTAAAATTACACAGCCTGGTGAAGCAGAAGAGCTGGTTAATATTCAAGCACCACTTTCTCAAAGCCTAAGAGTGGCACATCCCTGGGAGTAAAAATTCAAGTAGAGGAGGCAAGATTATCTGCATGGATGGCTGAGCAAGGATCTCCTGCAAAAGCTGAAATAGGAGGAATTTTATGGTATGTGGAAAAAGGGACCGGCCATTTGTGAGGAATATAGGAACGTAGGCAGGGATGCACAAAGGAAGGCTGAGGCCACCTTGGAATTAAATCTGACAAATAATGTGAAAAACAAGAAGGGCTTCGGGTAAATCAGTAGGACAAGGAAGACTGGGGAAAATGTGGGCCTGCTGCTTAGTGAGGTGGGTGCCCTGGTCATGGAGGATACGGAGAAGGTAGAGTTACCAAAGGCCTTCTTTGCTTCAGTCTTTACTGCTAAGACCAATCCTCAGGTACCCCCATCCCTTGAGATAAGAGAGAAGTCCGGAGGAAGGAAGACTCTCCATTGGCCAATGAGGATTTGGTTAGGGGTCATTTGGCAAACTGGACACCCCCAAATCCATGGGAACCTGATGGGATGCACCCACGAGTGCTGAGGGAGCTGGCTGGTGTTAGTGCTAAGCCACTACAAGAGGGACAGGGAAATACTGGAGAGAGTCCAACAAAGATGATGAAGGAACTGGAACATCTCTCCTACAAGGAAAGAGAGAGACCTGGGTCTGTTTAGCCTGCAGAAGACTGAGGGGATCTTATTACTACTTATAAATAAAGGGGGAGTGTCCAGAGGATGGGGACAGTCTCTTTTCAGTGGTGCCCAGTGATAGGACAAGGGGTGTTGGTCACAAACTGGAACACGGGAAGTTCCACCTAAAAAAAATCTCTTTACAGTGAGGGTGACAGAGCCTGGCCCAGGCTGCCCAGAGAGATTGTGGAGTCTCCTGCTCTAGAGACTTTCAAAACCCACCTGGATCTGTTCCTGTGCAACCTGCCCTAGGTGAGCCTGCTTTAGCAGGGGGGTTGGACTCGGTGATCTGCAGAAGTCCCTTCCAACCCCTACCATGGGGGATTCTCTGCTTGCTTGTGTAAGATTTGAAGGCTCAAAGGGAGATAAACAGCCTTCCCATGGCTCTGCTTTTGCTGTCAAGTACTTTGTGTATAATTTAATCCTAGTTATTTGTTCTACGTGATTCATGCCATTACAGTTATAAAAATAGGACCTCTTTGTACTGGCTTTGTTTTTAAAGCATCTGAGGGCTTCAAATGAAATATAACTTGTGCTTCAGCTGAAAAAAAATACATTATTGTTTGCAGTCTTTGCCAAAGGCAAATGCTATGGATGGGTGGATGGATGGGTGGATGTCTGGCCTGTGGTGACCCAGTGCATGTGCTGATATGTTGCTATTGATACAAATGGAAATTGTGGCACATAAATAGTGCTTTCAGGGGCCATGTTAGAAGCTGCTTTGGGAGATCTGCCTCTGTAAGAGCAAAGGACATTGACAGTTCACGTTGCAGTATTCCAGCACTGCTTCTAGGTGGCAAACCAAACTTCTATGAAAGATGTCAGTCTTGCTAAATACTTTATTCCAAAAAGCTTTACTTCCACTATTGTCTGAAAATACAGCACGTACCTTGATGCTCACTCAGATGCAGAAACACCAGTCTGGTACAGAGCAGAACTGTGTTACAAGTTATGTTGGCCATATGGGCAGCTCTATTGGCTGAAAAACTGAAAGACCAACAAGTTTCTGAGTAGGGAAATGATATCTTTCTGTAAAATTGATATCGTTAGTAGCTTTACAGTTGTTTTTGTGAAGTTAATGGAACTCACATCAAAATTCTGTGGTTTTCTGCTCTTGTATGTTTGTCTCTTTAAAAAGATGCATTATACAAGTTAGAGCAGGGTTTGGATTTCTTGTTTTTTTTTTTTCTTCTCTGTAGTCCTTCCCTAAGTGTGATATTTAACCAATATTCTTGAAATTACTCCCCGAGTGGCTCAAAGCTCCCTTGTTCTCTCAGTTCCTCAGCATACCCTCCTCCCAGTCTTCCTCAGAGCTAAAATCTGCTTGAGAAGCAGCTTTTGTGCAAGAAAAAAAATCCCTTCTACCTACACACAGACACAAAATATTGTCATAAAAGAGAACAATGTGCCAGTCTGTGTGAAATCAAGAGCAAACAGAAGAAAATCTCTTATTGCTTAGCCCCTTGGTGTGTTTAGGGCATGATGTGCTTATCTGTAGAGTGCTTTGCCTGAGTGCAGCAAGAGATACAGTCAAATAAATACACAACAGTCCAAACTTCTTGAGTTCTTTGCTCTGGTAATCAAGCAAATGAGAGTTTGATTATGTACAAAGCTAAATGAGTATGTCAGAGCAATAATAAGATGATGGAAAAGACTTTATGAAAATATGCCAGTACTGAAGAGCCGTAGAAGGTCGATGCCAAACCATGGATCACACTGAACGCCCACAACCACAGCTGACACCAGAGGTGGGTGTGGAGTTCAGAGAGAGCCAAGCAGAGATTTTTCCCCTCTAGCAAAAGACTTGTATTTTGCATATGTGCTTTATAAATGAAACCACACAGGAGGTGATGAAACTTCTACTCGCTTTTCATCTTTCTGTAGAAGTCTGTTGTGTATCAGCTGTAAGGGATAGTCTGCAGATAGCAAGGAGGAGTTTTCCCACCCAGCCACACCAGGAAGGTGTTGGTGCTATGAGATCTCTGAGCTCTCTCAGTGACAGAGCTCCCAGAGTTGGGCCAAGGTAAGGTAAGGTGGCAAAATAGGAAAACATGGGGAAAAATCATCTCAACTCCTTTGGGAATCTCCCTGGTTGTGACTATATGCCTAAAATCCTCCCTGAGTACTGAGGCTGGATGTTGTAGAGCAGCCAGCATCCGTGCTAGTAAATTTTGTCTCTCTTCAGCCATTGTGTCCGAGTTGCTTACCCTTGGCCATGGGCCAAGGTTTGTTTCAACTGCCCCATCCTTCCTGGGAGCTGCTCGGGCAGAGTGCTGGCTGGAATCGACCAATTTCATACCAGGATTATTTCCAGCAGTTTATCAGTGTACCTTCTCTCATTCTGGAACTCTTCCATGCATGATTTTACAGATCTGTAGGTGATTTGTTCATGTTTATGGATTTATTTGCTCTACATATAATCTGATTTAGGTAGAGAGTGTCCATGTGTCCCAGGTAGCTCCTTTTTATAGTTGACTACCTCTTCCCTTCTTCTGATGCAGGTCAGTTTTTGAAGCAAAGGCAAATGAGGCAAATGTGACACACAGAAAACACTTTACATATTTCACAAGTTAATGCTTCAGAGTAAAAACATGAGGATTTTGCCTAGGTTTTATAAAAAAAAGTTCAGTTTTCCTGCAGAGCCAAGTAAAGTGCTGTTGTGTACTAGAGGAAACTGCCTTGCCTCTGCAGATCTCTGTTAGAAAGTGAAAGAGAAGAGATTTATAAGGCAGAAATGGACTTCGTTAATAATTGGTGTGATCTAGTGTAGCCAAGATTTGGGATCCGTGCCCATGTCTAGCTTGTGCAGGTGTTCATCTTTATTTTTGCATCTCCTTACACTGAAATCAGCGCCCTGTTTCCTGGGTGAAGAAAGGAGGTTCCCCTCTGCTGTTGGGCAATCTGGGTGGTTGTTAGTGATTACCAAGGGAAGAAGGTGGTGTGAAAAGGGGGAAAATCAAAGGCAAGAGAAATCTGAGAGAATAGATACAAGGATGGAAGGTATAAAGTAGGAAAAAAACCAAAAAGGAGAGAAGAATCTCACTTTGACATTTAGTGATCTGGTTGTGAGGGAATGGAATAGTAAGGGAGAAACCAATAGATTAACAAAGCTACCTCTCCTATTTTACACAAATAGAAAAATCTGGAGAAGCTCTAAAAGGGATTGGAAAGCAAACTTGGAAGCAAACCACTGTGAGATTCAAAAGGCTATGAAACCAGAGCCAAACTAGATGGGAAGCAGGTGTACAGAGTCCTTTACAAGCCATATGGGTTGTCCAGTGGCTGGTGAGGATAGTGTTAACTGTCCCAGGAGGAGAGGGGAAGCCACAGCTGCATGCCCTGGGCACAAGGATTTTCAGGCACCTGTCAGTGAAGGAAGTGAGGTGGGGCCAGCCTCCTGAGTTATGATTTTGTCCCAAGGCATTTCAGAGGCAGTGTGTGCCCTGTCATCCACACAGGCTTTTCTTACATACAAAAAGGCAGTGCTACTGGAGTCAAGCTGGTTATGCAGATTGCTTGTATGTGAAATTTGCTTCCACAAAGATATTCTTTTATTCATTTTGCTTCAGTGTAGACTCTGGTAGATGAAATACCTTTTCCCAGGTATATATTTTTTTTTGCTGAGTAATGCCTTTACTTTTTTTCCTTTGTACTGCATAGACTTTGGAATAAAATATTAGTCTAGCCAGCCATGGCTTGCCTAAGTTATAATGTTTTATTTCAGTGAGGTGGCAAAATGTGTATCCATTTCTTCTTACCCTGGTCAAAATCTCTTCTTCCTTATCATGCAAATTAAACTGGCCTTACAGCTCTTGGTCTAGGACAAGCTGGATAGGGGGGAGTAATCAAACAAAGCACCCTGTACCTAAATTGCAGTTAATTTTTGGCTGCATGGTCCATCAAGTATTCTCAGTATCCTTGAAACCTGCACCTTTTCAAGAGGCTGAGGCAACACAAAGGCCTTATGTCCACAAGAGAGCTGTAGTGATTAAATTAAGTAGGTTTAGAGTTCAGTTTAGTTAAACGAGGCATTGCCTTCTTGAGACATTCTTGCTTCAGTTTAAGACCACCTTATGCTAATGTTTCCAAGTTAAATCAACATTAATCATTCTTAAAGCAAAAAACTTCAGCAAACTTGCTGTGTAAACAGCATTAATTAGGGAAATCACTTGCTAAAAGAGTCCTTTCAGATACAATTGAAGGTTCTATATCAGTTTCTTCTCCTTAGTGCTTTATCTTAGACACAGTAGAAAGTTATAGATTAAGATAGGGTCGTTAGTTTTATCTTGATGGTACAACTGAGAATGGATTTGGTGTGGGAAAATAAAAGACTGCTAGCCCATTTCACCCTCACCTGCCAGTGATGCCAAATGCTGAATCAATCTTTGTGCCTTTATCTTCTGGGGGGCTCTGTATGGGATGCTGGGAAGACAAAGCATCTTAGAACTTAATAAGAATTGTAAACTGGTTACCACTTCCTAGCTTCAGCTGAGAGATTAAGAAAGATGCCATCAGGTTTTATTTTGACTTGTTGGGTTTTCAAATTCATTACTTTGCACTCGTGTGAAACAAGGTAGTGAAATCACAGTGATGTCATCTGTAGAATAGTTTTTTTGATAGGAATTTTCTGAAGTAGCATTTGTGGAGAAATACATGAATTTTTGTCTACCCACTTGAAATAGAAAGTATGATTGAGTAATTGCATTTCTTTTTACCTAATTACCACAAGCATTTACCTTTATGACTTTTTTCCATTTTAGGGCATATAAACAATGCATATTGAACACCCACTGCTGTGATTTGTGAGCTACAGTTCTCAAGGGAGCTTCAAAGTATTGGAGAATATGTCTACCTACAATTTAGCAGGTTTTTGAAGGACAAGCCAAGAGAAAGTCTGGCTGAATGGTACCACTGAGATGAGCTGATTTGGCAGAGCAGGGAACAGGCTAGCACAGATAGCAGTGCTACTGAAATTTAAATTAGTTTGGTTTTAGATGGAATTAAAGTCTGCTTTATAAAGAGTGCTTCTCAAAATGGGGATACTTTGAAAGCATGCTTACTAAACACGGATCTGAGCTTCTGTCTAGGTGTCTGATTTCTATCAGCAGTGTTTGGAATAAGAGGATATCCGAATAAGGCAGACTGTGTGAAATGGTAATGAGGCTGAATTGCTTATGCAAATTGAGAGTAAGATAGCAAATAGCAGCTGAAGTATTTTGTTTTAATTATGAAAGCATCTCATAAAGACTGTAAGCACGTGCTTTTAAGTTAAATCTGTTCCACTGGTATCTGGTATTGGAAACAAGTCCACTTCTTTAAATTACATGATTGCTCCCAGTAAGCCACTTAATTTTTGCAGTGAAGGCTCTTGTTTGACAAACATTTAACCCAGTTTAGCTGACAAAACAGAAGTCTTTTTGCTGTAAATAAGGGCCTGGTGAGATAAGATGCTTCCAAAAATTCCTGCTGCTAACCACTTTAAATGAAGGTAATTTTTGCATGTTTGTTAAAAGAGAAAGATAATGGCTTATGTTTGTGATTTGAACTCTTCTCCCACTTGCTCTGCAGCTGCAGTCAAATCATCTGAGCAGCTAAGGTGGGCCTGGTGAGTAGTGTGGAATAGGAATGGAAGGCGTGGTTCAGTTCTTCTGACTTTCTAAGCATGTTACCAATAAAGATAAGCAGATTTTTGTCTTGTAGGCACTTAGCTTAAGTCAATAAATAGAGCTTCTGTTGACATGCTTGACCAGTTCTGTTGGATGTTCTTGTAACTAAGCGCTTGCAGGATCAGAATTTATCTTGGTGCATGAGTTGGATCTGCAGTGTTTGGTTCGAATCGAGATTCTGCCCCCTTCTCTGAGTTCAAGCTTGAAGTTTCAGGACCTTTGTTTCAGAACCTTCGATCAACAGCTTGTAGAATAAACTTCTGTAGTTGGTGGAACTGCAAAATAAAGATTTATGTGACCAAATTTTTAATTTATACTTTTTAATGTATGACTTTTCTTTGTAGATTTATACAGAGATCACTCTTTTTGTGTGTTTAGGGGATAAAAATTATAGTGATTTTATTTTAGTATGTGTTTTGTTTGGGCTTTTTTGTTAGCCTGAGAATAAGCAGTGATTTGCAATGTCAGGTGTAATGTGCTATATATAACTCCTCAGGTTAAATGTATTTACACTGCGACTGACCAGTAAAATATAGCTGGCAATACAAAAAGTAGAAAAAAAATACCCCAAAAATTGTTGTTCTTAAATGGTTTGGAAAAATAATTAAAATCTGAAGCTACAAATGGTCCTAAAATTTGATAAAATTATCTTTCAAATTTACCTAAGGATCTGTCTTTGGAGAATTTGGCCCTTTGTGTCTGTCTGCCCACGTGCTACTCTGATTAAGTATTCACTGAGGGATGAACATGAAAGGATTACTAGTGGACAGGCTAGGGGATGAATTTTTTCTCTCGGATCCACATGATGGATTTTGGCACTGATAATCTGCACACGTGATTTCTAGGAATATTTTTCAGGTTTAGGAGTTGCTGATCATCTGTGATACGGGTGGGTTTGCCTGTCTGAGAGGAGCAGTTGTTAATAATTTGCTGTCAAAGTGATAAATGAGTTTTTATCTTTTGGCAAATTTGGATGAACGTATTCTGTAAATTCTGTTTTGGTTTTTAATTCACGTAAAATAGTCTCTTAAATACCAGCTGGCAGAGAAGTTGCCAGTTGCCTTTTGCAGAACAGATGATTTTTCACAGCAGTTACTTGATTCATTCCATAGCTGTCATTTTTCAAGGAACAGATTACAGCAAACATTCCTAGAAGTAAGGATTTTCCCCTTGACCCCTATCAACGCTGAAACGATGGAAACTTGTGGAGCTTTTTGCATGCTCTGATTTCCAATCCCTTTTCTTTGCCACTCATGCAACTGTTTGGGTTAGAGCCCATCTTTTCCCCTCTGCTCCTTTCCGGTTTTTTGGGATTAAATCCCAAAGACATCACGACAAGATTTCCTCAGGCTTGAAACCACCGTTTCTCTCCGAGATACGGATTATTGTTTTCCTAAATTCTTCTTCCTCACAGCTGCTGCTTCCATCAGCTCCTTGTGCATCCCTTGCCGGGCAGCCCGAGTGCCACCGGCAGTTGTCTTGGATGGAGCGCTTCCAGCCCTCGGCACGCATGCCTTCCTCCCCTTGATGCTAATGGCACTTAATCAACCCAGCGAAGGGGAAATAAAGCCTGGGGAGCCTGGGTCTACCTGATCGCCAGGGGATTTGGGAGCTTACCCCCGAATCTGGGTGGAAAGGGAACTCGATGGCAGGTTTGGTGATGGTGGGAGGTTGAGCTTCCTGACCGGGCCTTGTGCGCTGTCGGGTTTGTCTTCCCTGGCTACTGTCGGGATGCATTTCCTTTAGTAAATTCATTGGGGTGCTGCTTTCCTGGTTTATTTCGTTTGGTTGGTTTTGGTATGTGGCTTTTTTTTTTTACTATTATTTATTTATTTAATTTGACCTTTTTTTTTTTTTTTTTTTTTTTTTTTTTTTTTC
>VWZY01013150.1:405427-438407 GCA_013399075.1 Chloroceryle aenea
CTTTTTCTTTTGTATTTTATATTTTCTTTCTAATTTTCTTTTGTTTTCCTTTATTTCATTTTTATTTAATTTTATTATTTTATTTTTATTAATTTACATTTTATTCTATTTTATTTTATCTTCATTTTGTGTGCCTATTTGTTTGTTTTGACTGTTGTGGTTTGTTTTTTGTTTTTATTAGTTTTTTTTCTATTATTATTTCTCTCATTCCTGGAGCACTAAGAGTGCTTTGTTGCTTTAAGGTGTTAGAGATTATACCTTCCTTTCCTGATGCTGGTGTTACCCATTCTTTAAACATTAGGCCTTTTGTCAGTTATGGGTTAGTCTGTTTGCCTTTCCAGTTCATTTTCTTTTCAGGGATTTACAATATTAAGGATTCTCACTGTAGATGATAGTGGAGAAATACTGTTAAGCAAGTTTAAGAGTACTGATTAAGTAAATGCTTCTAAGTCTGTTGCCTCAAGGCAATGTTTAAAGGGGCTTCATTTTCCTTCTTGTAGTAGACAATGCAGTTTTAATGAACTTGGGTTTTATTTGTCAAGCACTAGGTTTTTCCTACTTGATGTGCTTAAGAAAAAAAATGTAGCAATATCCTTATTGTTAATAAAATGGATTAATAGATTATAAGAAGATTAAGCATTTTGGCTTCTGGCCTTTATATTTAATTTCAGAATATCCTTCTGGAGCCCTCCCCCCAAAAAAAAATAAAAGTTCCACTGTTTTCATGCTCTGCTTTGAAGTACTGCAATTCTGGACATAGTTTCCAGGTAAACGAAATGGTTCTCCGCTACAAGAGAGTGTCATTTGAAAATCTGTCTTTCATTAAGGACAGAGTGAAGGATTCTTCCTTATATTTAGGCAAATCAGTAATTTAGTGGGTTGGTTAAGTTGTTCTCTAAATTGGAGTACTTGAAACTTTGCCAATTAAGACTTGATGTGATAGAGTTTACATGAGAGCTTGCTCTTCATCCAAGGACCTTAAAACCTTCTAAATGTTAATTAAGCTGTGCAGTGATTCTCTGAAACCTAGCACCCATTTTTCAGAAATAGGAACTAATACTCAGAGATGTCAAACGATGCTTTTAAGACTAATAAGAAATACTCTTAAACCCTGATTAGACTTTGAGATAATGCTGCCATTCGGACCCCTTTTCATAAACTAACAACTGAAGAAGATGTTATTTTCATTGTCTTCCAGCTTCATAGTGAGTCCCAACATCGTGCTTTTAGGACAGAGTGATAGGATGGTCTCTGTTCTCATCAATTCAAAGCATCTAAATAGTGCAAGGACTGTGCTGTGGTCCATCCACTGATGTCCTTTTCTAGCATGGAATGAAGTGGGTGTACGATGGGGATACGTTGCCTGCCTTATGGTGTGCCTCTTGGGAGCTGAGCTGGTAGGATCTGAACGTTGCAGTTTTGTAGGGAAATGGTCCCTGGAGTGAACTACATAGAAGGCAGCGCTTAAATACCTCAGAATCTACTTGGGCAAGCAGATCAAACTTTTGATAGGGCCTTAGGACAAACTTCTCTAGTATACAGACCTTTATATATGGCTTAATTCAATCATTTTTATTCCATTTTCTGCAATTGCTTTTAAACAAAAAGCGTAGTATAGTTTTTATTTTAAGCTTGCATCTTGATTCTCAGTTTGAGTTAGTTCTGAAATTAACTGTGGTTTTTTTTTAGACTGGATATTGTTTGGTCTGTTACTCCTTAGGCAATTAGCCTAAGAATCTACAGGAAAGGTTCTGTCCCATGTCCAATGTGGAACATCGTTGCCAAAATTACTAATTACCCACAAAAGTTACTTCAGGGGACAAAGATTAAGATATAATTTTGGCAAGGACTTTTAGGTATTCAGGTTGCTGAGTAGTAACAGTAATTATTAAGACACATATTGGCTATGCAAAAAAAAGAAATCACATGAAGGTATTGATGTGTCTCCTCAGTTTCAGTTCACTGTTAGGATAACATTTTAAATACAAGAAACACTGTTGAACTAGAGGAAACAGAGGTGACTATTGCATCTTAAAATGTGCAAAATTCTTAACTAGGAACAGTTAAGGCTACTTCTGTGCCTTCACTAAAGAATGTAATTATCCTCCAACAAAGCAAGCACAAAGTTGCTATCCATTTTGTGCACTGCATCTGAAAAATCCTGGGAAGGAAATGTGCTAAAGCATTAGAAACACTTAAGGTAGCATTCACTTCCCTTATGGTTAGCCTTTTAAAGACAGGTGTTTAGTTTAAGCTGGTCATGTCTCATCCTGCTCGAATGAGTTGAAGCAGAGGCAGCATTACAAGGCACTCACTGGATCTGCCTCTTTAGATACCTGTGTTAGACATGGGGGCATGGCCTTGGCTGGAGATGTCTTTGTCTCAACTCTTGCTGGAAGGGTTGAGCGAGTTTAGATGCCTGGGATCAAATAAGATTCACTTTGGATATTATGAAGCTCATAACTATCAAGCCTTTCCAAATAGGCTGTTCTATTTCATTAAAGCCATGTGAATTCACATAGCTGGTGTTTCATGTGATGCTACACACAGACACTTTTTCTGACTCTTACCTTGTGAGCCTGGTGGAAGTACAGTTTCTGTGGACTGGATCTTTCTTCACCATTGCAAGCTTTGTTGACTTTTTTTTCCTGGTTTTCCCTTTTTCCTGTCTCTGAATGTTTCATAGGTCTTGATATTTTCACGCTGAAGAAGGGGTTACAAGAAATAAAAATGGTATTGAGGCACCCTTTCCAGAGATTTCCTCAGCTGTAAAATGTTCATTTTGAGAAACAAGTCCTTCACCAATGTCTGAGATCAACTATTGCATAACTGGACAGGGACTTTGAAATTTGTCCCGTTACTGGGATCCACACAAGGAAAGGCATTTTCAAGTAGAGCTACTGAGGTGCACCTGCAGGCATTTTCTTTTGTTTCTCAGCAGAGATCTAGCACCAAACCCAGTGACTTTTAAAAGATGCTGTTAACACCTGACTCGTGTGCTCTGCAGTCACATTCCCTTACAAATAAGAAATGTATTCCTTTTAAGAAACAGAAAAGAGAACATTACAAATGTATTCCTCAGTGATTTTCCTTAATAATACATATTTCTTCTGGGACCTGGCACTAACTTTATTCTCTTAGCAAAAGTAAACATGCCGTGTCAAGAGCTAAACTCTTCTTCCTTCCAAAGAAAGGCTGGCTGTAAAACAAGAGCTCCTTTTCATACAATAGTCAATGTTTTATGCCAAAGAAGAGAAAACCAAAGACTTGCCAAAAAGGTAATGCTGCCTTCTCATCCTGAAATTTAAATGGGAAGGGGAGAGCTCTTGGAAGCAGTTGATAGCAGCCTTCTGTAGTCTCTAAGGTGTTTGGGGATGTGGTTGATGAGGTGGGGCTGTGGGGCAGCCCTCTTCTTATTCAGTGCAGTAAAAGTGATGGATTATATAAAAGTCAGTATGGGAGTTCCAAAAAGTGTTGGACTAAAGCATAGAAAGCAAGTAAGTGGTAAAACTGCATAGTAGTATTTATTTTGTTTTGCTTGGCAAGTGCTCAGTTTTTATATATATAGACAATAACAAGTTTTCAAGCAAGGCTTCCTCAATCTAAGCATGAAAACCTTAGATAACTTTGACATTATCTTTTTCCTATGAACTTTGCTTTCCTCTGTTGTAGTTGTCTACTTCCTGGAAGTTAGTTTTTGACCCACACTTACTGCTGTATTTGTGTAACAATTAGTAATTTAATTAAAAACTTGTTTTGGATTCAAGAAATGAGTTTGTTTTTAGAGCTAGTTAAATACATGATTATATTTTCCAATCAATCAAGAAAATTAGTGTTTACTTCCAGAGGTCCAGCACAAACAGTGGATGGAAGCACAAAACTATATAGAAATTGTATAGAAAAACAAAACAAAGTATATGAATGCAAATGTTAGGACAGCATAGAAGTGAAGGAAAAATTACATGCCAATTTTAGTTCTCATTTGTCTTCAGCCTTCTCTGGACATTCATAGTCACAGGTGTATCTCTCTGTTTGTCCATCCACCACTTGGAACACAAGAACTGAAAGACAGACAGACAAACCTGTAAACCCTGTGTACAAGCAAACAATGTGTAAATCAACTGTCCTTTACAGTTGGCACTTAGAAGAGAGCCAAGGAGAGGAATGTCATTTGTAGCTCTTGTAAATGGCAAATATTTATGAGCTTTTTGCAAAGATTTTCCTGAATAGGAATAAAGTCAAGTTCCTCTGGACCTTAGTACAAAATTTCTCATTGATAAAATATTAGCAATGCAGTATTTCCAGGCTGTGTACACAAAATACATGGAGAAAATATTTTCTGACTATATCTTTGTTTGTTTTATTATTATTATTATTATAAGTGTTAGCAAGTGATGCAGAGCATCAAGTGCCCTACATGGCACTTCTAGGCTGTTGCAGTCATGGTGTGATGAAGGCTCTGATGAACCTGCCAGTAAAGATGTGATTCATTTATAGTGTGTTAGCACATCTACTGGTACTGACCTGAGCTTCACAAACACACTTTGCTTAGACTTCCTCAAAGTTCACTACTAAAGTCTGCTGCTCACGATAGGTTCTGGACTTTAGCTACTGATTTCAGAGCAAAACTGAACTTTGCTGCTGAAGAGAAGTCCCTTGCACCATCAGGTGTTTAGTTTGTTAGGATATTGGAGCATTTTGCCCTCTGTTCCTCATTGTAGATATAAAAAATGAGGATTGCTGTGTATAATTTCTAATAAGAGTGAATTACTATGCTTGTATGTAGACTGTAAACTGGATTTGATATTTTAAGAGTCTTTTGACTTTTAGGGGAGGGAAATTTGGAGGAGAAAAGGACATTGATTGGGAAAAATACCTTTTTAATTTTTTTTTTTTCAACCCATTAGATTTTATTCAGATTTAGTGGGGTTTAAACTGTTCAGACACACCATTTCCCTTCTCTTCCTTGTTTTTCTCAGGAAAATGGTGTCAACCTACCCAAATGATGCTTGAATGTGGCTGTTCCAGGGAGGGAGTCCCAGGCTGCCACCAAAGTATTAGAATGCATTATGGTGGGAGCTGATAGAACAAATGGAGTGCTACGAGTTGGATGGAAGCAATTTAGTGAAGTCCTACCTCCTATCCTTAACTTCATCCCCACAGCCTCCTGGGAGAAAAAGTTCTCACAATTCCTGGGAAACTTGGAGAGGCAGACGGCCTGGCCAGGCTTAGTCCATAAAACCATAGTCTCAGCAACCCTTCTCCCTCCTTTGGGGGCACAAATATGTGGCATGGATCCCACCTCCAGGGTGGGAGAAAAGAGAGGGATAAATTGGGCCAGGGCTCCCCTGACTGCTGCTGGAGTTAGGACTTAGCTCTGGGGATATCCCTCTGGGATAAAAGTTTTCCTCCATTGCCAATTTATGTCCTGCATCTTTGTCTGACAGGAGTCTGTGCTGTAATTTCAGCCTCCAAACTGGGGTGATGGATGTGTGGTCCTTGTTGCTGTCCATGTTAGAATCTGCCTTTCCCCTTTTCCAAACATAAACCTAGGAAATGACTTTAAAAAGGCTTTTATCTGTTTTATGAACATAGGTTGTGGAAGCACATCATGCCACAGTCCTCAGTGATGTAGCAAATTAGTTTGTCTTTCAAAATAGTCCTGTAACAGAAAGGATTTAAAGTGGCCATTTAGTTAGATGTGAACAAGCAGTAACAGAACATAAATTCCGAAATAACAAAGAATGTAGGCAACTTTTTTTTTCCTGGTCATAGTACATCATAGTAGAAGGTCTAAAGAAAGAAGCACAGTGCAGCACTTTTGTTGTGTGGGAAAACTTAAAAAAAATGTGAGGTATTAACTTCTGTGAAATGTCACGGGAGAAACTGAAGAGCTTCAGCTCTTCCAAAGGGCTTGTTTCAGATGTACACTAGAAATGAAGTGGAGCTAAAAGGTAAAAAGAAAACTAAAGATTATCATGAACATTGCTCTATTTGCAAGACAACCAGAGTGTTTTATCTGTGTCTTGAATTCATTAGTTAAGGTCTGTTGGCAGTCCTTGTACTGAAAACCATCTGAGTTTTACTAGGGGGATAGTCTTACATTTTATAGCAATAAAATATGCTAAATACTTAGGGGTTTTACAGAAAATTGCCTTAATGAATTATGCTATCTCTTCCTTTTCAGAAAGAGTAGGGTTTAACCTGAATTTT
This sequence comes from Chloroceryle aenea, assembly GCA_013399075.1. Classification (NCBI taxonomy): domain Eukaryota; kingdom Metazoa; phylum Chordata; class Aves; order Coraciiformes; family Cerylidae; genus Chloroceryle; species Chloroceryle aenea. The sequence continues at coordinate 411,641 of VWZY01013150.1, forward strand.
ATCTCAATGAAAGGTCATCTTAACATACACTTCATGTTAGTTTTTCTTCCAAACAAAATACATCAAATTTTAGTACTGCCAGGTATTCCTGTCAATGTTCTTGTGAGGAAAGACACAATGTGACTCTTTGGCTGTTAGCTTATCTGAAACCATCTTTTATATTCAAGTGCAGAATCCACATTGAGAGGAGTTTCATAGGGGAAAAAATCAAAGTACCATTCTTGATGCTTGTACACTATCTGCTAAGTGGAAAAATGGGACAAGATGCATAAAAATGTCTGGATCTATATGATTAAAAAAAGAATTTGAATACCTTTAAGCATATTTCAGTGTGGACTGTTATTTTCCTGTTGTATTTGTGTAACATGTACCTAAAATTATCTTTCGTGTTGTACCTGCAGGCATTGATTTGTAAGATGTAATCTGACCCTTTCTGCTTTAATTAAAAAAGAGAAAAATAACAGAAATGGAACAGAAGTCAGTATGAAATGCCAAAAGTTGTTACCATTTAACTAGTTGCAGGGCGCATTTCTTTTAAGTATCTGGTAAAATGATCAGCCTAGAGATTAAAACCATCGTGTGGAATACACCATTAAACCAACTTCTTGCTAATTCTGAGTAACATTTTACTATTTATCTCCAAGAGAGTTGTGATTTTTAAAACATTTTACTGCCAGTAAAATCTTCTTATACATCCTTAAAATATTACTTAAGATTAGAAAACAATGTTATTTTTTTCCTAACAAACCAAAGGGCAACTTTTAAACTGTTTCCATAGCAGGTAAGAAATTCCATGCATTCAGAAGGGGAAAAAAAAGATTATCAGGAAAGCAAACTGCCTTCACATGACTCTGAAGAACATCAAAGCCATCGTGTTTGATAGTACCTACATTTTCCAACAGTGTGCTGTTGACTGCTAAAGAAGCAAGGAGTGTCTGATGGAAGTGTTGGAAATGATAGCTGTGTGTTCTACGTGTATGCTAGCTAATACTGGTAGGAAATTCATAATTTCTCTTGGATAAAATACTTATGACTAAGTATTTGTTATGTTTTAAAATTTGGTCTGCATTTTTTCTTAGGGGACAATAGTGAGGCAATTTTTTTTATGGTGACACAATTTCTGTTAAGGGTTTTGTTTTTTTTTTTCCTCAAACCCAAGCTACCTTGTCTTCCAAACAAATCAGACAGAAGACCCAGTCAGGTGCTTGCTTTCTTTCCTACTGAGTGCTGACATGGGCTTTTTGCTTTGTTGTTGTATTTCTCTGCTGAAGACAAGGGGGTTGCATTTTTGGTAAATACCTTCTTCAGTTGTGCGTTCTTAATACCATTTGTACAGTGCTCCATGTTCAATTTCACCTCACTGATTATCACAACACAGAATTACTCCATGAATTTAGTTCTGCCCCAGTGGAAAATACCAAAGATGCCATTCCTGAAAGCTGCCTTTGCTTCACTGACAGATGACTTTGCCAGATCAAATAGGTTGGAAGGAAAAACACAAATGAGCAGATCAAAACTGTTCATTTATCTGTCCATCATGTATAGCCAAGAGATTTTTTGCTTTTCAGATAACTTTACCACAAGTCAAATCTTGTTATGTGTGTCTTTTTGTGATTACCTTAAACTCAAGGATCATGAGATTGCTATGAATCTTCACTGTCATTTCCTGTGCCACTTGGAAAAATAACACCTATTTCTTTCAAGGCATCTGAACCAACTGAAACTAGGTTCTAAGAATTAGCTCTGTCTTTTCAGTTCAAGATTTTAACATCTTTTTAGGGGTACTTTGGGGGTTCAGAGTAGAAAGTGATGTCAAGTAGGTTGATCTCAACATGCAAAAGTCATTCCAGCTGGTACCAAACCTGGTCAGAAATTGAATTGTTATATTTTGTGATGACAGCTTTTTGTTTTCCACTCTAGTGTGCTCGCTGACTAGACAATTGACACAAATACCTTAAGTTTTTTGGTGAAGCTCAGTTCTTCTGCAAAATGTCAGACTTTAGGGACAGCCAACAAAGCCAGGTCTGTAAAACATAGTCTGCCTCTTGGATGGGTTTATCCTCACCTCTCCCTAAGTAGTGAGAATTAAAATGTTCTGTCACGTTGTGTGTGCCAATTAAATCATCCCATGAAATGGTCTAGTGTGGCTGCTGGGATTTATGTTCTACATTTGTTAAACATCACAAATGTTTTACAGGAATTTTGCTTAAATGCTATGGGCAGTGAAGAGCAGGCTTATTGGAAGCACTGTATATTTGAGCTGAGTGTTTAGAAAAAAATAAGTCTCTTGGTTTGGTAAAATTTATCTTCTGAAAGAGATGAGGGAGGTTCTACGTTGTCTTCAGGACTAAGATTATTAGAGCAGTCTGTTACTCCAATTGCCCACTCTAGGTACATGTTTTATCTCCCTCTTTCTTGACATGGAGATGATTTGCTCTTCCAGAACATAATAAATTACTCTTTCCTTTGATCAGGAAACTTCTTAACTTGGGCTGGCTGCTACTTCTGATAAACTCGTATAAGAGTCATTTTCTTTTCTCATGGAGTCTTTTCCAAGTGCTGTCTCCTTTGTACTGCTTCCAAGGAGAGGCTTTTCTCTTCCGTGCGGTCTGTAGAGCAATGACAGTGATTTCTCTTCTCTGTGTACATGGGGACTGAGTTTGTTTCCAATGCAGTGTCTTGTACTGGAGTTACATGTGCCATAAAAGGGGTATTTTCATTTGGCTATTCCCTTTTGTGACTGTCATGTCAAGCACTTTTCCTTCTTTCTAACTGCCTAATAGAACTAGGGATAGCTCAGTAGCTCTACCTTTTAGCTGAGAAAAAAAAAAAAAAAGATTTGGCAGAGAGCTTCCTTTCAAAAAGGATTCTAAAATGAAAAAAAGATAATGAAAGTGTTTAGTGTATGATAGCTGGTATTTTGTAAATGCTTTCCTAGGTCCATTATGTATGATTCCACAACGAGGTGTTATCTCCAGTTTAAATTTTGCTGTTACCAATTTCTAGATGTTTGCTTTTTCTCTTGTCAGCTGAATTAAGAAAATTCACACAGTAAATAAACTTTTTTCTCATGACTATTTTATTAGTGATCAAATAATTGAACATTGCTTCTGTTCAGTTATAGGTACTGACTTCCCTGGGTCTTTTTTAGTCCTGGAAAAAATCATTTGCATGAATACTTTCTAAACCTGTTCCAGTCTGTCAGTGTTCTGTTGAGAGTATCTCAAAGCCAAACTGGTCTTCCAATGACCTGCTCATTTTGTTAAGCTGGTAAAATGCTTACGCACCATCTTCCTCTTAAAATAGCTTACACTTTTTGGGCCATCATGTACTAAAAATGATGTTTACCTAGTTATTTACCATTCTGCTAATTCCATGTCCAGCTGGTAAGAAGGTCAGTAGTTATTTCCATTGTTTCTATTCTGCTGCATCCCAAATGGACCCCAGACTTTTCACTAGCTCTCTTCCACATTGTTTTCCATGGCTTATCAGCTTGATAAGACACCACGCAGGCTCTGTTTGATCCATGTGCCTAATGCTCCTCTGATGAGGTGGCTGGAGATGTGCACAATCTGACAAAGCTGCAGCTCGATTTGCCAGCCAAGAGGCACGTGCTGCTTCTGGGCTGTTGTCAGAGCAAGTCATTGGTTTTGAGGATGCACATCATGCAGACTCAAAGTCCTTTTAGGGACTGTTTTCTGGGATACTGTCTGGCTTCTCATAATGTGACCTACATTATTCACAGGTAGATGCATGTGCGTGCACACTTTCTAAGTGCACGAGCTTTCTAACACCCACCCGAGTCAGATGGTAGCTGTTGGTTTGGACTGTTGTGGCTTCAGCTTGGCCAGAAGTCTGGGTCACTCTGCATTTGTAGCCTGTCTTCCTCCCTGTATACTTTTACAGTACCCCCCAAGGCCACTTGCTGATTTTTCACTACTTCCATATATTCCTCTAGTTGAAAAATAGTTGTACAGCTTTAAGACATAATTCTTGCAAGGAAAAAGAAGCAGCTGAATGAGAATTCTTTGTACTTCATTACTCTTTCTTTTGTCAAAAGGCCATTTAAATCGATTTATTATGACTGAGTTTGTTTAATGCTCATAGTATGGGGATAATTGTTTCAACTGTGTATTGAAGAAACACTTGCTTTCTGACCTGAAAGTGTGATATAGCCACCAGATTAAAGACAAAATTAGTTTATCAATCTTATATTAACCTAGAGACTTTAAAGGTCTTAAGGTAATTGTTGTTATCTCTGAGTGTAAGGTTTGTCTGATAAGTTAACTCCTGCTGTCATTACTCCTTTCTTTAAGAATCCACTTATCTTCATTAGTTTGCTAGTAATTTTAAGCTATTGCTGTTACTTTGCTGTGCAGTAGAACGTCACTAATTTTGATTTAACATTAGTATTATTTGCTAACATGAAGTATGTTATCAATTAAATGCTCTGACTGTATTTTATTACATTGTAGGAATTCTAGTAATACTGTCAGAAACTTTCTGCTTTCACACTCAGTATTTAGAATTTGTGAGTTACATTAAAAGAAAAATCCAATAAGATAACCAAAAGCACTGATTTCTGGTTTTGAAACATGATGAACAGGAAAAATCTCTTTGCCATATTGAAAACTCCATAATCATTAGGAAGAAATGTTCTTTTCATACTCCTGCACTTGGAACTAACATGATTTGATTCTACACTTGAAGAAAACTTGACTTGCTCATATAGAGACAATGGCATATTAGTGTTTTCATACTCACACATGAAACTTTGCAGAGACTTTGGTCTTAGGGGTGCTCTTTGTAGGCCAGCATCACCTGAGAAGACCTTTCAGCAGGAGTGTGGGCTGGTGATAACCAGTAGTTAGCCAGCAGTTAGCACTGCTCTTTGTTCAGTACAGCCTGTGGAATGAGAGCAATGGCATTCTGCTTTTCAGTTGGTTTGGTTTGGTTTGGTGGTTTTTTTGTTAATACTGAAAGTATCTCTGAGTATATTATTCCCCTGAGATGCTGGTCTCATTTTATCAAGAGAATTTGTTTTAATGCAAGGCAACAAATGACCTTTGAGGCATCACAAATTGCCACAAATAGATTCCATCAGTCCAGTCACTCAGGCATAGGACTGGGAATAGAAGTTTAAGTGACTCAGAAGCTTACTGATGTTTTCTGCCAAATGGATGGAGTGGTATAATACTGGTGATTGTTTTGCAGCTTTTTGTTCTAATCTCTTAAAATCCACACTCCACAGATCTTTTATCTCTTATAGTTTCTCAAGATTTGTAGGCATGTTGCAATCCTTTCCATCCAGCTTTGGACTCTTAGGGTTCTAGCTTATTTTCTCCAAGTCTCAGAAATGGGATGTACCCCTTTGGCAAAGTCAAACAAGCAATCAGAGGAAAAAAAAACCCAGCCCCCAAATCCCTCCCCCTAACTTCAACTCTGATGCCTTAAAAAGCTCCAGAATCCTTTCCGCTCCTGCCAGATGTTCCTCCCATGTTTTCTTACAACAAATGAAGTCATTTTAACACATGAAGATGTCTTTTGTTCTCAAAGTTTGGGTTAGGTCACTTACTGCTCTCCGACGTGTCCCTGGTGCATTGATGAATATGGAAGGCATTTATCAAAATTAAAGGAGGTTTTAGGATGCCACAAAGAGAGTATTCTGATAGAATCACAGTCTAGACCTATGCTTCTTCCTTTTGTCTGCCATGGGAAAAAAAAATCTTAAATCCCATAGTACAGGATTTTCTTTTTGTTTTTGTTTCACATTACATTATTGGTTGCATGACATTTTTCTGCCTGTCTCTATTCTGTCTTGTACCTCTCTAGAGAGTTGTCAGTTGTAATGTTAATGTCAGTTCTGCAACTGAAAATGAGTGAAATTTCTAAAGGAGACTGGGGTTTTTATTTCTCTTTTTATTTTTTATTTCCTTCCTCTCTTTCTACTGATTGTATTAAAAAAAACCCAAACCAAAACAAACAAATGCCTTGAAAATATTGGGCTGTTTTCCTCTTCAGGGATAGAAAGAACTAGACTTTCAGGACTAGACAAGTGCAAGATTAATTTGTAAACTGCAAATGTCAGTGATTTTCACATCTGTAAAGATGCTTCTAATTGACACAGCTACAGATTAAATTTCAGATGGCATTTGAATGAATTCTTCACTTGAATGTATTTATGGATTTGTACCAGCAATAGGAATGTTATGATCAAATTTGGTTGGTTGGGTTTGGGTTTGGTTTGGTCTTTGTTTTGGTTTTGTGTTTTGTGGTTTTGTTGTTTTCATTTTGTTTTTAATTTTTCCTCCTGTGTTTTGTTTTCATTTGGTTTTAGTATTTTGGGGTTGATTTGTTTTTTTTTTGGGGGGGGTGTTCTTTTTATTGGAAGTCATATTCCTGGGGAATACCTTCTAACTGAAAGGCACTGACTTTCAGAGGAGGAGTTGTGAATATTACAGCTCTCTAATACCTGACACAGTATTCCTGCTATCAATCCACAGTCTGGAATACTGCTTTATAATCCTTTCTAGAGAAGCTTCAAGCAGATAAATTCCTATAAAGTAACAGTGTGTGGATATTTTCACTACGAACAGAAAATTTTAAGTTAAGTTTAGGTGACCAGGCTTTCCTTTCCAGTTCTTATGAGTGATCCAGTGTCATTCACATCAAATCTTACCTGTCCCAGAATACACTGTACTGCTTCAGAACGCAGTGTAAGCAGAGACTTCCACTTTGTCCTTTACTAGGCATAGTATTTTCATTTACTCTTGTGTTAACTTAGGGAAACATTGAAAATATGTAAGTGTCCTGCCACAGTTTTCATGTGAGAAATGTGGGTGTTTAGGATAATGACTTACAGACCAGGCTTCCTATGACAGAGGTAGCAGAAAGTGTATGTTTTGTATGTTTGGGGTTTTGTTTTCTCTTCCCACACACAGAGCAGATGTCTTGACTATTTACAGGAGTGTGCCTTTTGGTAATATAGGATTTTTCACTTACCATTTGGACGTTGTGCTGGAGACAGAGTTTAATAAACACAGTAATAATACATGTGACCTATTCAAGGAGCGATACTGCAACATATTTTCAGAGCTCTCAAGTTTTACTTGGTCAAATGCTTTATCCTGTGGTTTTCTACACATGTCTATTTATGACTTAGTTTGGGCTTGGTTTTGAAAGCAGAAAAGAAGAAAGGAAGAATCAAGATCATCTAGTAGTTAAGGAACATATTAAATTTTTCTGTTTTCTGAAATCTTCACCTTCAAGGAATTCTGAAGTATTACACTCCAAATGCCATAGGTCAAATAGCAGTCCTCTGAAAGGGGCAATATTTAATTTGGCATATTTGTTCCAAATGTTAGCTATATTAAATATTTGTATTTTCTCTGAGCTTGAAGGGAGCTTAGTATTTGCAGTATCTTGTGTAATTCCTATTTCCAGAGACATATTAAGAGGTTATTTGAGGCCACCACTGTGTTGCTGTCAAAAGGCACACCCCTCGTAGCCAGCAGACCATGCTAGCCCAGGGTGAGCTGGCTAGAAACATCATGTTTGGCTCAGGTCCATCGTTCCAGCTGCTGAATTGTATTAAAAGGCATCTAAAAATACTCGGAGACTAATTTAGGCAGTACCATCTTTATTAATCAAAACCCAAAGACATTAAAACCCCTTAAATACTTGGTCTTCTCTGTGTTCAGGCAAACAGCAGCTGTAATTAAGACTGGTGCAGTTGGGAGAAGTGGGATGGCAAAGGGATCAGGGTCTGCTGTTCCTGCTGACATATGTGCCCCTAGTATAAAGCAGTTGAAGAGCTCTGGTGGTACAGAAGGAGCTGCAGTGGCTTAAGGAGGGCAAGAAAAGAAGAGTAATAGACATGGAGAGGAAGTCAGGATCTGTTATTTGGAGTGTCCCTTTAGTTTTTCTGCTTGACAGATGAACTAAAATGCCTTATAAAATCAGGATCAGCTTGGGACTGGCTTTCTGGCAATGGGGAGCTTACCTAAGGTATAACTTTTTCCTTTCTTTTGAGATTTGTGAGATTCTCGAGCGTTTACGTCGTTGCCATTTTACACCACATGATTGGCTGTAATAAAATCCGTGGGACTTGTAGGTGTTTTTTCATTATTGGATTGGTTTTTTCTTAATTTGCTTTTGGTGCATCAGCTGCGAACAAGTAGCAAAGTCTAAGTCCTTATGTAAAATCCCACAATTTAGTATAATCAGTTTTGTGGCAGCTTTGGGGTGACAGTGATGGTTGCAGCCTCACAAAGAGAGGATAAAAGCAGTTTGCCAGAGAAACTGTAGGGACAGGAGAAAGTTGAAGCTGTGTATTTTCTTTTATATTTTATTTTTTAAATGTTTGTTTTATTTTTTTATCACCCTTTTCCCTACCTCTCCCACTTCAGCTGATGATATTTGAATTACCAACAGTGCCAAAACCTAGGAAGTGAGTAAGTTTGGACTGCATGCAGCATGTATAATTCTCTTCAGAACAGGGAGGAGATCCTGCTGGCTTGCAGCAGAGTACTTGCAAAAGGCTAAAACTCTTTCCTGTTGGAAAACAAGGATCTAAAAAAGCTTTCAGCTGCTATGCTGAATAGGGTTTGTCAAGAAGGAGTAAATGCAAAATTGAGATGAGGTTTCACTGTATCTATCAAAGGGTAAAATATTAGAATGATTGTCTAAATTGTGTCTCAAGTGCTGCCATGGCTAAACCAGCTCAGAATATTCAGATGTATGGAGCATAAAATTGTAATATAGAACTCAATGTTTGACATTAGGTAACAGCAGTGTTTTTCCACTCTCTATTTACTGTCGCCTCACTAACTCTGAGGATATTTTGTCAGTTTGTTTTACTTTCTGTGTCCAAAAAATAATCAGCAGCTGTGCAGAATCTCCGGGGGGGGGAAGGAAAAAAAACTTAAACCCAACCCCTTAAATTACAAATGCTGAATAGAAAAACAAAACCAAAACCAAGCAATATTCAGTAACAAGCAAGTAAAGTAGTTGCAAAGAATGAGATTCAGCAGTTCTATTTTAAGCCATGTCATGAATTGGATGATGCAAAGTAAAACAATCAGGCTTCAACTTTTTAACTCTACTGACTAGAATTTGTACTCTGGTAACAAACGTGTGGTAGAAGACATCTAATGAATAAGTAAGCAGGAATATAGAATTACATTGGTCCAACACCCAGAACTTGCTGGATTAAGCACAGGATCACTGCCAAGAAAAACAGCATTAAGAGCTATTTAGCCCCTTTCCTTGTCTCTTCTGCAGAGCCAGGTCGCAAAATGATGTGCTGATAACTGAGATGGGGTGACTTAAAGTGAGGTTTGTGACAAAAATGACTGAAACAGGAAGCTGCAGCTGATAACAGAAGCTGCTTTAAAGCCTAAATAAGGGTTTATTTATACACAGTTCAATAATTCTGTTTTTGAATTTAAAATGGTGCAAAATTGATTTCATTTGGTATGATGGAAACCTTGATCTTCAATTCCAGTGAATGCTTCAGATATGCACTTCCCTTTCTGAGCTGTTTGGCTTTCTGTAGAAGTCTTTGGTTGCATTTAATGATTTTTCAGGTATTTTCTGTTCTAGAGGTACAACTTTAGCCTACTTGGGATCTTATGCCTGTGAGAAAATGAAGTACTTTCTGTTTTGTTTCCCAAACATGAGGAAAAGGTACAGAAGGAGAAGCCTTCCACACAGATCAGTGCTGCTAGGCTATGACATTCATGGGATGTGATGTGTTTATTATTTTCTAATGCCAATTTTAAAGAGTTACTGTATAAATCTGTGGCCCCTTATTGTGACAAACTTAACTAAGGAAGTCATCTCATTTAATTGCTGAATGCCTTATTCACTTCTACTCCATAGGAACAACGTGTAGCACTAGAAGAAAGACATTAGGGTTGTGAAATGCCTTGAAGTATTTCCAAAGTGACACATCTTAGCTAAACAGTAATTCCAAATATTATTTATTTTAATTTTTTTTTGTAAATTAACCTTCTTCTGGGTCGCCCTCCCAATCTCCAGACAGCTACTGCTGCTTCTCCCTCAAGGTTGCTGAACAGAGCTTGTCCTCTGCTGTCTCTGGCCATCCTCATGCTGAGCTCAGCTCTTCCACCTCACTAAAAATTTTTTTTCTGTAACACAAAATTCTTGGCAGGTGGCTAATATTAAATCCCCTGTGGCTCACACCTTCTGCACAGTACTGATCTTCCTGGTAGCCACATTCTTTCACCTGCTTTTCTGCACTTTGTAGCTCTCTCCCATTGTGCTTCATTTGATTTTTACTTCTTTGCTTCAGTCTTTCATTTTTGTTCCTCAAACTTGCCCACCTTTTCTTAGTGATGGGAGATGAAACATGGACCAGACTTGTAGCCCTCATGGTCTTTGCTCAAGAGTGTGTACCTCGAAGCTTCCACTTGATATTAGTTGGTTTCCCTGGTACCCTTTCTGTATTATAGTCACGTGGGGAAAGTTTCCATGCTTGTTGACTGGTCAGAGTTCAGATGCTCCTTGAAAATTTTTAGTTTGCAGGTACCTAGCCTTTAAAGTGCCTCTGCCTTCACTGGGTCGCATGATTTTTAGCTTAAATGAGCTTTACTAGCAACATTGAAACCCTGCTTGCTCTTTCCAAGTTACAGGAACAAGCATTGGGCTGAAGACTACAAGAACTGCAAAAATCTAGGAAAGAAAATGAACTTTATTCCCAGTGTCTGATGGTTTGTTTGATAATTATGCTGTTACCTTCCTTTTCTTCTGGGGCTTCAAGACTGAAGCATCAAAGTCCTCAAACTATAAATCGATTTGTGTTTTGAACAGAGTACTACAGAATAGCACATGGCTTGTCCCCAAGTGCAATCTACACATATAAACTTCTAGCTCCTTTTTTTACCTCCTGGTTAGAAAGAAAATAATATTTCAAAACTGCCAAGTAAAACAAGAAAATGATTTTTCCTTTAATAGCCATGCTAAACAGATTGAATTCAGTTTCTGGGACAAAAAAAAAATACCCTAGTACCATGCTCAAGTGATGCACAGTTGTTTCGTGATGATGAAAGTATTAATTTAATTTAAAAATACCTAAGTCTGCTCTGAGCAAGAAAAAGTGTTGTTAACCATGTGGAAAAAGTTATAAAAGGTAGGGTACTTCACTTATGCAATATAAATTTGTGAAAATCAAGAAGCTATTTTGACCTGGAGTTTAGATAGTATGAGGAAAACAAAAAGCTGTAAAACATCAGCTGGCATACAACATTCTTGCAGATGGAGTTGATTTAATATGTCTCTAATGGCAAAGAATATAGTATTTTTAATCCTTCAGTTTATGCCATGCATTATCAGTTGGTAATTACCAAGCATTATCAGTTAGCTTGGGAATTCACTCGATTTGGTGGTGCTGCTCTGTTTTCTTGGTGCTCAAATGAAAATGTCTACTGCTTGCATCTTTGGCAAGGCCTTGTAGCAGCTGCTGTGTCTGTCTCAGCCATAACAGCTGTTTTATGTAGGTATCACTCTCAGACTGACAACTTTCTTTCCATCAAGGGGTTTCCTCCATTTTTCTATATGCAGTTCAAGTTACCCTGTTTTCCATTCTTGGAGGAATGGAATTATTTTTCTATTCCCATAGCCTTATTCTTTCTTTCATATTCTTAATTTTAAATCAGCGAGTTTTGTTCTTGCTAGTTCTATACACACATATTTGTCTATATTTTTAAAAAGATTACACTTTAAGGATAGTTTTCCCTCATGGAGCCTGTTATTTCTACTGTGAGAAAGCCTAGCCATATAATTAACTTTGAAGATCTTGACCCTAAGGCCATTCACAGGATAATGGAGTTTCAGAGTAAAATGAAGACAAATACTGTACCATCATAGTGGTCATACAGGGCTAACTGGGATAATGATGTGATACTGTAGAGCCAGATTCCCCTGGTATACTCTTCTAGCCTCCTTAATAAACCAACCTATAGCAGAATTCGTTGCAGGTGACTGCAGACATTAAAAAACCCCCATCACCCATCATCTCTCTTTTCCTATTCTAGAAACCACAGTGGCATCACTAAGTGAACGCAAATACCGGGGCAGTGGCTTCTGTGAGGGGTGACTTGCACCCTTCCCAGGAAGAGGGAGAAATAATTCCTTCAGTGCCTCTGTTACCCCAGCAGCAGGAATGACAGACCCAGGAAATGATGGTGCTTCTGCATGTAGGTTCATATAAAGAGGGTCAGCGTTTGCTGGGATAAGAAAAATCAGCGGCGGTTGCCCTTTATTTTTTGACCATCATTGATTTTTCTGAGTGTCACTGGTTTCTTGAGGTGGGTTTCCTTTCATAGTGGTTGAAAATTAGTCTTTAGAAAGGCTCATGTTTCAATTTTATTTATTTATTTTTTACTTTTGGCTCTTTTCTTCAGAGTCCAAACTAGAAATAGGAGAAAATAATAATAAAAAGGTTGGTGACAGGATGGGTAAGTGGATCTGTGTTGGATTATGTCTCTGCAGGTCTGTTTTGCCAATATCTGGCCTGAGAGAGTGAGTAGTGATGAAGGAGTAGCTGCTTGGTTTGCCAACATAGTCTGCAGACACCTTTACTGTTTGCTCAGCAGGATCCTCTGCATCAGTTCAGCAGTTAACCCATTACAAGAAGAATAGATTTTACCAGTTACAAAGTGTGTGGCAAGTTGATGATGACCTTGCATAAAACTAAAAAAAATAGTTACTGAAAGTTAAGAAACTTGCCAAGTTGAACAGTTGGACACAGAGGGGCTGTTGTCCTTAAAGTACCTGTCCTCAAAATACCCTTCAGCAACATTAGGAGTGAAGTTTGTCCTTTTACCTAAGATTGCAACTTCTGTCAAAGTACTCTTTGCTTTCTTGAAATGAACAAAATAAAAGCTGTGGCTAGCTCAGAGGAGATGGAGATTTGTAAATCAAGATTTATACTGTTTCCTGGAGAAACATCTCTAGCAAATTAGTATCACAAGATACTACGTTCACCAAAATCAGGCTCTACAAATCTCTTTTGGGAAGTGAAAATTTTACCCTGGTAAAGGCAGTCACAAATACTCTGTTTTCCTGGGGAGTATTGCTTTGTATTGGAGATATTTCCTGCTTTGGAAAACTTGGAGCATGCCCCAGTGCTGCACACTGCTTAACCTGTAGCCCTTTTGTGCTAGAGCCTGATGGCCACGTGCCTGGGAGGGATATCGAGAACCAGCTGGCTCTGTAGGATGGGAGATGTGTCTCAACAATTATTTATCTTCACCTGCCATTGACTTGACAGCTGTTTGTGTCCACAGTCAGGTCATATCTGGTTGTTCTCCTCTCTTAATTGGGTCAGTTTGGTAATAATTTCCTGCAGAGTTTGGAGTTCCTTTGTGAAGGAACTGCAGTGAAATGCTACATACTTCAGAAGGGGCTCCACAAGTGTAACTTGGCCCCAACAGGTTTGTTGCCCTACCAGCAACCTACTTAGAAACCTGGGCACATAGAATCATGGAATTGTTTAGGCTGGAAAAGACCTTTAAGATCAAGTCCAACCATCGACGTACCGCTGCCAAGTCCACCACTAAAACATGTTATACCTCTAGGGATGGTGACTCAACCACTTCCCTGAGCAGCCTGTTCCAGTGCTTGACGTGGTGAAAGGAAGGAAGCCAAAAGCACCATGTGTGGGGAACATAGGGGAATTTTCTAAGAGTACAGGATGGCAGACAGTGGGGAATAATGATGTCAACAGGGAAATTGTGTCATTGAAGATTTCAGAAATTGTGTTGAAATTTGTGTTTCTGAGGGTACATCACTGCCATACATAAGCTAGCTAATTTAAGTTTAACTTCATCTATGCCTATGTGAGTTGTTGCCAAGAGATGTCACATTCAAAAGAATGGAGGAATGGATTTCTAACTGGTATACAGTCTGGAGATGTTTCAAGTATTCTGCCATCTTATTTTTCTTTTTCTTTTTTTTTTTTTTTTCCTGGAAGAAGTGGAAATGATACATTCCTTAGGGAAAACTGTGGCTTTCTGGTTAAAGTTTGAAGCAAGAGTCTTGAAAAGCAGAATGGGTGTGTTGATGAGCTTGCTATTTTACATTATTTTTACAGTAAGTAGGAGCCAGTCAGAGGTGTTCTGTCCCTCTTCAAGTGTGTCTATGTGAGCTTTTTCAAGTAAGTCAAGAGGTTTCACTAACACTTGCTCACGGTCATGCACAGATTTCAAAATGGTGCGTGGTGAAATTAATGAAGTAGCAAATTTCTTGGGTTTGTGGGCCTGTGAAAATAGGCTGCCTTAGGCTTCTACTTAATGTTGTTATAGTTTAATTTAACTTTTTGTTTGCTCTCATGTTTTTCTTCAAGGAAAAGTCAAACTGATTTGGATAATTATGAAATTCTTGATTAAATTAAGTTCAGTTTCAATTATTTATTTATTTAAAGTTCTGTGAGCCCTGTATGGTAACACAGAAATTTATTCACTGTTATGGCTGAAGGTAGTGCTTGTGATGAACAATGAGTTCAGGGCATGATATTCAGTCTTATGCTTGTGGTTGCACCTGTGGTTTTGCTGTTTATTTGCCCCATCTTGATCTCATTTTAATGATTTCTAAGAAAAGTGTACCTTGAAAATCTTATACAAGGAAATATTGTGCACGTGAAAATCCTGGAAAGCCTGATTTGAAGACAGTGGGAATATAAGATGAGGTTAATTATGGTAATGTATGTTGTATTCCTTGTAATAAGGTGAAAAAGTTTTCACTTATTTAGCTCCAAATCTTCCTTTTTCTATTCAGTTGGAGCCAGTTATGTAAGCCATGAATGAATTGTATGGAACAAAATGACTCACCAAGATAGACTACAATGTACATAGCCGTGTTGTTACAGGGAAGGACTCAGTGACTCAGCTATAGAAGAGGCTGCTAATTGGAACCACTGCACTTGTGAGTTCAGATGAATATCTACACCAAGGCTGGGCCAACACACTTTTTGGCACCTCTTGCTGCATGAGTTGCTGGTCAGAGTATGAACAGTGCTGCCTGTCTCACCTCCCATTGAGGGATGTAAAGGAGCTCTTCAGCTTTCAGTTTTGCCTTGCAGTTCAGTTAACTGATATTTTTGTTGTCAGCTTCTTTGAAGGGGTTGAAACATAAATTTCCTGTGCTTTCCAATCCCAGTAGCATACCAAAATCTGAGGCTTTGCCTTCAAAATTTCTTCTAGTGTTGCCTTAATGCTGTCCCTTGGTGTCCTTTCCATACAAGAGTACTCTCCCTGGGACAATTCTGCAACTGCTCAGGGCACCAGAGTACATTGTGTGCCTGATCCCAGTTTGGGAAAGCCTAAGGAAGAATTTATCTTATGTTATTTTCACACACCTTCCAAATGTGGGCAGGTCGTGCCCGAGTCTCATATTTTTCTAACCTGTACAGTCATCAGAACAAATCATGTTTCTGGATCGTAATGGTCTCCAAGAAAATCACTCTATGAAGATGGTTTCTCAATCGTAGTGGTCTCTGACAAAATCAGTTTCTTAGAGCTGTCCTTGGTAGCTGGTTGATCCCGACTTATCCCAAGGTAGAGCTGGTTTTCTTCTACACTGCTGTGCTGCAGGGGCAAACACCAGCAATCTTGACTTAGATGTATTCTATACTTTGTTACTAATACCAGTATGATATCAGGAATATATTTTATTTTAAAATGGCTGGTTATTATTTGAGATTTCAAAACTAATACTTGTGGGACAGGCAAAATATGAAGGAATTTTGATAATTTGTTATTGCAATTCTATATTTTACAAACTCCATGTGCTAAGTGATAATTCAAATCCCAGAATGAGCTATCCTACGGCATATCCCAGCCCCATGGGGTTAACCACATGATTGCTCCATGGCCTTCTGAGCATCTTCTAGCAATTCATAACACCTTTGTCATCCTAACTGTGTCTGCTAATTGATTCATACCATGTATAGACATCTATATACTTAAAATAGTTTTCATCTCTTTTAAAAAACATATTTTTTTCTTTATTTGTTTTCCTATCCTTAGTAGCATATTTTCTTCCTTTAGAATACTTGAAATTTGATGCTTGTTGGAAGAGACCACATAAATCTTAATTATTTATGATAAATATGATAGTTCCTGTTACAAGCAGTAGAATGTAGCTGTAGTTCCTGTGCTTGGTCTGTATTTTATAAATCATTTTATTTTTCCTTTCCAGTCATATTACTACCTTAAGGTGTGCTTTTCTGGATGGCAGATTTTCCTAATTATTTTCCTGTTTGTTTTCATTCCTGTGAGCTGACTAGTTTACAGTTAGCAAACTTAGTTGCTTTACATGGCAGTGTTTGTCTTTTCATAAAATACAACCTTTCTGAAGGTGATGTTTCGCTGGGGCCTTTGCATTCTGTGAAAGCAGAACTGCATCTACTGGTGAAGAGTAGGTTCATTTTTAAGAGCTCCACATAAATCCTTGTTCACTGATCAAGAAAAGCATATTTTTCCTGTGTAACCAGTTTGCATCCATCTTTCTGAAATTAATGCATGCATCATCTGTGTTGGATTTGTGTAAATGCATAATGTAGTGGACATATAAAAGAGAACTCCCCCTTCCCCTCAATAAAAACAAAGTTGCATGATATTTGGTATAACAGGGTATAGATCTTTTTATCAAGTATGGGACAAAAAAAATCCATTTTCCTTTTTTTTTTATTAAGAACCTATACATAATAAAAAAAAAATAAAATACTTTCCTTCTGTAATTCATGCTGTCTCAGATTTTCAACAGCTTTGTCCTGAGTTTGTTGTCAATCTTGAATTTTGAAATTAAATGAAAAGGCCGCCTGTAAACATCAAGTTTTCCTGGTCCCTGAATAGATAGATGATGTGAAACAATCTGAAATAAGTAGAGGTACATTAAAATACTGCTTGAATAATATTGAAAATTCTTCTGTCCTTTTGTTTCTGTGTGGTTTTTGTGGGTTTTTTTTTCATGCTAAGTGAATTGATTATCAGATTCTTGTTACTTTTCTGCATAACATTTATGAAATTACCTATCTCTGAAAAATGAGGTGCAGGGCTGAACAGGTCAATTCTGTCAGAAGTTCCTTACAGGGATCTAATAAAGCTCTTAATCCTAAAATGCTTTTAGCAAAGTCTTTAACATCATACCATATGTACCCAAACAATCCTCTGCTTGCTTTCTGTAAGCTTAAGACCGGTGTGTGACATGATAAAGTATACAGAGTGACTTAGTGACTTCTCCAGATAGTTTCAGGCCATAAAATATTTAAGTCAGGAGATAAACATGTCTTTAGTTACAAGTAGTTTCACACTTACACAGGCATTCCAAAAACCTAAAGGATACAGTTGTATGAAATACCATTTTTTGGTTGGGGTTTTTTGTGTTTTTTTTTTTTTGGGGGGTGTCTGTTGTTTGGGGTTTTTTTATAACTTGGTTGTGGGTGTGCTTCAGGCTTTTAAGGGCAGGATTTATATTCAGTGTAGAACTTCCATTAGAAAGAAGGGTTTTTTTGTTTTGTTTTTTTTAAGCAATTATCAGCACCCTTTTTGTCTGAGTTGCTGATTGTTTAGACTATATTGAGATTAAATGGCATCCAGTTAGCTGCTGTTTCTTCTGCGAGGTTTCTTCCCAGATGCACTGAAATGAACTCAGAAAATCACAGGTTTATCTCAATAAAATTGCTATTATTAAATTGTTGCTAAAGTCAAACAAGCTAATTCTATCAAGGTCTCTGCCTTTCATTGTGTTTATATTTTATGTGCTTGTCTTGTCCTGCAAAACAGAATTTCTTTGCATTAAAAAAAATAAAATATGGCCTAAAGAAAGCTTCAAACTTTCCATTATTCTTTTAAACAACCAAACATATATATTTCTTTTTGTTTTTCAGTGTTAATTCATACTTAGTTAATACAGTAGAGAACCTAGCTCTTGTTGGTCAGACAGTGTACTTGCTCACAATTGCTCTTTCAGCAGCACTTATTGTTATATTACCATGGTTATATTATTGTTCAGCTTAACCTTGTGTTTGGTTGCTAATCAAAACCTAGCTAGCAGTCCAGATGTTTAACAGAAAGAGCATAGGTTTGTCTTTCTTTCTAACTCAACAAAGTTGCTCTACCTTGCCTGAATACTGAGGTATATTTTATGTATGTGCACAAATTCAGTGAATTTATATCAGATTTTTTCTGATATAAATTCACAGGTTTTAGTCTTTTTTAGTCTATTTTCATGGCAAAGTGAATGTTACCACAGTGAAGTGATGCAAATGCACCATTAAGACTAGGGAGGATATTTTCCACTCTTTTTTTTTTCTACTTTGTAATTTTTCTGAGGTTCAGTTTGCCTTGGGTTTTCATATTTTATACTTCCATATTACACATTGAAGAAAGGATTTCTGCTAATGCCTTTCTGTCAGTGAGTCACTTTTTGCATCATTGTTAATTCAGAATCTTCCTTTTGTTAACTCTCATTATTGCCAGGAAGTAAAAAAGAGCTTGCTACGAAGCTTTAGCACTTCCTTGAGTCTCGTGTGGACAACCTGTGTGACCTCTGCTAGGGGCATATCAGGTCTTTGTAGACAGAAATGTTAATAGTTTCTTCCTCTTAACATTTTCTGTTCGCAATCAATTATAGTGGTTATACAACGACCCTTGTTAGAAATGACATCCAAGAAAAATCTTATAATAGCAACAAGAAATCATATTTTTTTGTCAGATGGAGACTGCTGATTTTATCCCTCACTGTTCAAAACCCTGACAATTTGAGATGTCTTTCCAGAAGCTTAGGGCAGGGGGAAATGTAGAAGTGTGACTAGCTCTGTCTCTTGACCTGGTGTTAAAAACTATCCCTGGTGAGGGCAGGCCAGCCAGAGGAAATGTGTCCTGAATGCACCCAATGTGAACATAAGAAAAGCGTGACCCTTGGAAGAAAGAGTGTTCACAAATCTGTTAAAAGTGACTGAACAGTTTCAGAAATGATCTGTGGTTTCTAAGAAACATCTTCTTGTGTGAAAATTATATGCAGGGAAATATCCGTAACAAAAAATACAACCAGACATAAAATGTGTGTTATGTTTTTAACTGAAAAGTTTCATTTTCATTATTAAATTCTCTGTAGATCATATATATATTTTTAAGGTATTTAACAAGGCAGACCAAAGACATTTTCAATGTAATTTCTCCTAGTTGCCTTGTGTTCAAGGAAAATAATGTAGATAGAAGGGAGAAATGTAGTATCTGGAAGTTCTTCAGAAATACATCTATTTTGCTTAAGCAAAGACTTTTTTTTTTAATATATATATTATGGATTCAATTAAATACTAATGAATGTGTGAAAATATATAAGGAAAAGTTAACTTTTGCAGCAGCATGAAATTACTGAAAATATCTGATGAATGGTCTCTGATACATGATATGAAGAACACACAGAGAAAAAAAATACTAGTTAACAACAATGTTTATGACCACTTTGGATGGAAATAGACCAGAGAGAATGATTTGGTAAGAGCTGGACAAAGTTTTAGTTGTATGGAAGTGAGGAAAAGGAAGAGGAAAGTAATTTGTCGTGTAACTGTAGAGCAAACAACCAAGCCATGTTAGTGGATGGTGGAAAGAAGGGAAAGAGTTGAAAATGACACCAGGTTTGAACCCGGGATTTTGTGACTCTGAGGGGACGTTTAATTAAGTGATTGACAGAGAAGAGAGGGAAAAGGAAGAATTTGGGTAAAGGTAATAAAGCAACACTTCAGCTCATGTTAATTGGTATATGCTTTGTCTTCATTCACAGCAGTTGAGGATATGTCCCATTGAGTCCAGTTTTAATAAGTTTGAGTTGGCAGGGGGATCTCAGGATAAAATATCATTGAAAATAGGCAGAGATGAAAGACTGAGATCCTGAATTCTTGCAAGTGTGACTGTATCTTAGTTCATGGAGTTGTGATGGCAGCTTAGGGAAGTTGAGGTAGCTATGCAAAAGTTGAACAGGAAAAAAATGGGAGCACCTGAAAGAGAACAGGAAAAGAGAGAAGAAACAACCTGACAAAAAGGCCAAAGAAAGATTAAAAAGGAGGAGAGACTGGAACTTTGAAAAGCAAAGTATTTGAAAGAATCCTAAGAGTGAGATTAACTGTAAAGGAAACATACAAATAAACCAAGAGGAAAATGAAAAAGAAATCTTTTTTTTCACTCAGTTTAACAGAAAACAGATAAACCTATTCATTATCTGAGGCAGTATAGAAAGTGATTAGAATATTATAAAAATTACTTCAAACATTTCTCATTTTCAGGAAGATGTCAGGAAATTTAAAGTTTACATTTTTCTCAGCACTGTTTGGTTTTGACTTCATAGTTAAAATATTAATATGTTTGAAATAAATTGTCTTTTACTAGATAGTTTTCTTTCTCTGTATAAAAATATAGCTCGATAAGCAAGTGGATGTGATATAAATACATATATTTGTCATACATTTTACCAAAGGTTGTAACAAGGCATTATAGTCTTCAGATTGGTTTTAATGTCTACGTAAATTCTTTAATTAAATTGAGCTCTTTTTTATTTAAAGCTGTCTTTTGGGGAGATATTGCCTTAGATGATGAAGACTTAAAAATCTTTCAAATTGACAGGACGATTGACCTTACGCAGCACTCCAGTGAAAGACTTGGCCATAACACAGGTATGATATTTGAATCTTGTTTTAGCTTATATTTTTCCTATTATTTACTCCTGCATAGAAGGCAATCTCTGTTTTAAAGGTAGAAAGTCAATATAATGTTTTGAGTAATATTAGTTTACACTTTCAGCTAGAATTCTGATTTTATATTGGCATTTATGATTAAAAATCTATTGTTGAAGAGCAGAAGCTGGTATGAACTCTAAGTCCACTCTGCAGGTGGTCATGTTGGAAAGGAAAGTGTACAAAGCTTTGCTTTGGTCACAAGAAGCTGCCAACAGCAGAGCCTGAATGCCCTATGGATAACTTAAGTGGAATCCTAGAGGCAAGACTGGGAATCTTCATTTCACTCCTGTTTCATTTCCATCCAGATCTCTACCCAGCTCTAGAAGCAACACAAGAAGACATCGTCCTTGCTAGAATTTGCCTTGTCTAAACCCCAACCATTTAGCTAACATTTTAATGCCTGTTTATTTGTTGTTGTTGACATACAATGCATTAGTGCCAGAAGCTGCAATGTAATGAACACAGGCAGTTGGATATTCAGGCAGATAGATATTATTTATATGTAAACATATATGTGTGTGTGAGAGAGAGAGAAAATATCATCCATGTCTCAATGGATGTCCACTTAATGTCTAAAAATATCCATGCATAGTTTCAGGCTCTGATTTGTAAATTCATAGGTGAGAATTTGTAAACTTTCAGGTTATGATATCAAAAAGGACAATATACTTAGGAAAAGTGTGGAAAAAGTACTGTTAGAAAATGTATACAGGCATAATTGAAATTTATTTTCTAATAACCATGTTCTATATGTTCCTGAACCTGAGCTACTATTAACTTGGTGATTCCTGCTATGTGGTAATAAGGATCTTTTTGAGGCATAATCGGAAAGATTATTTTTTTTTTTCAGACCAAAGAAACAAACTTCAGTGTGACCTTTCAGTACTGATGTATTAAAATATTTTTACTCAACCTAGTTAGGTGTTGTGAATAGAATACCAATTCAACAACTTGGTTTATTTTTTTTTAAATCACATTTAAAAGCCATTTTTTTTAAGGCAGAAACACTGAGAATTCCTAGATCAAGGCTATATTTAAAAATATTAATAGATTCAGTGGTTTCCCTGCCCTCCTTTCCCCAAACAAATAGTTTTAATTGGCTTTGAGGGTAGTTAAGGTGCTCTTTTGACTGACAAAAAATGTAGAGAGCAAGGGCAGTCATTTCCCCTTCAAGTAGATTCAGTCAAGTGATTTCTTTGGCTTGTTGGCTATCCTTTTTTCTTTTCTATTCTTTTTCTTTTTAACTTAACATTTTTTTTTTTTTTGTCAGCTGCCACAGAAGGTTAAGCTGATTTTTAATAATATTTAATATTATTTAACTTTCCTTCCCTGTCTTCAGACTTGTGCAATACCTTTTCCCGTGGACTCAATATTAAGAATAATGAATCATCCCGTTGAGGATTACTAATACATTTGGACATTTTTTTTCTGCCTTTATTGCATAGGACTAATCAATGCAACTGTGATGCTCAGGTGAACTGGACTTTGGAGAACAAGGTGTTGAAGTTCATGATTTTGTAATGGCTCTTAGTGACCACTCAACATTCTTAAATTTTCTAAAGATCAGAATTGGAGAACTAAATTTTACACATGTAATTATTTTTCTAAATTTACTGCATTTTGATGAATGAACTAGTTTAACCTGTTTTTCCAAATTACACATCCTGGTATGGATTATTTTCCCCTCTAATTTCCAAAAGAGAAATTTGCCAACTAGCTGATATTAGGAAAAAGTAACATAAAATGTCTGTAAAATAGAAAATAAATTAACATTTTACCTTAGTTACAGACACAATGACAATTTAATTCCAAGCTTGATTTCTGTGCCCTTTCTGTTACTGACCTTCAGGAACTTAAAGGTGACATCAGATCGGAGGGTTAGGTGCTTGGATGGAAACCATCAAGAAGGGAGTTGCAGAGTTGCATTTTCCATTGCAACTACTAATTACAAATCCTGAGGTTCACAGGCTTTGATTCATATTATGTGACTACTCTTTTTGGCTAGGATTATCTGCCTGGATTTGCAGGGTCAGATACTTAATCTGTGAGCTTCTCAGAGCGTGGCTCTGACATTTTGTCCAAGCAATAATCATTGTCAACAGAAACAACAGTAAAGCTGTTAAAATTGTCACGTATATATTATTAGGAGTCTAAATTGCCAAAAGTATCCTCCTTCTCCTGCCTGAAGTATGAGAAGCTGCAGCAAATAGCATTTATTTTTTAAAACTTTGACTGGCTAGGCAAAGCTATATGTTGTTTGTATAAAACAGGTTAGTTATGTGAGATCCTTCTTCAGTTTTTGACTAAATGGAATACACAGGTTGTGTTAACACAGAAATGAGAGTTGAATATTTTTTTCTAGAAGTACTTATGATAGTTTCTTTAAATAATGGATTCTTTGGGTTTTTTTCTGTTTATGACTAGGTTGGGGGTTTTAATATTAAATATTACATATTTTTAAATTATCATCAGTTACTAAAATATTAAAAATATTTGTTTGGGATCTTTATATGTCTTTTTCATAAGATGAATGTTAGCATGAGAGACAATTACATTAATTATTATCAGTACAAGGACTGGAATTGTTATATTCTCTGTAGCATATATCATAGTTACCATGTAACTTGTTGGAAAGGAATGTGTTGAACTATTACCTCATCTATCTAAAATGTTTTAAAAAATTTGGAAAATTTTTCTCAAGGGACCCAGCAAGTATGTGACAGTGTAATCCAAATAATTAGTCACATTGTTATTCACTGAGCAGACACACAAACTCATTTTCCTTATATGGAATTTTCTCATCTATAATATGATTTTAAGTTGGTGTTTAATAAATGTATTTTCCATTTATATATTGAAAGTCTTTATGGTAAGTTGGGAAAGGTCTTTTTAGTAGCAACTGGAAGTTTCAATGGTCCTTTTATTTCTCTGTTTGTACTTCTGCTGTTGTAAACATAGTTTAAAAATTCTTTTGCCCTATGACAGATACTGAATTTTAAAATACATCCTACTGCAAACTTCTGAAAATGAAAAAGATTCTGAACAATTCTGAATAATTTATACAACGGTGAACTATTATCAGTGGGGTTTTTTTCTTCTGTGTCACTGGGATTTGCAAAGGCACTTGCAGCTGCAAAAGGATTGTATGTTAAGGGAGCATGTGGCAGATGTATCAACTCTCTGCAGTAAACCTAGAAATGCATTACATTTCTGTAAATGGCAGAGTAAATATTAAAATCAGCTACTTGCTACCTTAGTTTTTCTTGCTCATTGGTAGCTGAAATGATAGAGACATATATGCCTGCAAGGTCTTATTGCAATGTACACAGTCGTGGGATGTTTCAAAGCCTTTAGTGTGCATAGACATCTATTTGCATGCTGACAAAGAAAAACAAATATTTAATGGTAAAATCAGCAATATGATGTTTGCATCAGTTTTGCTGTTTTTCTGATGAAACTTTGGGTATTTGCTTTTCCTCTTTACCCTCCCTTGAAATGAGAAGATTATGGCATGCATTCAGGAAATTTCTGTGAGAGTAAGGCTTTTAGTTGTCAATCAATATGGCTCTGAGGACGTCAAGGTCATCGGGAAGAAAAAAACTCCAGATAATAATTAGATGATGTAATTGTCATGACTTGTCTGAATAACAAAGACATGTTGACTTCCATTCTGGAATGCGTATTAGAAAATTTTTCAACTATAAATGTGTTTTTATTTCTTTGTCAAGAATACTTGAAGAATTTGTAAGTCATTGAAGAATGTTAATCTTCCTTTAAGATGCACTGCAGTTTCTAGGTTTTATAGTTGCTGTAGGTGTAAAATTCCATGTTTATAATTTGTGTAAAATTCTTTTTTTCTTTTTTTTTTTATATTTTTAAAGGTGGCTTTGAAGAGCATGGAATGTCAAAAAAAAGAGGTGCCCTCTATCAGCTTATAGAGCGGATAAGAAGATTTGGCTCTGGTATTTTCACTGTTTAAATTAGCAGGTCGCCTGATGTGATAATGTATCATGAACATTAATGATGATAGTACTTTAACACTTTAAAGCTGTTCTGTAATACTATTAGCATAAACAAACTACAAAATAAATAATACAAGAATAATAACAGAGACGAGCTCTTCTATTTCCAGCATCAAATCTAGAGGCTAAATATATAGTTTTAAATCTCATATTAAAAGTTCATTAGCTTTTTTGTATGGCTGTGGTCAGAGTTACCTGTACCTATGAATGCAGTGTTGTTCCAGTACAGGTAGACTATGCTGCACAGCTGCTAATTTTTAGTGGTTTGGGATTTTTTCCTGCATCCAGTTGGCTTGTTCTGATGATTCATACTGTGTTTGAAGCACTGCTGGTGTATTACACCATGGTTTTAATACTGACCACATCTTGTCAGTGTGAACTTAGTCAAATTCAGCAAGTAAGTGGAATTCCCATTAATACTGGTTGAGTTTACTCACCATATTTGATGCAAGGAAACCTCACATTAATGTCGTGAAGCCTCAACCTCATAAAGGAAAATAGGTGAAATTCCACTGTAATTACACGACGTTATATCTCAATGCACCACTGCTTATCTTGTGAGATTAACCAGAGCATGGTAACTGCCTTGGCAGATGTTCTCTGGTATCTTCTTTGTAAGAGAATTACAATTTTAGTACTGCATAAATGCTTGCAATCTTTTGGCTGCAATTTGACGTAAATTTATTTCTAGTTCAAAGAAAGTTGCTAAGAAGAATTTTGAATCACAGAACATCTATATTAACATGTAATGTGGTTCAGTAGTAACACCATATTAAGTGTAACAACAGATTTTTTCTGAAGTTTCTACCTGGCTGTAGACCATTTTGTAATTCTCATGTACTTATTTACAAGGATAAGTTACTTTACCTGATTGTTTTTTGTTTTTTTTTAAACCCTTGATTTTTTTATATCATTCCTGAGAGAATTTATGTGTTAGTTGTTAAAAAGGCAGGCTTTTCTTACTGTGTATCAAGAGCTTTCTCCCTGCCTTGTGCTGTAGTTTCTTCCCTTTCCTCATTCAGGAACATACAGTGTTCCTGCCCTGGAATCCTTCCTGATTCTGAGACACTTGGTACACCTGGTACATTGTGCAAGTCCTTGTCTAACCATCCTTATCCTCTTTGTTGTCACTGTGAGTTTCAGATGATTTGGGAAAAACTTGCCTGTAATGGGATGTGCATCTCTAGCCATAAGTAATATCCAAAAGGTTCCAAAAGCTTTCTTATGAAAAATGTGTATTTGCATCCTGAAGTGTTAAAGGTTAATATCAAAATGAAAGTCATAGTTCCATCTGAAAATGTATCTTAACTACAGGTGACAGATCATAGGGATCTATTTTAAATTTTTTCCTTGTAATTCCTGATGATCAAAGCCAATCATAGAAAATAGAGACACACAGAAACATTTAAACGTCTGGGTTGGAAGGGACCTCCAGAGGCCATCTGGTCCGACCCCCCTGCTGAGAGCAGGGACATCCTCAACTCGAGCAGGGTGCTCAGAGCCTCCTCAGGCCTCACCCTGAATGGCTCCATGGATGGGGCCTCAACCACCTCCCTGGGCAACCTGTTCCAGTGCTCCACCACTCTCATGGTAAAGAACTTCTTCCTTACATCCAATCTACATCCACTCCTTTCTAATTTAAACCCATTACCCCTCATCCTTTCACTCCAGGCCTTTGTCAACAGGGCCTCTCCTGTATTTTTGTCAGCTCCCTTCAGGTACTGGAAGGTGGCTGTTGGGTCTCCCCAGAGCCTTCTCTTCTCCAGGCTGAACAATCCCAGCTCCCTCAGCCTGTCATCCTAGCAGAGGTGCTCCAGCCCCCTGATTATCCTTGTGGCCTCCTCTGGCCCCGCTCCCTCAGGTCCATGTCCTCCCTGTGCTGAGGGCTCCAGAGCTGGATGCAGTATTCCAGGGGAGGTCTGACCAAAGCAGAGCCGAGCAGCAGAATCCCCTCTCTCCATCTGCTGGCCACACTGCTTTTGCTGCA
>VWZY01013150.1:438733-463758 GCA_013399075.1 Chloroceryle aenea
TTCAGGTTCCTCAGGAGGTCACGAACCTGATTTTCACATACAGTGGGAGTGACTTCACCACCTTGATTCGTGCCTTGGGTGTTTTTGACTTGGGAGGTGTTGGGAGAGAGGCTGATAGTGAAGACTGAGGAAAAACAGTTGCTGAGAACCTCAGCCTCCTCTTCATCTGTTGTCACTAGTGCTCTGTTCTTGTTCTTCAGAGGGGTATGCTTTCTTTCACTTTCCTTTTTTCATTGATGGACCTGTAGAAGCTCTTCTTGTTATTTTCTGTGTCCCTTGCCAAGTTCACTTCAAACCGTGCCTTGGCCTTCCTGACTCATGCCTACACAATCGGGCAGCATCTCTGTACTCTTCCCAGGACACCCCTCCCTGTTTCCATTGTCTGTGCAGCTCGCTTTAGCTTGACCATCAGATGGTGACTCAGCCATGCTGGTCTCTTCCCTTTCCTGCTCGATTTCTTACATTTAGGGATTGAGAGCTCTTGTGTTCTGCGGAAAGTGTCTTTGAAGATCTGCCAGCTTTTCTCTGCTCCCTTTTCCCTTAGGATCATTTCCTAGGGTGTTCTGTTAATTAACACCTTGAAGAGCTGGAAATTTGCTGTACTAAAATTCAGGGTCCTGACTCTGCTCCTTGACTGGTTTGTGAGCCTTAGTAGTGCAAATTCCAGCAGTGCATGGTCACTGCTGCCCATGCTGCCTCCAATCTTGAGATCCTTGACCAGTTCACCTGCATTGGTGACCAGTAGGTCCAGTATTGCTTTCCCTTGGGTAGGGCTGTCTACTTCTTGTCCCAGGAAGTTATCATCAAGGCAATCCAGGAACCTCCTTGACTGGCTACTGCTGGCTGTGTTACTTTTCCAGCAAATGTTGGGGTGATTTGAGTCCCCCAGCAGGACTTCCCCCAGCCTGTGAGTGCGATACCTCCTGCAGTTGGAGTAGGAATGCTTCATCAGTGCTCTCCCCATGATCAGGAGGCCTGTAGTAGGCTTCAACCACAAAGTTCCCCCTGTTGCCTTGGTCCCTAATTCCTACCCATAGACTTTTGACTTGCTCATGGCTATTTTTTAGGTAAATCTCACAATCAATCCATTTTTTAACATAGAGGGAAACACCTCCACCCCTCATTCCTACCCTGTCCCTTCTGAGTAGCTTGTAGCCATAGATAGCCACACTCCAGTTGTAGGTTTTGTCCCACCAGGTTTCAGTTATGGCCACTATGTCGTGACCTTCCAGCAGCACAGTAGATTCCAACTCTTCCTGTTTGTTGCCCATGCTGTTTGCGTTCATGTAGAGGACCTTCAGCTGGGCACTTGGCTGTGTCCCCTTTCCAGAGAAACACTCATTCATTCCCTTGAGGTGTTCCCCTGATGATTCCCTGTTGGCAGTTACTATCCCAGGAGGCCCTGGCTCATCTCTGTCAGATTTTGTCCCCAGCATGCTGCAGGGTAATAGGCTGAAGTTCCTTAGTAGCCCCCCTTCCCTCCAACCTTGATGTCCTTCCTCTTGTGAAATGAAGGCCTGATGATATCATTATCCCCTTCCTCCTCATCTGCTTGATCGTTCCCATGTTCTACTGGGGGCCCAAGCTCATTTATAGCTCTTGTGTCCTCCCATTCACGTGGCTCATTGTCTTCTCCTTCCCCTGAAACAGCAGTGGAGCTGGTACCCTGCCCCACAAACGTCCCAGGCTTATTTCCAGAGAGCCTGTTTTTTCCCTTTTCCCCCTTCAAATCTAGCTGAAAGCTCAGTCAACGAGCCCAGCTAATTCTTGTGATAAAAACCTTCTCCCCCTTTGAGAAAGTTGCACCCCATCTGCTGCCAGCAGGCCTGGCCTGATGTAAATTGACCCCTGGTCAAAAAACCAAAATTTTGCTGGTGGCACCAAGTATGAATCCATGAATTAATTATCTTAAAATTGAATTAAAAGTCTCTCTGGGTAGGTACCCGTGACTGTGGGGATAGAGGAGAACACCACCTGTGCTCCTGCTCCCTTAACCAATTGTCCCAAGGCCCTGAAGTCTCTCTTGACAGCCCTCAGTTTTCTTCTTTCAAGGTCGTCACTGCTTATCTGGAAGGTCAATAATGGATAATAATTTATAGGTTGTATCAGGGTAGGGAGCTTCCTTACCATATCCTTAACTCTGGCCCTGGGAGACACCAGACCTCCCTTAGAAGTGGGTCAGGTCTGCATATTGGGCCTTCAGCTCCCTTCAGAAGGGAGTCACCTATAACAATGACTCTTCTCTTTTTTTTTTGATGGAAGATGTTTGGATGCTGGTCTTGGGCTTCCTTAGTTTTGGTAACACTTCCAAGCCAGACGATTCTTCTTCTTTATTGTCTGGCTGCACTTGCAGGGCATCAAACCTGTTCTGCAAGGGCACCTGGGAGGTTGGGGGCATAACTGAGGCAAGATGCCTGCCTTGCTGGGCAGGAACTTGTTGCCATTCCCCCCCCATCAAGGGGGTGGTGTAAGGCAGTAGTTTGCTTGCTGCCCTGACCAGGGATCTGCCTCTGCTCCCTCTTTTCTTTTAGGTTTCTGCCTTCAGTCTGATGGGTACAGGATGTAGGGGGGTACCTGACCCTCAGTAATTTTTAATGGGTGACCCCTGTTCAGGCTCAGGGCAGGCAGAACTTGGCTCCACCAGCTGATCTATTCCTCAGCCTCCCTGATGCTCCTAAGACTTTGGACTTGCAGCCTTTCAGCCTCACCAATGACTTCTTTATGTCCAGTGCTTTAAAGATGGTCATGCACTTGATTTTTCCAGATATTCTAATAAGAATGAAAGGAACAAAGCATGTCTTGATTACTTTGGGTCTGTCCAAAGTCTTATTTGCTGGAAAAATCCTAACCTATTAAAAGAAAGAAAAAAACCCAAAACAAAACATGGGGAATGTGGTGATGATGTTGATGATTATTAAATAGAAAATGTCGATGAAATTATGCAGTGTGCCTTCGAGTTGTTAAATATATGTGAAAATTGTTACTGTATGTTTGAAAAATTAAGATTTAGACTCTTCAAGCATTTCTCAGAAATGATAGACTGTTGCATAACAGTGATGTCCTACTTTTAAAGGACATAAAGCAATAATATGACTTTGACCTGCAGAAAAATAATTGTTCGCTTTTTGAGTGTGTGATCTCATTCAGTGTTTTAATTATCATTACAGGCTTTGAGCAAAATAATACATTTAAAGGAAGATCTACTGTAAAATTCTCAGGGAAAAATGAGAAAAACCGATTTCCCAGAGCTGCTACATCACGAACAGAAAGAATATGGCCAGGGGGTGTCATTCCATATGTAATAGGTGGAAATTTCACTGGTAAGCTTTGTGGTTTGGAGGGGAGAAGGAATATAATTTTTTTTTTTTTTTTAATTGCCTTCTTTTTTAAATTCCTTTTTTAAAGTCATACTGTGGAAGTCAATAGAAGAATTTCTGTTAGATGGGGCCTGAAGTACATCTCTTCTGAAAATATTAGTCATACTTCAAAAAATTGTTCCCAAGGGCAAACTACAGAATAAAAATGTAGAACTATATTATAGAAAGGGAAGGCTTTTTCTTCACCTAATATTTCTTGTTGCATATTTGTTTTCAAGAGCATAAGCAATAGAATGTCACAGAATCAGTTTTGGTGGGATTTTTGTTTTGTTTTGCTTTGTTTTTTAAATGCAGGATATTTAGGGCAAGAAATTTAACTGGTGTAACATGTATTCTGCTAAACTGATTTCACTCAATAAACTGACCCAATTGTGTTTTGCAGTTTGTCAGCTTGGTTTTCAGAAACATTATATATGACAAGGTGAAAGACTGACTTAAAAATGTGTAGAATTCTTATCAGAAAACTCTACAAAAAGTTTAAAACATTTGTTACCCCTGAAAAACTATGGATCTAGATCAATGTGGATGTAGGAGGTATTGAAAACTTAGAGAGAGGGAGAAAAATAAAGATGGATGGGAAAAAGAAAAAGTAATAGCATTTAATTTATAGTGCTTAATAATACAGGGAACCAACAAGAATATGAAAACGTTCACACATTGTGCACATGTGTGTGGGGAAACCAGAGTCATTCCTTTCAAACTGACAGCTACAGACAAACTTTTAATTTGGGTTTTTGCACAGTACTATACCAAATAGAACCTTTGATTTAGGATTACCATCTTCTGAAATAATGGCAGTAGCCTAAATAAAAGTGTATCGTGTTAAACATTTTACCTCTTTCATAATGAGAGATAAATTCTAAAGCTTGGAACCTATTACTTAAAGATTAAAGAAAAGAGCAAGATGGGATGAAATAACCTTTTCATTTTTAGGATCTGACACGATTTGAACTTACTAGTTTTCATTATCTTTAGGCAAGATTTTCTTTATCCTATGGTGTCACATGCACCTTTGCAAAAGTCTGCATTTCTGCTAGCAAACTCATGCCAAATATTGCTGTTCTTTCTGGATTTCCAGCTCAGAAGTAATACAGCTATATTCTCAGACACTCCCTCTAAAATAAATAAGCCTTGTCTTTTTTCAGGCAATGAAATTACATTGCTATACTATCTGAATTGTTGTACACTAGCTAGCTTAGTATTCTGTGGTGAGAGACTGTGGCTGCTTCTGCATCTAGAGTATAGTTTTGATTGTTTCTGAATGTGTTTCTCATTTTTAAAACAAATATCTAGGTAAGTTTAGTACTGTACTAAATCAAGGATTTCCCCTTTTTGGTGGATCACTTGATTTCTGAAATATTTTGATGCTAAGAAGTGGAGAGTGGTCTCTGTTCAAGACAGCATTATTAAAACCAAACACCTTGACTGGTATGCCTGTTTACATGGTTTAGCTTAAATTGGTCTAAATGGTCTCCAGATTTTTTTTTCCTGATAATTTTTCTTTTGGCTAGATAGCTAGGATCCAAGATTCTTCAATATTCTTTTATTATTATTATTATTATTTTACTTAGCATAATTTTATTTTTGTTATTTTATTTTCCCTTTCCTTTTCTTTCTCCTTCTCCCCCCCCCTCCCTCAGTGCGGTCCACTTCATAATTTCATCTGGCAAGCTGCTTAGCAAATGTNCAATACATTCTATGATTCTACGATAAGCAATATTATATTCTTCTGTCTTTCTCTGGTGTAGTATAGCTGTGCTTATTTATTTTTTTTTTTAGGTTTTATGTTTGCTAAAGTGTGTCAGGTAGTACTGGTCCCCTTGCAGGCAGATATGACGAGCTGTTGTTCTGACTCTCCCTTTAATTGCAATCTGGCAGTACATGGGACTTCTGGGACACAGCACTTCATGATCCAGTGACTTTTCAGGCCTATATTCCCAACATGTTAATCTGATTTTAAATAAGATGACACAGTTAGAAAACTCTATTTATTTAACCTCATGCAATTCTTCCAGGTACCCAGCGAGCCATGTTCAAACAGGCTATGAGGCACTGGGAGAAGTACACGTGCGTTACATTTATCGAACGAAGCGATGAAGAAAGTTATATTGTATTTACATACAGACCTTGTGGGTAAGTGTGTGTGTCTGGTAACAGCTAGTTGTGTTTTCCATGGTTTTGTCCATGTTTCTCAGCTTTGCAGTTCTAACTGAGTATATACTTCATGGCAAAATGAATAGTTACTGCATTTCCAGGATGCATGTGTTCTGCTTGGCTTCAGGTTCACTGAAAGCAGTATGTATAGTAACTTTCTGAAGTTATGCTTCTTTTGTCTATTTCTAGATAAAAAATGGTCTTGCTATATATATATATGGAGATATGAGACATATTTGGCTGTCTGTGATGCTTTTACTATTTATATGTATTAGAATAAGGTATTTCAGGCTTACTGTTTGTTTATGCTTTCTTCATGTCACATGCTTACTTCTGAATTATGTATGGACATCTATCCTGTATACCTTTCCCAGCTGAATTGTTGTTAATTGTAATATTAACTCTTCTGTTGTTGGACTGTCCTTGCCAAGATTAGTTTCACCATTTTTAACCATTTTGTAAACTCCTTCTTCCAGGTCATGGATGTGTAAAAGAGAACAAAACAGGTTTTATTACTCATTAGTGCAGCTTTTCCATAATCATTATTTTCCATCATGTTTGTTTTCTAGGAAGAGCACTCACTACCTGTGGAAATACTGTAGTTCTGCTAGTCACCTTTTGCTTGAGTTGTAGGCTCTACAGTGAGTGGCTCCCTGTCTTGACAGCTTCCTGATCAATGAACACTTTACATGCCTACTTGTGAATTTTTTGCCTCCTTAAGCCTTTAGGTTCTTAAGGTACAAGAAAATGTAAGGCTGTTTTAAGAAAGGTACCACCTTTTTCTTGGAAAGTCTCTGAGGCACAGATCCTTGCAATTGGGGAGCTTATTCTGTGGGAGCGCCTCTGAACTTGCCTGTCATGTTCTTGTGCTCCTGTAGGTCTGCTGGAAACCACTCTTAGAAACAATGCCAAATGAAATGGACTTTTATTCTGACCCAGCACGGCTTTTATTTTAGTAAAGCAACTGGGAAGATAGGATTCAGGGATATTGACAAACACTTGGAAGAGAAAATGGGAAGCAGAGAATAATCTAAGTACCCAGAGCCAAATGATGGAATATCTAAAGCACTGGTTCTTAACCTGGCTGATATTTCATAAGATCAAGTCACTTTAGGCTCTATTATAATGGATTTGATGCAGAAGGTTGGAATATACTCAGTATCTACCTTTGAAGTTACCATTATCTTTTACAGTTAATGTTAACTTATTGGTGGGCATTTGATAAATTGAAGAGAATTTATAAAAGCTGTAACAAGTTTAAAATAAAAGTAATGAAGTCTGCATCCTAACCACCGGTGTACAGTCCTGATGCAGAATTTCCATGGGAAGATCCCAGACAAAAGTGACACCAAACCATCTGCAAACACTTGCTGCTCCATGGCCAGTTGCACTGAAATTAATCTCAGTTCTTTCCCATAGCACCCTGCTGGGTTGGTTTGTTAGCACATCGTGTCATTATTGTTTGCAGTACCCTGGCAGCTAACGTTCAAAGATGAGGGAGACTTCATTGTACTTAGCACTCTTCAAATTAAAAACTAAAAATGATAAACCCTGCCCCAAAGATCACACAGTTATAACACATTTCATCAAACAGAAAATAGATACAGCCATAGATGTGGAAATTCAGGTGGCACTATCTACAGATGTCTCAGATGACAGCATTAGCACACCAGCAAGTGAAGTGTTATTGAGCCTTTGTAAGCATTAAGGATATTTTGAAGGAGTATAATGCATTACTTCTTGCAGCAGTTCATGGGAAGCTCATCCCAGAAGGTCAGCAATGAAAAAAGCATATTTGAAATACAGCAGCTGGTTACCAGAGATACATAACCTTCCTGAAGTTGAGTTTATGTATCAGCAATTAACAAGAGATAAGTTTTGATTATCGTAGACCCACAGGGCTGCAAGAGATCTCTGCAAGATACCTAATGTATTCTTAAGACCAGAACAGCTTTACCTAAGCTGTTGCTGATATATGCTTGTCTAACTTCTTTCTAAAAACCTGCAAAAGTGAATACTTCACAGCCTACTAGGGAATATATTTCTTCAGTATCTGTAATAGAAGAGATGCAGGAAGTCAGGGGGCTTTGGCCATAGCTAAACCAGTTATTTCTTGCTTCAGTTAAAGTATATCAACTTTCTTTCCCTACTCACCATAACCATAGAAAATAAATCACTCCTCTTTCTATTTTTGAAGGAATCTATTATAGTTGAGACTGTTATTATGTCCATCCTCAGTTGTATTTTTTCTTGTAAACTAGAAAACACCTAATTCACTTTTTCTTTCCTGTTAAGTCATGTTTTCTCAGCCTTTGATCACGTTATTATCCTTTTTTTCTAACTAGTCCACATCATTCTTGAAATTGAGGACTGAAAACTAGGGCATGTTTGTCCAGATGAATCATTCCTTCTGTTGCTGGAGCTAATTCATATACCTTGTAGTCTCTCCATCCATTTAGTTACCTAAGTACGGTGCCTTCTTGCTTCTCAACAGCTGCCACATTTGACTCCTGATCAGTTGGAATGTGACTCCAAATAAGAGCCAGAGTTCTTTCCACAGCACTGATTCACTGTAACTGGTTCCAGTGTGTACCATGTTTTGGACATCTCGGGACACTAAATAATTCCATGTTCCCCTTTCCAGTTCTCTAATCTGTTAAAATTTCTATAAATTCCTGGCTCATCTCCATGGTATTTAGTAGTTGTTTCTCAAACTGCAAATTTAAAGAGCATCTTCTCTCTATTCACTTAATATTCCAAACAGCTTTTTACCCCCCTTTATATGAGGGTTCTCTAGTTTGCTCATGGGCAGTTTGTGTGGAAAAATGTCAGAAGCTTTACAGCTGGATCCCTCCTTCCCATCAGAATAATTTCATCTGTTGCAGTCTTAAACTGTCATTATTTCTCATCGTGTCTTGCTTATTTAACCTGATTTTGAGAAGAGGTAATTATTGTTTCTTAGTACAGCTGATGTACTAACTTAGTAGTTTGAAATGTTGTAATTACTTAGTCATTTGTACCCATTAGCTGTAGATGTGAAAAGCAGAATATAGCATTAAGATAGTGTTTGTGATTTTTCTACCAGAGCAGTGTACATTGGCATTAATATCTATTCCAGCAAATATTTATGTGGCTAGTTGATGAGGGCAAATAAAACTCTCCTCTGTAAACAGGTTCCAAAATGCTTTTTGTTCACTACCACTTCTCTATCCTTATGTTTCTTTCTATCAGATAGGAAGTGCCTGAAGACACAGTCTACTTCTCTGTGTGCAAAGCCAAACAAGGGGTCAGCATGGGATGGCCTCTAGTCACACGCTCTTAATAAATATGAGTACAAGATCAAGCTTCTTTTTATATAGAGAGTCAGAAAATAGAACAATTAGTCATATTCTTCTGACATCTCAGCATGCCTTTGATCTGTCTTTGTGGCAAATTTTGTTCACTATTAGAAGACAAATACTTTCTATGACAAACTTTAGATTACTTATTACAATCACTACTGTATCCTCTTATATGGACATTTGAGAAAGCTGTCTGAGATACAGGAAAATCACATCTCTCCCATGTGCTTCCCCAGACACACAGCTTCTGAGTGTTTGAACTTACTCCTATATTTAAATAGACATTACAGGCAAATTCTTAAAGTTGGTGAAATAAGTAAATTGATTGCCCAAGGTACACTTTTGCAGCATTCTTCAGCTTTAAGAAGGGTTACGTGTTGTAAGAGGTGCTGCATTACTTTTATGGAATGATAAGAAATTCATAATTGTGCTAAATAATCCGTAGCATTAGTGCTGACTCATGGTCTCCAGGTAGTAATTACCTCTGGCAGCTAGCACTCTTCCTGCCCGCAGCAGTTGGCACAGCTCCTCTGCTGGTTATGGTGTGGCCTGGAGGATGGGTGGGACCAAGGTGCAGGTGACTGCTTGCCATGGTCTGAACCACAGTGCATTAACATGAACTGAATGATGGGTGATTTAGGTCAATAGGCTGCCCTAGGCAGTTGTTAGCTGAGGAATGGATGCAGTTGGCTGGTCTTTATAATAGTGGGGTAGTCATCCCCGTTGAGCAGGGGAGGAAGCAGTAGCCACTTCTGCCATCGCCACAGGACCCCCAGCACATGGATGTGGACCTGTTGGAGCGTGTCCAGAAGAGGGTCACAAAAATGATCAGAGGGCTGGAGCACCTCTCCTATGAGGACAGGCTGAGAGAGTTGGGATTGTTGAGCCTGGAGAAGAGGAGGCTCCAGGGGGACCTTATAACGACCTTTCAAACCTGAAAGGGGCCTGTAAGAAAGCAGGGAAGGGTCTGTTCACCAGGGTCTGTGGGACAGGGACAGGGGTAATGTTCACCAGGGACAGGACAAGGGGTAATGGCTTTAAGGTAGCAAAGGGTAGATTCAGGTTAGACATTAGGAAAAAGCTCTTTAATCTGAGGGTGATGGATCCCTGGAATAGGCTGCCCAGAGAGGTGGTGGAGGCCCCATCCCTGGAGCCATTCAAGGCCAGGCTTGATGAGGCTCTGAGCAGCCTGACCTAGTTGGAGATGTCCCTGTTTATTGCAGGGGGGTTGGACCAGATGATCTTTAGAGGTCCCTTCCAACCCAATACATTCTATGATTCTATGCTTCTAGGTCCTCTCAGGGTAGTGAATCAGAACATTTAGTAACCATGTTTGCCTTGATCCCTGACAGTAAGCAAATCCATCAAGCCAGGTCATAACCAGTATTGCCTTTGTACAAAATGAGTTATATTTGTGATTGAAAGATTTATCTTGTCACCAAGAAAAAAACCCTTTGTTTCTTTGGTGAGATTTTGTTTGTGAATTTTATGAACTTTTTCCTCTTGCTTTGTGATGCATTCCTAGTATGCTTATGTAGTTATGCAGTTTTTCATCCACAACTTCATACAGTCAGTGCCCTGGCAAGCTGATGTTGTGGTCTATGAGGATTTTTATTTTATCACATTCTGAAGACTGCAGCTTTTTAAAGATGTGACCCTCCCTGATTCTCCCTTCATATTCCTCTAAGAGCATTTTTGGCAGTAGCTGCTGAATGGTATTACTTAAAAGAGTAAGTGTATTGTTGCTGTCATTTCACTTTCTCTCTCCTATTTGTTTCTCTTTGCTCATCATCGTTGATCAGCTAGACTGATTAAATGGAATTAGAGATTCATAAATAGTTACTGTCTCCAACTTCTGTCTGGTGCAATAAAGATTAAAGAGATGAGGAGCTTTAGAAGCTGCCAGTTGACTCAGTAGAAGGGGCAGGACAAATGTTCATACAGCACAGAAAGGTCTTGGTCTTTTGCTAAATGTAACTTGGGGTCAAACCCATGATATGGCAACATTATTGGTTTCATATTTATTTATTTTTGTTTTCCTTACCTTTTGACTCAGTGTAGCTGTCACAGTTATCAGTCTTGCAGCTTAATTGGCTGAATCTGGTGTGCTTGACCTGTCACTTAACCTAGAAAATCTTCATGACCCTCTAGGAGTGTGCACTGCTGCTCTTATTTTAAGACTTGGTATTAATGTTATTTATCTTTGGATTGTAAAGAACTGCTCAATAAATTTGTTTAAAATTTCTGAGAAGTACTTGGGATCTGTTAAATAACTAGCATAATGGAATTACCTTACTCATCTGTCTGCTTGTTTTTAGGAGTAGGCCAGCATTTAAAAAAATAAATTCCCAGTGTGTTGGATTTTAGATATTCATTGTTAGACAACACAGAGGAAAACTGGATAAAAGATTGCAGTTAAATTTTTCTCCTGAAAGGAAAACCTCTTTCAAATGTGTTATGTACCCAAAATCACTACTTTGAGAATGCCCACCTCCTCTTGGGGTTTTTTATGAGCTTAGCAGTAAATTGCCACATTATTTTTGCAAACACCTAAAAATTTATCTTATTTATGAGATTTTTTTTTTAAGCCACCAAATGTGTCTTTGCTAGTTGAAGCGTGTAATGTACATGAAGTCAAAACCATAAGCATGTTAAAACTATTGAAATTTTATGAAATATTATACAACCTACAGTCTTAAAAACCTATTGATTTACTTTAAGCTATAAATAATGATTAATGTTCTTTAGTCCTGCACTGCAGTTTTTCTCGATAGTTTCCGCACAGCACTAGACATGAAGACTCAGCAGGAGTGCTTAAACTGATTTAAACTAAAGGATTTGTTCTGTCTCTTCATAATTTTGTGTGATTATTCTAACTTTACTCTCATCAGTCTCTTAGGCTGCCGTTATGTGTTGCATTCAGATCATAAAGATTTTGAATTAGAAATTAAATGCCAGAATTTAAACAAATGTGCTTAAATGTGTTGAGTCTTGAAGGTATGTTTTGGAGGATTATAGATGAGTAGAAAACTAGGTAGGTTAAAACTGATTGCATGCTTGGGCTTGGAGGTTTGTTGTTCATGGTTTGGTCTGAGAGTGAAAGTGCAGTATCACAGAGGCTGTCCTTTTTAACATCTTTATGAGTGACCCACAAATAGGTGATGGTACCTGCTTTCATCAAGTTTGCAGATGACACTAAGTTGGGGCCACGAGGTGATAGGCTCATTGGAGGAGCTATCACCCAGAGGGAGCCAGGTGGGCTTGAGGAACTGACCAACAGGAATCTTAGGAAGTTAACAATGGCAAATGCAAAGAAAGCCTTGTCCTTGAAAAGAGCAAAATAGGCTGGGTATTGCAGGGTCAGCAAGCAGCAGGCCATAGGACAGCTGGGCAGAAGCTAGTCACGTGCCCTGGCAACAAAGCCAGCCAACAGTATTGATGGCTTGTGTGAACAGAAGTGCATCTGGTGGCTCAAGGTCATCCCTCTCTACCCACCACTTGAGACAGACCCTACATCCAGCTGTGGGCCTCC
This sequence comes from Chloroceryle aenea, assembly GCA_013399075.1. Lineage (NCBI taxonomy): Eukaryota > Metazoa > Chordata > Aves > Coraciiformes > Cerylidae > Chloroceryle > Chloroceryle aenea. The sequence goes on from VWZY01013150.1 coordinate 451,138, forward strand.
AGTACAAGAAAGATTATTTAATCACCTGGAAGGACTTAAGCACAGTGCTGCCAAGATGCTCAAGGAGCTGGACCACTTGCCCTTTGAGGAGATGCTGAGGGTTCAGGGTTTGCTCAGTTGCAGAAGAGGTGGTTTCAGGGAGACCCAGCAGCAGCATCTAGTTCCTGTGGGGAGGGCAACAAGAAGAGAGCACCATGCTCCTCACAGTGGTTCTTGGTGGGATAATGCAAAACAACGGGTACAAACTGAAGAAGGAGTGGATCAGACTGAATATAAGGAATACATTTTTCACAGATCTGACAGCCAAACATTGGAGCAGGTTTTTCAGAGGGGCAGGGCTCTCCCCATTCTTGGGAGTTTTCAAGACTCAACTGGATAAAGACCTGATCAACCCTGGTCAGATTTCACATCTGACCCTGCTTTACGTAGAAAGTTGAACTGGTGACCTCCAGAGGTCCCTCCCAACCCAAATTATGCAAGAATGGGTGGAATTTCATCCATGTGGATTAGTCTGTAATGTGAATTTTCATAGATTGCGTGCATTTTATGCTTTTCTATTTTTAAAACAACCATCAGGCATTGTCAGTGCATTTTATCTCTTTGCACAAGTTAAGGTCAGTATATCATAATTACCATGATGATATCCAGGACCTTAGCATAGGTAGGAAGCAGTAACTCATTAAATTCCCCTAATAAAAAATGGTGATGTGCTTTCACGGAACAGGGATTACTTCATCTGATTGATTCTTGTGTTTCTACTGTAGCTTCCTGGAGATTGTCAAGGTGCAAATGCCACAGCTTAATCCTTCCTTTAAAGTGCTCAAAGATGAGGAAAAAATATTTTCTAAAAGATTGGAAGTCTGGGACATAGGAACTGTGCTGAACAAATTTATTCAGTGTAAATAACACAAGTGCCTATGACAGTGAATTGGGAACTCTATGCTGAGGATAGAAGCTCTTCAATGGCTTTTTAAATTAATGACCTTTCCTGAGAACAAAGAGTTATTGCAAATTCTATTCCCTTTGGCTCAGAATACAAAGTGGGTACTCCAGAATTTTCTCTCTAATTGGATAGGACAGTAAATAACAGTGTATTAGGTTTAAAAAACAAACAAACACCCCACCCCCCAAAAAAAACCAAACAAGAAAACAACAGCAAAAAAAAGGGGGGGGGGGGGGGGGAAACAACCAACCAACCAAAAATCCCCAAACAAACAATGAAAAACCAACCAATGAACCACAAAAACCAACCAACAAACCAACAAAACAAACCAAACAAAACCACATCAACAAACCCAAACCTTCTTAAGGATCCAAACACATTTGTCCCTAGGGTAGCATGAGTGACTAAGTGAGCATATGAACTATAGCAATTTCCTTATTGCACAACAGAAACATGGTCACATGGTTTAGTGGTTTGTGAAAGATCCAAAGCTGGGTAAAAATGCTGTTGAAAATATCTGTAGTGTTTTAATTTTCACATACTCACCTGTACCTGTAATATTGATTCTGCAGCCATGCAGTCTGAAAAACATGTTAAGCACGTCAGGTGCAAAGGTGAAATCCACTGTGGAATGGTGAGATAAGACTGCTCTAAATTTTAATTTTAATTTTATATCTGCTGTCTGTTGCTGTGTTACACCTATGCTGTATTTTTAGGGCACGTCTTAAGATAGTGTTTCCATTAGTTTTATTTAGATCAGTGTTTATAATAATATTTCTTTATCATAAATAGTCATTTTGTGTTAACACACCATATACAGAGTGAGGGAAATGGAGCAATACACAGCTATTCTTCATTTTCTTTTACTGTGGTGTGGATCAGTAGCACATAAATAAACCTGCAACATTTATAATTGGACAAAAGTATAGCAGGGAGTCTAAACTGTCATTGTTTTTATTTACCTTGAAGAGAGCTCTCAAAGGAAGACAACTTAAGAAATTAATTAAACCTGATCGTGCACAATTCAAGCTGAAGCACTGAGACTAATTCAATATTTTGATGTAAAAAGGTGATTCATACCTATCCTTGGAAGTATCTAAAGCAGGAAGAAAAAGAGTTCCCTTATTTTGAGATTAGGAATACTCAAGAAGCAGTTGAGATAGTAAGGAATGATTGTAATTTGAACGATAATTTTTCACAACAGTATTTTGAAGACAGTTTCAGAATTCTTTATACAACCCTCCTAGGCTTTTCTATGAAGTAATTTATAATTTTAAGATATTACTATCATTTTTTTCATATGTCTATCTTTGATTTTAACCATTCATGCAAAAACAGTATATACTTTCTAAGAACAGGTACTGTGAGCTAAAATGCCATGGCTGTACTTCTCTTAGTCACATTTTAAAATTCTAAATATATTAGATACTAACAAATATCAGTGGAGAACAACAACCAAGACTGACTGACCAGCCATCTAAGCAAAATGAAATATCTCTTTACCATCACAAAACTGCAAAAGAAGAGACACCCAAAAGTCTGTAGAATTTAATCCCCTATTTGGATTCCTTCCAAAGCTGCTCTTCCTTTATTGCCCTTCCTCAGTATTGCCATAGTGAGGCATATGAAGGATAGGATCATTCTCCACACTAGCATCAGCCTTTCAGGGACCAGTCATACTCTACTCTGTGAATGTTGCATCAGAAAGCATGTATTTAAAAAAACAAAAATGGGAGGGAGGAGATCTGCTCAGTACAATTCCATTCCACCTGCTGGACTGCAGAATTTACACAGTGCTGATGGGAAATCGATGAGGAGCCAGAGAATCAGTTTATGACACCTGAAATTGTCTTTCATTTTGGTAGGATTTGTTTTGCTAGCATAGTCAGCAGACTTTTTGTACTCAGGTCAATACTAAAAAGGACATCTCTGTTCCATAACTATACCTTGGAATCACAGCAGTGCAGTGGAACAGGAATGAAACATGAAAGCAATTGCAAAGTGGGGTTGGGTTTTTTTTGGTTGTTGGTGTTGAAGTTCTTCTTGTGAAAATAGGACTTTCTGGGACTAAGGTTTATATCACAAGGCAACAGGAGTGGGATTAAAAAAAATGGTTTGCACATATCCAGAGTGTTCAATTTCTTCATATACTGCTGTTACAAATGATGTATATCACCCATAGCCAGAGAAACAAAAAGATGAGGAAAGCACAGTGACATTACAGATTCTGCCTCTCATTCAAACTATCTTCCATCTGTATTTTGATAAGTGAATCTTTTAAAGGACTGCTATTTCACTTGCATCATTTCTGCACCCTTTAGAGGTGAAACTAATGAAGTAGAGTGACTTTTCAGATCAAAAGTAAGCCAACTTAGCAGTTTGCCATGTTACCAAGAGTCTGGTCACTCAGTGCATTGCGTAGTGCATTGTCCTACTCGTGGATTTTATGTAACATCTCATACTTTAACTGAATCTCCTATACAGTTTGTAGAGATACACATGAAAACTTTCATCTGTGTTTGTGTTTTAATTACAGGTGCTGCTCTTACGTGGGTCGAAGGGGAAATGGTCCTCAGGCTATATCTATTGGCAAGAACTGTGATAAATTTGGTATAGTTGTTCACGAGCTGGGTCATGTGATAGGTTTTTGGCACGAACATACACGACCGGACCGTGATGACCATGTCACCATCATCAGAGAAAACATCCAGCCTGGTGAGATATTCTGATAGATATTCTGGGGGTGGGAAAAAAGAAAAAAAAAAACTGTTTATTTTTGGTATTTCCTTCATCTGCTCAACTCTTGCAAAACTGAACACAGAGTAGGACAAATGAACTGAAAAGCAGAAATGAACATGTGTGCCTGATGTTCCTCTTTGCTAGACCAATCTGTAGCTGATTCAGAGATAAATACTGCAACTAAAATATCATCTTTTTAAAGATCTGGCCAAGTAGCAAGCCACTAAATTGTATTGTCAGCAGGAGAGAAATAGTATTCACTCTCAAAAAGTTTGAAGGAAGCCATTGCTCTCAAAGCCCTTTAAAAGTCATGTTTTTGTGCTTGAGAAAGCGCTTGTCCTTTCCTGAATGATAGAAATTAGAAACATCTCAATAGCTTTTAGCTGCCCAAGAAGCCTAGACCTGGAAGGTGAGCTGAAGACTTTAAATCCATGGCAAAGATGGGCATTGTTCCCAGTGTTTCCACTCCACTCATTTCCTACAAAGCTTACAGCTTTAGCCAGTGGCTTTGACGTTGTCGAGACAGCATCTGAGGAACTTGCAAACTTCAAACTGTCTTGTCTTTGTCGATCTAGCTGTTGTGCCCACACTTGTGTGGGCAAGATGGGAGGGAACTAGGTATGTTTCACTTGCAATATGCAGAAATGTGCATGGTTTTTGTGAAACACTGGCTTTTGCCTGCTAAGGATTCTCTGCTTAAGAAGGGGTGAAATCTGAAATTGTCCAGTGCAATAAATTTTTGCTACCTCATCCAGGGCTTGGATGATCAGTGGCAGCTAATACAGACTTCCAAAAGTCTCTAAAGTCCTGAAAGGGCATGTGCATCCAAGCCTTCCTTCTGTTCTCTCTGTGTGACTGGTTTGTGTAGATTATCCTCACCTATGCTTTTTCCACAGTGGGCAGAATTAGCTGGAGTGCCATCCTTAGCATCCTGCTCTCTCCTTGTAGTTCTCTCTCTAGTTTCTGGCTAAAACCAGTTGTTGTGGATCACTAAATGGGGTCATAAAGTCATGAACACCAAGACATTTTAATTTTATTGTAATATGCAATTTATGTTGGATAATAATGTTAATGCCACTGCAGTCTAATGAGTCTACAATGAGGAGGGTTCTTCCATGGTCTTTGCTGTCAAAATTCTTTCTTTCTGGAATTAAGATCCAAGCCAGCAAATTTTATATATTCTAGATGAAGTGCAACATAATGTGTGGGGTCTTTATGTAAGCTAGGTGAATGAGAAAAGTCTTTCTAAATGCCAGTTATTGGAATTTGATGTGTTTTTCAGAAGACATGTCTGCCCTTTTGTTGATGAAGTCACACAGTGACTCCCAACTGGCTAAAATTTATGAATGTCAGTGAGTGATTAGGTTAGGATCTTTGTTTCTTTGTTTGTTTTTCCTGTTTGGTTATTTTCTTCACAAGGAAAGATATTAAAGAAATCATAATTATCAATCATTTGTAGGTCAGGAATACAACTTCTTGAAGATGGAGCCTGGAGAGGTGAACTCTCTTGGGGAACCATATGACTTCGACAGCATTATGCACTATGCCAGGAACACCTTCTCAAGGTTGGAGTCTCAGGTTATACCTTTTGACTTTTAATTCTATTCCTCTCTCTGAATGTTAAGAATTATGCTTTTTTAAGTATTCCAAAATGTCTTAAAAATATCCCTTGTGATACAGAATTCTTACACCAGTCAGGGTACAGCTTGTTTATTTTAAATTGTATTAATCTTATTTTTAAACACATTTCACGTCCTTTCAGTTTCAAAGCTGCCTTTGGCTCTTAGTTCTTTGTATCTTAAAATGAGATCTGGAAACATTTCATAGAATGCTCACTTTCTTTTTGTCTTCACAAAAATTTGAATTTAGAAAAAAACAAATTGGTTGAAATGTTTAGGAATATCATGTATAATATGCTCTGTTCTCAAAAAGAAATCTCCTTGGCTCTGTAATGGCTGAGGAACTGTGAGTTATACAGGTAGATGATATGTTATGATATTAGGACATCTACAATGCAAGCCACAGCCTTTGCTAAGGTCTGCAGTCAGCCATTTATAACAGAGCCTGCAGCCTCTTCTCTGTTGTTTCTATAGATTGTTACTATTATAAATTTATAAAATATTATAAATAAATAGGAAGTTAGATTTTAATTATGGCAAATTAATTCCTTTTAGGGTAAAAATACTAGAGAATCTGAGACCCTGAAATAAACTGAAGACCACCAGGAACCTCACTAGCCTTTGCAAATTTCTTGAGCTTGATCTCCTCAATATAAATAACACTGATTAAAAACAAACAAACAAAAAAGCAAACAAAAGAAAAAAGAAAAAAAGAAAAAAATCCTACTGAAGGATGTCCTCACTATACAGATAATTCAATCCTGGAAGAGCATGAGAATGAGCCACATGAGGTAGATACTACTGGCATTGCTTAATCCAGTTAGAGAAAACATTGTCTTATGGAAGGGATTATAAAAGCCATTATAAAATACAGTAATTTAACGAGCTGGAATCCCCCAGAGTCCTAGAGCAATGACAACATCAAGATAATTTGATTTGTGAGCCCTGAACTCACCACTTGCCAAGCTGGCAAAAGCTGATAGTGCCATGAGTAGGCATGAACCACCCCAAGGTACAAGAGGCTGTTACTTCATGCTGTTTAAAAACAACCAGCAAATCCTTGAAGTCATCTGTTGATTGGCACTGATTAATCTTGAAAACATGAATTGTGCTCAGGGTGGCTTATTGCCAGCTGTTTGTTAGACCTTTCTCACCCAGATAAGTAGAAATCAGAAAACATCATAAAGTTCTAGTCACACACAATGATGTTGTGGATGCTGCATGAAAACCTTTACAGGTTGTTCTCTTAGTAAAGTGCTCAGGCATTTGTTCAGTGTATGAACAGCATCAGTTTCAGGTTGTACTAAAAATCAGTGGAAAATAAAATCATAGATTCAAACACTTTTTAAAAATAATAATAATGTGTCTTATTTATAGAAACTGAATAATGCCACAACATCCCACGATGTTTTGGGTTTTTTTTTTGCAAAGTTACTAGTGATGCTACAAGAAATCTGAGTAAGGAGACCAGTATATACCTGCAATATGCAAAATCATTCATTTAGTATTACTTAGAAACTAATCTGTAATTGTAAACAGTACTCCTAACTATAAACATTCTTCCTGTTCATTCATTTCTGGATCTACATTATGCCTGAAAATACTTTTTTTGACTTTTCAGTAAAAGCCCTACAACTTACAAGAGTATAAATAAATAAATAACAAAGAACAAGAGAATACCAAGACATATTGATCTCTTAAGTTAAATTTTATGGGGTTTCAGGAATAATAGTACTTAGTTTTGTACCTTACTCTTTTACAATTTATTAGAGACTACCAAAATGTCTGGGATCACATTGAAAGTTTGGGAAACTTGGACTAAAATTGCACATTTGGAACAAGTGTGCTTCTCTGTTATCTCTAATCTTTCAGGGTAAATGTTATTCAAATCACATATGGTAAGTGGCTATATTTGATTGTGAAGCAAGCAAGGACTGGCAAGTGAGCATTTCTGTTTCAAAAGCAGCAGCAGGTAGAGTGGAGTTAGATCTGTTACAACATCTGACAGAAGAATAATTAGCACACGTGTCTGACTTTACCAGCTCTTACACCTGCAAGTCAAACTTTGTTAGAAATAGCAACTTGGTGATTCAGAGTTTTGTTAAAGGGCCTAATTTCTTTATTTTTATATAATGTTAAAATAATTTTTTTTCAGTATAGCAAGAGCTTAATAATAGTGCCTTTTCCCTGTGTCATCTTAAGAGTAGCAAGAGATTTTCCCTCTGTTGTCTAACAAATACAAAAGCTGATATTTTATTTGATGTACTGAAAGAAGATTCTTTTTTTTTCTGATAACTTTGCATAAAATTTGCCAATCTGAGGAATTTTTATGACATGTTTTCTGTACTTAAAGTTCTGCATTTTACCCTTTTCCTTATGCCAAATGTAAATTCTAGATTTACAAAATAGCATTATACATTCATATTACATAGACAGTTTTATGACAGAAACCTGATAGGGGTTTGGGGGGTCTATTTTTATTTTTATTTTTTTTAGGGGCATGTTTCTGGATACCATTCTCCCTTCCCGTGATGATAATGGTATACGACCTGCCATTGGCCAACGTACTCGTCTAAGCAAAGGAGATATTGCACAGGCAAGAAAGCTGTATAGATGTCCAGGTATTGCACCACTAACAAACAAAAACCACATGCTGGCAACTGTTTGACTTGTTGTTCAAGAGAAATGAGATCTTTTTTGCGTCAGCTGCTCAGTAGTCTGGTTTCCCTGTTGGCAGCTGACGTAGGCAGTTCAAGAATTGAATCATACAAAAAAAATCTTGTAGATAAGGTCTCTGGAATGCAAAGCACTCAAGGACAGATAAACCACATGAAACAACACTTAGTTCCATGACATTTCAGTCTTTTGTTTTTTTCCTTAGTTGTTCGGTGGCTAGGGAAAAAAAAAGTTTAGCATCATTTCTGGTTTGCAGTGTCTGGAGTCTTTTTTTCTATTTGAACTCAAGTAGAATGCAGGATGGGCAAATTAAATTATTCCTGTCATCTCTGAGTACATTACATTTTCTTTAAATTTAACAAACAACAAGCCAGGACAACTAAGGAACTGGTTAGATCTTATCACAAAATTTCTACAGTTTTTAACAGATACATTTAGTGTTTTAATATCTTCTGCCTAATTCTATCATCTTACAATTTCAATGCACATTGATATTTTATCTCAAAATAGTGTCGAGGTGAAGTTCTGTCTTTCTCAGACATCAATGGCAAGTCTGGAGTAAGCTGGAGTCAGCCTTGTCTTTCCTGTGGTTCCCTAGTGCCTGTTCTTCACTAAGTGCTGGCAGAATTTATTTTCCTTGCTATAGTCATGGCTGATACCAGTTTTAACCTTTGGTGTCAACCAAAGAAGGTCAGAAGTGCTCTCTCTCAGCCAGAATTTGCCAGCAAATTGTCCTTGTGGGAGGCTTGGACATACCAGCTCTGTTCCACAACCTTCCTTCTCCTCATGGGAATTGATGAAGTCTCAGGAACTGCTTTAAGTCAGATATATGGCTCCTTTTTAGCAATTGTTCAATACGGAAAGACTAAAAATAGGGATCAGGAATGAAGCCATGGAGCTGCTTCAGATTTGCAGCAGCAGCAGTGCAATCTACTGAAGATCTGGGGAATCTGATGTGCATTAGATGTACACTGTACAGCTGAAATATGCTTTTCCTTGGTGCTGTAAGTACACCCAGTCATAACCACCTATATACTGAGAGCATGCACAGTGCTTCTGAACCAACCAGAGGAGAAATCTCTGTAACATATTTTCTTTAACCACTATTTCTTTTGGAGTAATTTTTGCTCCTTCCTTTTGGGACAGAAAGTACTTGACCAGCAGCATTCTCTCTGGCAACTTTATTTCTAATAAAAGTATACAGATATATATATTATAACAGTTTTATAAATGCAGAAAATACATATATATTTTAATAAAAGCCAAACTTTGGAGACAAAAATAGTCCGGAGAATCCAAACTGCTGTGAAAGTAGCAAGAATCTTAAGATCACATTGACTTAAGAAAGGAAAAAACAGCCTAGGCTGTTTAGTGTGTGTATATAACACTTTAACATGCACTTTGAGTCAACTGAAAGAGATGTAATGTAGATTTTTGAACTACTTATTAAATTGTTGATCAGAGAAACTGTCCTTTTCATATAGTTCATAAGATGTGTAATAATAATTTATCCTTTCATTCAATGTCTTGGAATTCTTGTTGAAAGTTAGTTTCACAGTATTGTAAAGCCATGGCTGTTCAGCAGTAGTGTACTTTAAAAGTAAGCTTTATTTTGCAGCAGTAAACATGGGTAAGAGGGAAAATAAAAATGAATAGCAACTCCAGGATCATTCTCCTTTGCTTGTTCTTTGCTTAGGCAAGCTTTAGGATAAAAGATGTTGATTTTCTAGCCTTACATTGATGAGTGAGTCCATAAAAGAAAGTGAGTTTTGAGGGAGAGAAAAAGGTTTTGCTAAAAAAATGTTAAATACAGCACTATTAAACGTGCTATTTTTTCAGTTAATATATTTAATAGAAGCTGCATAACACAGCACAAACTTGATCATCCAGTAAAGAAAGCAGCTCTCTAAAAGTGGCATGGTACTTGTGATCTAAAAAAATTTTGAGCATATAGTGAGACTGAGAATTTAGACATTAAGCTTTTTTGTTTTATGGAAAGAATTGTGTTCATAATAGTATATAGTAATAAAACCACTGACACTCTATGGGGGTTTTTTTTGGGAGGTGTGCTGTATTTCCTATATAGTATCATAGTATCTGCTTATGGTAAAGCAGCAGGGAATATTTCAACCATTAATAACCTTGGTATTGTTTCATTTGTGTTGCCTTAAATGTAATATAATAAAAATCCAGAAAACATTAACTGAAATCAATATTTTCCAGAGATGCACACTTCTTTGATAAAGGATTTTGTGGTATTGTGCATGTTTCATTTGGAGTTCTGCTTATTTCTGCAAGCAGCTTCTGGGTTCAGAAGGCGAGTGCATTTTCTGGGGTCTGTGAACATGAAGTTGAGCTCAGGGCTGCTGGAGAATACAGCTGATCCTCACCATGGCTGTTTTAGCCCATCAGGATGTTCAGGGTCATTATTCAGGAAAGGGCTTAGGGACAGAGAAACAGCTTTGAGCTGGTGAAGTCAAGGCATGAGATTTGACAGCGTGTTTTCTTCTGCTGTAGCTACTCAAAAGGTCCTCTGTTATAGTTTCATATGGAAATTGAAGTTGATTTAAAATTAATATGTAGTTTTATAGAAAGAAGAGAATAAGAAAGGGAATTGATGGAGAAGGATACTAAAGAGAGGACAAGAAATGTGTGAGTGTAGTGGGAATGAATAACGATTGGGAAAGGAGGCTCAGACTGGTAGGAGAAGGTTGGTCAGAGGAAGAGGTGGATGGAATAAGTTCAGCAACTTTACAAAATGCCAGAGTCTGTGACCGGGGAAAAGAGCAGATGAAGGTTACCTAGCCTGGTTCTTTTTTGTGCTCTTCTCACTGTTCCTCAGGCTCCAGGTCTATTAGATTAGAAAAGTGTGTCCACCTTCCAAAGGCAGCCTTTATTCACTACAGAAGGAAGATTAAGGGGTTTAGATTAAGACTGTTTCCCTAGAACTATAAAAGGGCATCAAATCAACAGTAAGACACTGAACTGTGGTAAACTGATTTAAGTTTTCAGTTTAACAAGTACATTATCAGCACCAGATATTTTTAGGGCTCTTCATATGCCATATATGTACAGTTGTACAGACTTGGGGCTAAGTAAAAAGTATTAAAGGTCTTAATTCTCTTTGGAAAAGGCTACACTTAAATTAGCCATGTATGACAGTGTGTATTTGCTATTGCAAGGGACAAAGGAATGAAAGTTGGTTCTTTAAATGTCCTGGAGGATCTGGGTTTCATCATTTGCAGATTTCTCTGTAATCCTTAATGGAACTTGATCATTTGTGGAGGCCAGCCCAGAGAGGTGTTGCACACAGGCTGTTTAGTTAAACACTGCCACAAAAAATTCACTGGGAGAAATTGCTTGAAGCATATAATGTACCTGCTGCCTGCACCCATTGCTAGGAGAAGCAAAAATAGTTTCCCTTTCCTCACCACAGAAAGGCTTATCAGAATTCTAACCTTCTCAAGTTGTAAAACAGACAGCAGATTGTGGGTTCCTTGGTTTGTTTGTTTGTTAGGGGGGGGTTTGGTGTATTTTGCTTTTCCTTTTTATAGGAGAGTGTGTATGTGGGGAGCTAAAGTGGCATTTCTGCAGCTGGTCTAGCCTAGTAAAATTGATGTAAGGTGTGACATTTGAGAGAGGGGGAAAACATCAGAGAAAACATTGGCAACATTAATGATTAACAATGGAATACAAATGTACAGATGCTTTATAAAGCAGAGGTATATAAATTAAAGTTGTGATTAATTTCTTCTGATGTGAAATACACTAAGATTAGTTCTTAGAAATTTAAATAAGTGGCCCTTACCATTAATTTTCCTTCTACATTTCTATTTCCCTGTCCCTCTTGAACTGGGGAGCCCAGAACTGAACACAGTACTCCAGATGTGGTCTCACTAGTGCAGAGTAGAGGGAGAGGAGAACCTCCCTGGACCTGCTGGCCACACTCTTCTTTATGCACCCCAGGACACCATTGCCCTTCTTATCTGCAAGAGCACATTGCTGTTCCGTGGACAACTTACTGCCCATCAGGATGCCAAGGTCCCTCTCCATAGGACTGCTTTCCAGTGGGTCTACCCCTAACCTGTACTGGTGTGTGGGGTTATTCCTCCCCCCAGGTGTAGTACTCTACACTTATCCTTATTGAACTTCATTAGGTTTGCCTTTGCCCAGCTCTCCAGCCTGTCCAGGTCTTAGTGGATGGCAGCACAGGCTGCTGGTGTGTCTGACACTTCTCTCAGTTTAGCATCATCAGCAGACTGACTGAGGGTACACTCCATCCCTTCATCCAGGTCACTGATGAAGATGTTGAGTAAGACTGGACCCAGCACTGACCCCTGGGGAACACCACTACTTACAGGTCGCCAGCTGGGCTCTGCAACACTGATCACAACCCTCTGAGCTCTGTTGTTCAGCCAGTTCTCAACCCATCTCACTGTCCCCTCTTCTAACCCACACTCCCTGAGCTTTCCCATGAGTGTGTTACAGGGACAGTATCAAAAATCTTGCTGAAGTCAATGTAGAAAACATGCACTGCTGTTCATGCATCTACCCACCCAGTCACACCAGCGTAGAAGGCTATCACATTGGTCAGACAGGACTTCCCTTTAGTGAATCCCTGCTGGCTCCTCTTGATATCCTTCT
>VWZY01013150.1:464847-528091 GCA_013399075.1 Chloroceryle aenea
TTTTTTGTCTGTTTCATTCCTAAAGGACACAGTGGCAGTGACTTCCTCCATTATATTTTTAGGGGGTTGCACCAATCTTTCTTTTCTCTCCTTGTCACAATAACCTTTTCAGTGTCAAAGAGCATTATTTAATGCCTTGAATGTAGCTTATGCCTGATATTACAATGCAGTTGTCAGGTTAAGCTTTAGATGCATTTTAACAAGACAGCCTTTACAGCTGTATTGTCTTTGTCATAAACAATCTTTTTCTTTGTCCCCTTTTATTTAAAAATTTTCCAGATCATTTATAATTCATTGAGCTTTTGATGATACAGTAGTTCACCTGCTGGCAGTGGTAGTCCTGTAATTTGAAAGCAGTGCAGATCTGATTACACTGTCAGTCAGGGGAGAATATTCTCCATTTCACATGGCTCATATCATACCTGCAAAACCAGGGGGTGAAACAACTTGATTAAGGGCAAAAAAGATGCCTGACTAAGGTGTAACACCCTAGCAGAATCAGTTTTAGTGGTGGATAATGGCAGAGGCTTCCAGTGCTGTATTTTAGCATGAAGAGGAATTATTAAGCAGTCCAGCAGCAGCTAGTAGGCTGATTGACAGGCGAGGTATGGGTGCTAAAAGCTTCCATAATAAAGAATATAAAAGCCTTGGGTATTTTAGGACTTCACATTAGCTTTGCTTTATTACTCCTATCTCTACAAATGACCATTGCAAGGCATTTTGGTGAATGTGGGATTTTGTTTTCTTTATCAGTGTAAATGAGTGAGTTTAGGTCAGATCAGTCACTCATGTACTAAATTAAATGAAACCACTGATGAAATTCCAGTGTGATGCCAATCATGCTGTGCCAGCTTTTGTTTTACTTTTGCTTTAGTTCTTCAAGGCTGTGTCTAAGGGTGTGGTTAACGTTTTTCACCAAAGTTCTATGCATAATTTTGCAACTGATTGACAGCAGTGACATTTTTAAGTCTGCTGTAATTTTGGATATGTCAGCAGACAGCACACAAGAGAAATAGTTCAGGGAATAAAACCACCCTGTGTAAAGAGGAACGAACGTCAGACTGGCTGAAAATCATTGTTTTGAATAGATCAGAAAATAACTAGTCTGTTTGCCATTCTGCATCTGCAGTGAGTTAAATGTATTCTGAGCAGATACTGGAAAGATGCATTTTTCTCTGTTAGGCGTATTCAGTTTTGTATTTTTACTGTGTTTTGTTTCTTTCAGCCTGTGGAGAAACACTACAGGAATCTACAGGCAACTTTTCTTCTCCAGGATTTCCAAATGGTTATCCTTCCTACACTCACTGCATATGGAGGATCTCTGTGACCCCAGGGGAGAAGGTATTTTAACATTCCCTCAGCTAAACACAGATACTATATTCAAAACAAAATTTTGCCTTTCATTTAAGTTTAAAGCTTACACAGTTATTAAAAACAATGGTGTACCATAAAAACTGAGACCATCAACTATGTGCTATTTACTTGGATCTGTGGCATTAGAATCACATCCTCTATTTGGTGGCTGTCCACATGAAATGAAGGCATGATTTCAACCTGCTACATGTTTTCATCAGGAAAGCCTTTCAAAACTGGCTTCTGGTTCAGTTGGTGGTTCAGTGAGAAGGTGGAAGAGGTAGTTCAGGCTCCTGAAATGTCTCTTCTCCAGCACAAGTTTGGGTGAGCTGACTGAGCTGTGTGATAGGTGGGCTCTGCCTAAGGAAGCTCATAGTATGTTGAATGAGGTGTTCTTAAAATGAACAAACCATGCAGGGAAAATGCTTCTTTACAAGAAGCAATGGCTGATATTAAGAAGTCAAATACAACCTGAAGTCTGAAACATAGAACTTGGCACCATCCTGAGTATGGGAGAGTCCAAAGAGGAAAACTCAGCATTTCCCTCAGATATTTTAGTTAGTTTTGTCAGTGGTCTCCCACTCTGCATTGGGCATAGTTTTCTCCAGACTGGATGAATTTATTCCATGTTTCTATCAGGTTAAGGTACTTGTAGACACCAAGAATATATATTCATGATGTGCTAATAGAACCTGAGGAGCTGTAAGAGCATTTGCCACTGTGGGGGATGAAAGCAAAGTCATTTGGAAAGCATTTGCCCTCCTCTGGACAAGAGCCAGAGACAGGAGGAAAAATAAACACGCTCTGTGCTGGGAGGACGTGGGTGGCTCTGCAGGTTGGCAGGGAAAACCAAATGAAAACAGATGAATAAGAGAAGGTTTGCGCAAAAGATGCAAATGAATCTAGATAGGTACTTTTATGTCCCAACTATTTGTGTTGCTTTTTAGACACTGCTGTGATAGCAACAAAAATGATTTGGGTTTCTTTTCTGCTCCTCAGTTGAAACTTAAAGAATTGGACTGTTCATCTACAATTATTATTGTCTTTTAAGAGCAGTATTAATCTATGAGTTAGGAAATGTATTCATAGCATATTGCAACTTTGTGTAAGTCTATCTGTGGACCTTAGGGTAATTTTAATAGATTTGCAATGCCATCATGTCTTGAGATTGTAGCCACCACTGGAGCTGTATTATGCTGTACAAAACTTAATGGGGAAAGCAATATAAGAAGACCATCTCCCTTCCCTTCTTACCCAAATAAAAAATTCAACTAAACAGAATTTTCTAATTGATATTGGACATTACAAGTTGTGTATGTAGGGCTCTATTCTGACTTCCAGCTCTCATAGTCTCTGTGTAGTTCAGCAAAAAACAAAGTAAATGATATTTGTGTTAGTGTCAAAAAGTCTGTTTGTCAGTGCAATTCCCATAGGAAAAAATACCTTGAGATAAAGGACTCTATTTGCAGCAAGTACTTGATGTGAATAGCAGATAGCAGAACTGAGGTCTTAACGAATGCATAGATCATTGTACCTTGGACACACATTTTCTCAGTAAATAATGAGAAAGTATTCATATTATGAAGGGAAAATAAAAATAGATTTTTGTTATTGTAGTTGTTGTTCCTTTATTTGTTGCTTTGACCCTGACAGAACTCAGGAATGTTGTATGGAGGTTAGAGTATGCAGAAGTACATCAAATCACATTCTGAAGCGTCAGTGAGCACTTTAGTCACCTAAAAATAAACCCTAAAAGCATCAGTCCAGATTATCTAGCTCTTGTCTCTTATTTATTGAGATGTAACATTGTGCTGCTTGAGCATAGTTTAGAGGACTTCTACCCATGCTGCTTTCTGCAAGTACAGACACTTCCTATCTTTGATGGCAGGCAATTCAAGGATGGCACTGCAGTGGTATGCACTAGCTGCAACATTCCTTTTAATAAATCACCAGCCCAATCTCAAATGTCTATGTCCCTATTACTAAAACAAGGCAACTCATTCACCTTTTACTTTCTCTCAAGGTTTAAGACAGTATGGTAAACAGCTGTACACAGTGTAGCCATACACAGAAAAATCTCGGGGTGGGGGGGGAATGGTGTTAGTAATGCTGTAGTAATGCCCTCTGCCAGGGTGTGGAGAAATGTTTTTGGCACGGGGAGTTGCAACTGTGCCAGTGTTGTTTTTTTGTTGTTGTTGGGGTTTTTTTTATTATTATAATTATTTTTTTTAATCCACCTTTTTGAATAAGTTATGTTTTACATGAATGATAAAATAGAACAAATAAATCCTTGCTTGATGTGAGGGAAAAAATGCCAGCTGCAGAAAACTTAGTACTACTTGGTGTTTGCTGTATTTTTGTTCTTTCTTATCCCAGGAAGTAGAAGTATGAGATACATTCTCTCTGAAGCTGAAGTAGCACAATTGAATCTGCTGTGTAATCAATAATTCCTTAATTGTGCTGACAAAACCCCATTGATTATTTTACCTATGAAGACTTCCAGCCATTCCATCCTCTTGATCGAGCTCTGCCTTGTCTGTAGCTCTCTTTAATACTTTGCAGAATTGCAAATCAGAATCTTAAATATATTTCTACGTGCTTGGTTCCCAGCCAGCAATCACGCTGTGACAGATTTTAGCCTGTGTGCAGCTACTGAATGTCAATGTTAAGGAATCGCTGTATCATCAAATACCTTGGCATGTCAGAGGGAGAAAAGGCTGTGAACATTATTTCATATAGTTTCATTGAGGAAGCTCATTAAATTGTGATGGTTTTCATTCAGATAGCAGCACTTGGAGACAATGATGCTGATCACGCCGAAGTAAACCCATCCTTTTCCCAACTCTATCCTGGCAACTAAGGTTTGGAAAAAGGCAAATTTCCCAATGGAAAAAGCTGATGTTTCAGCTGTGTCATGAAAAATGGAAAACTTGTGGCTAGGCTGGTGAGAGACCTCCAGGCTCTACATGGCTGAGCCAATGGAGGAGGTGTAGGATGTGGCTTCCATAATTTGCTTCCAACAGAGCCAGCTGGGTTAGCTTAAGCAGCTGTGGAAAGCATCTTGACCCTAACCCAGTTGTCTGCATCTCATCTGGGCAAAGCAATGGCTCCCCATTGTGAATCCCTCCATCTGCACCACTGGGCATGGGTGGAAAAAGAGAAGGAAACTGCAGTAGAGTTTTCAAGTATTACAGTTAAATAGAGTTACCTGCCTATCATCTGAGAACCTCTAGGAAAAATCATAAGGGAAGAGTTTAGAGGGAATCTGACCTGCAAAGTGGATGAACTCAGGAGAACAACAAAATGAATGATTGTACTTTTAGTCAAATCTGCTATTTCCCATGAAAATAACACAATAACAAGGTCATTTTGGAGTTCTGAGAATTGTGCATTTATTTCTTCAGTGCCTGAATAGTAAAGGCAAAATGCCCTGTGGGGTTAGACCCTGTGGAAGCTAGAGGAAGTTTGAAAGGTGTAGCAATAGGCAAAGGGGTTGAGTTGTGAGGTTCACTTTCTGGGAACCCTGTGTTCAGGAAACAAGACAGGGGAATCGAAACAGCAGGTGCTGCAGTTAGACTAAAAGAAGGATGAGAGCATGTGTACGGGCACAGTCACAGTAACCTAATGACTGCCATCTGATAAGATGACCTAATGCTTTGATGCATGCCATTTTTAGGTAAGCAGTACATAGTCTGGAAATTGAGTCGAAAGATTCTTGCCAATTTTCTCAGTAACACTGAAAGAAAACATTCTTCCTATTTTGCAAAATTAAAAATAAATAAAATTACATCATTCTCCACCAAGGTCCTGGTGATAAAGTGGCAAGGTGAGAATGGGAGCCATCTGAAGAGGGATGTAGCTCAACAGTTGAAGATAGAGTTTGCTAGGTAGAAACCTGGCAAACCTTGTGGTCATGATAATGTTTAGTGGATGGTTGGACTTGATGATCTTTAAGGTGGTTTCCAACCTTATAGAATTATAGAATCATAGAATGGTGGGGGTGGAAGGGACCTCTGGAGATCACGGAGTCCAACCCTCCTGCCAATGAAGGAACACCCAGGGCAGGCCACAGAGGAACAGATCAAGGCAGGTCTTGAAAGTCTTTAGAGAAGGACACTCCAATGATTCTACAATAAATTTCTGCTGAGAAAGTGTTATGCTAAGAGTGTGTCCAAAGTACGTGCTGTGCTTTCCAGAATCATTCCAGTCGTCCCTCTGCTGTTGAAATCTGTTCTACTTAACCTAACTAGCCAGAGCTGAAATGGGAAAGGAGTCTTAATGTCTAGCTCACAGAACTTGCAGAGTCATACAAGATCTAGAATAAAATCTTGTCTGTCTCAAAGTTGGAAGTTCCAGTCATTGGAGCTAACAGTGGATGAATGGATGATTTGCCTACTGACTTTCACAAAAATCAAACCAAACCCAACCCCTCACAAAAGACATAAGTAACACTCCCCTCCTTTTCCCTTCCCCACTCAGTTCCCTACCTGTTCTAGCTTTAAAAGCACTGATGTGATGTATTTTCTATATTTTCACTGTTTGAAAAAATGGGTGAGAATTTAATTATCTTTTTTTAATGCCATGCTTATGAACACATTGCTTGTCCACATTTTTTCATTAGGACTTAATTTACTTTGGTTTTCAAAGTTCTGGGAAAAGATATCTATATTGAAAACCAGTTCAATATTTTAGAACATCTATTACTACAAACCTTTCAGGAAACATATAAACATGTTTTCCTTAAATATATTCATTTCTACTGTAATTTTATTGCAAGAAAGAGAAGGAATTGCTGTGTCTGATTTCAGATTAGTCCATTTCAATCTCTGAGCCTAAGAAGGAAGCCTATAATATAATCTGATGACAAGTCATTGTTGTAGGACTTTATTATTCAGAGTGCTGATGACAGCCTTGACATGAGTTAATATTATCTAGATATATTTCCAAAGTATCAAACTAACATTGAAGCAGGCATTCTCTGCAGGCAGATCTGAGACTAAATTATTGCCTCGCTTTGGCCCTAAAATGACAGAAGAAAGGAGCCAGAAGAGAGAGGGTAGCTGTATTCCTGCAGGCTACATTAAAAACTTACCAAAGCTGCTTGCAGGATGTTCCCATGGAGAACACAGAGCTAGAGGCAGAGTTCTGTTTAAGCAACCCCTTTGCAGGTTTTGTGGATGTGGTGGCAGATTGTGGTTGTAAATGTCTGGCCATACTCAACCATCAGAACAGATACTCATTTATTCAGTTCTGTCACGATGGTCACTGACATTTTTCATGTCCCATACCTTCATCCCACAAGGCTATGGCTGCCAGAACAATGTGCCTCACTGTACACACCTTCTGGCTGTTGGAATTCATGTGTAGCCTTACAGATGTTTTCTGTTTCCCATGGCATCATGGTAGGAAAAGCAAAAGCTAAATATAATCACCCATCTTCCACCCAAACAATCAGTAGTGTCAGCAGTAGAGGTTAGGGGAAGATACAGCTTTTAAGTCAGAAAATTTCCTCTTCTCCACTGAAAATGGAAGATTTTTTTTTAGAAAATAATTACTCATAAGGATGTGCTTAGTTATATTTTGTTGAAAGTGAAAGCAAAGCTTCTGCTAGCCTAATGTTAAGACACATAGTGTTTTGCCATGAGATACTGCCTCCATTCTGCACTCTTTGAAGAGGCTTACCACAACTCTCTACCACCTACACACCCAAACCACTGAGCTTTATTATCTATAAATTACCTTCTTCCAACAGCTAATAGTTTCCATCATCTTTAAATTAATCTAAAAAACCAAAGTTCTGTCTTTAGGGTTTAATAGTGTAGTAATTTTAATAAAATAAATATTAATAAAATTATTGAAGGTAATAATTACATTACTATTAATACAATTAATATTCTGTACTAATATTGTCCTACTTTAATATTGTGGTTGGAGAGACACACGGTGCCTTCGGAGGAGATGGAAGTAAAGCATCCTGGCTGACTGTCTGAGCCCATTGTTTCAGTCATGGTGTGATATTTCCTCCTTGCAGCTGGACTAAGGGTAAATTCCTCTCCTTTCAACTGACAGTCACAGCTGCTTCATAGGCTGCCACGGAGACAGATTTTTACAGTCTGAGGAATTTGCTACCGTGCTGCAATTCATGTTTGCTTTATAAAAGCAGGTTTTGATTCTCAGTTCCTCAACGCTGAAAATAAAACCACTTTGGTGCTCATATGTGAATAATGAAGATTTTTAGTTGATTTGAAATATTTATTAATCTATATTGAAGAACTGATTTGGAAGATTAATTATTTTTTTTTTCCCAAATACACCTAAATCCAAAGAAACAGTATGAATTGGAAATTATTTTGTAATATAAAATATTAATTTTGTGGGGGCTTTTCCCTGAAATTGCAGCACATGACTGTCCAAGTCAGTCAGGGTCCAAACTGTAGCTATTCTGTCATTGTGTGATTCAGGTTAAATCCTATTCCTGTATTAAAAGTGTAAGTTTTTGGCAGTTTAGGGTTAGTATTTCTAAACCAAAGTGGGATAATGTGGTGGTCTAGAAAAGTCCTGATGTTAAGTATTGAAAATAGATATGTTCAGTAAAATTATGAGTCCACATTCAAAAGTTCTAGATATGCACAGAACTCTGTAAATAAAGCTTCATTAGGTTTCATTAAGACTCATTAAGGGACTGTATACCATTTATTTTTGTGATAGGACTTTTAGAACTACTGTCCACTATTAACATTTAACTTGTCTGAAAGTAAATGATCTTGTCACAACAGTAGCAGAAGGAAACACAAACCAAAATAAACCCATAATTTTTGACTATTTTTTTTTACAGTTTTCAGAGCTGATTATAGTCAGAATGGAATGGAAGAGGAATTGACTGAATTATCAAATAACATACTTTAAATTATATTAGCACATTATTTTCCTTTATTAGCATTCTCAACCTTTTATTTCCCAGTAAAAAAGCTCCCTCTAAGCAAAGAAATGTGAGTAGCCTATCTCAAATCTGCTCAAATATGTAAGACTAAATAAAAAACTTCTAATGCTCCCAAACAACTTCTATTTACTACAAGAAATAATTGAGGAGAGGTTAACTATGTTTCTGAGTATTTGGAATCCTGTTACAGGTGACCATTTCTGCAGAATGTTGTAGTGATCATTTTCTGGTATTAACCACATGTGACATAGGTGTTTTCCTCTGATTGCAGATTGTTTTAAACTTCACCACCATGGACCTTTACAAGAGCAGTCTCTGCTGGTATGACTATATTGAAGTAAGAGATGGCTACTGGAGAAAATCACCTCTGCTTGGTATGCAGCTAGTGAATGTGCACTGTCCATTATTTACTTCTGTGAACCTGCTTGCTGTTGGGTTTTAGGTGTTTAGAACGTATCTATACATGAGAATGGGAGAAAACCTCCAAATGGCTTCAAATAAGTCATTTGTAGGGAAATATTATAGATAGAAATCCACAGGGGGTGGGATGGGAAATCTTTAGAGCATGTGATGAGCACGTGTTCTGCTGTTGAGAGCACCCACTGCAGAATTGTACTTAAGAGCTCTGTGCCTGTACTTTTTAAATGATGAACAGAAGATTACTTCTGTTTCTTCTTTGCATGTCCTTCCCTGCTCTTGAAGAGAAAAGACAAGCAAAGCAACAATGAATTAGGTCTTAGAGTTGCAACTAATACACAGAAAGCCACAGACGTCCTTTTCTTGAGACAGAGTCGTTGGGAAG
The DNA here is from genome assembly GCA_013399075.1 of Chloroceryle aenea. Lineage (NCBI taxonomy): Eukaryota > Metazoa > Chordata > Aves > Coraciiformes > Cerylidae > Chloroceryle > Chloroceryle aenea. The sequence continues at coordinate 473,943 of VWZY01013150.1, forward strand.
ATTTCACACTCCATAGTGCCACTGCCCAATCTAGAGGCTCAGTTTGACATCCTGTGATCTTCTCTGATTGAAACTAGGCATTGCATACCCTAGGAAACATGAATGTCTTGGGTCAGGTTTATTGTTTTTAGAGTGAAGACTAAAACTGTTTGTTAGCATCCTACTAGCCAGTGTTTTAAAACAGAAAAAAAGAAAGCAAAGGGAGCAGATGCAGAGGGTAGCTTTTTAACAGTAGTGCCTATTTGCATGGCCTTAAAAAGAAAAGAAATTTCACCTACTGTATTTAAGAGGATAACATAGTCTAGGGTCATTGGAATGTTAGTTTTTAAATCTCTCTGGTCCTTAGACACAATAAGCTGTATTACTGTGACCTAGATTATGTTCCTCTCAACATCAGTATTCATTTTCCCCTTCCAGAATGCTATGTTTGTATCTATAGAAACAATCTATAACAATAATTTTTCTTCTCAATTCTCTTAAGGTTTTACACTTAGACTTGTGAGCCTGACTACAATGAAAAGAAGCACTGAAAGTTTTATACTAAAATCTTTGTGTGTTAGGTCCTAATCTGTAGGGGGATATGTGCTTAACCATAAGCATGTGAATAGTTCCACTGAGTTGGTTATGTTACTCCCTGTTGATAATGTTAAACACTTGTATAAATGTTTGCAGCATTTGGCTTCAGAGGCGGCAGAAAATGCAGTTACTGGTTGCATGTTTTTAGGCAGGTTTTGTGGTGACAAACTGCCAGAAGTCCTCGCATCCTCTGACAGCAGGATGTGGATTGAGTTCCGCAGCAGCAGCAACTGGGTTGGGAAAGGTTTTGCAGCAATTTATGAAGGTAAGCCTCTTAGAGCATTAAAAATTACTTGATTATGGAGGAAAAATGCTAACTTGATACCTTTTGGATATTGTTTTTTAATGTCAGAAGTTACTTGATATGGAATTGGTATTTTATTACTAAAAGAGACAAAAGGTGTGAACTTATTAGACAGAACATTCTGGAACTTATCCTGTGATCAGATTTCAGGTGCCCTCTTTTCAGGGACACCACTGATAATATTCATAAGCATTTTTATAAGTCAATTAATGAACTAAATGTGCATGTTCTTCTTAATGTGTGGGAAGATTTCTTTGAGTACTTTCTGTTCATTCTTCAGAAAAATCTGACTTGAGTTTTTCATATGCTCTGGGATTACTTAATAAAAGCAGTGCCACACACTGGGTATATTATCAGCTGAGCATTCACCTCTTTAAAATAGAACCTGTTTTCTTAAATATTAAATTTATGGTAGTAAACCATATGATTTAGTTGATATTCACAGATCTTTGCATAATTATCAGTAAGGACCCTGAAAAGTATATTTAGTTTTCATGAAAATATTTATTTTTCTATTAGCTTTATCTTCAAGTTCAGTGTAAGCTTGAAGTGATAAACTAGGTTAAAACACATAGATAATTATAAAAGATGAGATTTATCTCATTTGTCTCTTTATAAAGATTCATGAATATATTTATGTACATTTATTATATATTTTTCAAAGGTGAACAAAAAGTAGAATTTAATCATTTTGACCTGTTAAATATATTCTGTAAAATGTATAGATTCATATTATCTCTTATTCCAAAGTCTTCCTGAACATTGTAGACGTGTTTAGTTCTATTAGAAGTTAACTGGAATAAGTATAGTGGTTTAAGTGGACTGTGTTTTCAATCATTTGTTCATCATTTGGTAGTAATTTAAGTCCTCTCTGGAAGAATTTTATCATGACATTTAAAAAAGGGACCATAAAATGTCAGTTTGGGCATGGGGAACAGAAAACATCATTATTGGCAATAAGAATTTTATGCTTTTATCAGCTATCTGTGGAGGTGAAATCCACAAAAATGAAGGCCAGATCCAGTCTCCCAATTATCCTGATGACTACAGACCAATGAAGGAATGTGTGTGGAAAATAACAGTGTCAGAAAACTACAATGTAGGATTAACCTTTCAAGCATTTGAGGTAAAGTCTTTTAACTGATCTTAGAAAAACATCTACTCAATAAATGACAGTGACATTTAAGGGAACCTTCATTAAACCTGTGAATGAATTTAAGAATTCTCTATTAAAAAGAAAAGAAAAAAAGCTCAGAATCCAATTCTACTCTCCACGAAACATTCCTTTCTGAAGGTATTTCAACAAGTTTAACATTTTTTCATATCTTCTGTGCTATTTGAATCAGAATGTTTAAAGTACTGACAATAGTCACAGTTTAGCAAATACTTAATACAGTTCAGCAAGGCTGCTTTAATATTATTTTAAATAATTGGCATTTTTTGTCTTTGCTAAATCTTATTGTTAAAAAGGAATGTCTATCTGGAAAGAAACCACTGTGGTTTTTGGCTTCTGTTTTGAGAAGAAATAAAAAAAAAAGGCTGCTTAAATTCATTTTACAAACCTATATTTAGAGAGGGAAGAAAAAAGCTGTGGTGAGTCATACTTGCTTGTCTTTAGTGTACATCTCTCTGTGTATAAGCTTGCTAAACAGTGCTAAACTATTGTATATAAAAGAAAAATAATGTCTTTTTTATGAATACATGATACACTGGCTTGAAGTTTGTAGATAAATTTAGCAACATACCTTGAGTTCCTTTGTTTTATTTCAATATGCTTCAGCAGAAATGACACGAAGAACACACTTTTTTTTTTCTTAAATCTAAATTTTGGCTTTATGCTGCACATAGATATAAACACAGGTACAGTAAATATAGATGTAATTCCCAACCTGGAATTTTAGCCTGCAGAGACTTTAGACTGCAGGGGTCTGGCACAATTTTGTTATGACTGATGAAATATCTAAGCATGAGATAACAAGTTTGGAAGTCTATCAACAATTATGAATGTAAACAATAGAAATTTTAATAATTTCACAGATTCTACTTCATTTTCCCTTTTTCGTATCCTGAATTATTGTTGAGTCTGCTGCAGACAAGATGAGCTCTCCTTGCCCAAAGAGTTTTCCAAATGCCATTCAGACTCAGCGTGGCCTAGCTCAAGACTACTTAACATAGTATGTCAGTCTCTCTTTCTAAGTACTGTTGAAAATTAACTGTTTTCAGTAACTTCATATGATTTACTGACTCAGTGAGGAGCTTTTCTAGTCTGCCATTGATGTTCAGTAGTTTTTTTTTGTCTGATCCCAATAGAAACAGCACTGTGCCTCTGCATGAGAGTCTTGCTACATATTTGATCTCCATGCAGGTGCTCAGTGTTGGTCTACATGCATGGTACATTATAATCTGAACTCACCCTAATTCAGTATCACCTCTGGGAGAAATAAACTTCCATCTCTTCTTATCTTTCAGGACCTTTTTCTAATCACCCAATTATGGACTATTTGCAAATGTGAAGATAGCCTGTTCATGCCTCACCATATAGAAAACAATTTAAAGGAAATAATTAAGAGAGTGGAAAGTAAGAGCACAATTTAGTAGGCTAGTGATTAAGGCTGTCAGGAGAAGTATTGGTTTTCCCCCAAACTAGATTAGTATTATGGCACTCTCTAGAGGTGAAACATGTGGACTGACACCTCATAAGAAGCAAGAGGAAATTGAGCAGAAGTATAGCTGAGTGGTAGTCTCAACTTAGTGCCCCAGCTACATGTGTTTTGAAAGAAAGAAAAAAGCTATTCCAACAGCAGGAATGTACCTTGAAAGGTACATACTTTTCCAGGGAGCATCTGAGCTGTGATTCCAGAGTGGCAAGATGCCCCCGAGCACCAAATGAGGTGCTCCAGAAAGGCACAAGTCTTCTGTTACATCTGTCTTTGCAGTGTTTCTTACTGCCTCATCCACAGGACTTCCTGCTGAGAGGGAGAGTTGCTTTGGAAACTGCTCTGAAGTGCCTGGCCTACATATTCACCATTGGGTCAGATTTCCATTTCAGGTCCAAGTGCCTGATCGTAGGTGTTCTGCTTTTTGGTACTAAGTCCCTCTCTGGACTGAATCTTTGGTGTACTGCCCAGTAAAACAAAAAGTTGTTTAAAAATCACAGTTCTCCGTGCCAGCTGAGATCAAAAAAAAAAAGTAAATGTCAGGCCAAAGAGTTATTGCAGTGTGTTTGTGAGAAAATTACTTCTCTGTCCTTTGAAAGGTACAGTTAAGTAAGAGGAATTCTCATTATCCATATGTAATGCTAGAAAATATAACTGTATAAATAACCTTCACTCTGAAATGAAAGCACTAGGGAAGCTGAGACTTTCAAACTGTATCAATGAGTCATCTTGTTTTGCCTGCTGTGAGCAATGCATTTTCCACTGAGTGTAGGATTACCCTTTCTTATTTGACTGCCTGATGGGCAGCTACACTTTTTACTATCTAGATAATGGTGGTGGTGTTGGAACTGGTAAATCCATGGCTTTGACTCTTTATAAAAACTCTATGGTTTTGACTCATTATAAAAATGAGGTTCTATAGAACCTCAGAACTCAGAGGTTCTATAGAACCTCTATTGTTCTTTGAAAATTAGTAGTTCTTGTATTTGTATTTATTTTTATTTTTCAATATTGTTGGCATGAAGTCTCAACAGCTAAGGCAATCCAGAGGGTTTGTAGAGCAGAGACATATTAATTTTAATTATTTGAGTGGCCCTTTTAATCATTTTGCAGGCAGTGTTAATTGAAATTCTTTTTACATAAGTCAGGGAATAAAATTTATCTGTTCTTCTGATTCCACTCTCATATATCCCCCTTTTTATGACTAAAGTCTAAAACTTGGATATGTTGACCTAAACTGCAACTGACTCCATCAACAAATAAATTAACAATGCCAGAAAGTAGCTGGAAGAGTTCTACTCAAATACAATTGCTCCTGGATTTGCTCTTCAGATCCTTCTCTCTCTCTTTTAAATGATGTATATTTTTTTTCCTGTTGGGGGAGTGCTACCAAACAACAGTAGTCTGGAATTAACCAAATATATTTTAATCTAAAGTAATCGTTTGGGTTATTCTCATAACTGAAACTATACACAAGGAATTATCTTTCCTTTTGAAAGTCAATGTTGAGAATGTCTCTGGCTTTCCATTTCACAAGAAGATTCCTTAGAGTTTTTCCTGTGGGAACATTTTGCATATTCCTTCTCATACACATGTAATCTCAATCTGGTGAAATTTTAATGCTCCTGTAAATAAAGTGCACAGGATCAGTCCAGCTACAACTAAATTCACTGGCAGTCCTTTCATTAACTTGAGGACATTTTCTAGCCTTGCAGTAGGAAGAACAAGAGAATATTCCAAGTGTAATAGATTTTTCTATGGCAGTGTTCCCAAGTGGCAGTACCACAACACCTTAAAATCTGAGGTACAGATAAGCAAAGTACCTTTTATACTAGTTCTTTTCCATGAGTTACCAAGTGCCTTATCACCAGTTATCACTTCTCAAAAAGACAATACTTATCTCTTAGTTTAGATATAGGTGTAGCAATTTAATCCCTTCCTATGACAATATTAATAGTAATAATGACATCACTTGCAGTAGTAGTATACTAAAAATAAATGCAGTAGAAGGGCTACCTTTAGAATTCTTTTCTTGAAAATCAATAGCACTTTGTAAATAGGGGGATTTTTATTGTCTATGGAAGTTCAGCAACTTACTGCCATACAAGAAGTATTTTTAGCTTCCTTCTTCTGCAAAAAATAGTGATGGTCAGAAATGAAACAATTCACCTCAAGTTGGTTATAGTATCCCAAATCTTTATAACTTTTCTCACTCGTTTCCCAAACTCTGGCCAAAAGCAATTCCTGAGCAAGCAGCTAAGAAATTCCACTAAATGGCAATATGGATTATGCCAGGGAAAATGACCTATGTAAATGCTTGAGGAATTGGAAAGTTGGAAAGACAGATTTTGTGTGTAAGTTTCTTTCATTAAAATGAAAGAAAAATCTAACAGACCCTTCCCCCCATTTTTCCCTCTTACATAAATGAAGAAATCCTAATGTGCTCAATGAAAGCTCCTTAGTCTGTGGTGGTCACTGAGCTTAGTGTAGGTCAGAATGCACAATTAGAGCAGGGTACCATCAGCTGCTTGCACTAGCTGTGCAGCTTACATGAAAGAAAACTATCCAGAGATAAAATGTGGATTTTGGGGGGGTTGATTTGGTACTGACTTCTTTGTCATTTTAACAGAATTTGGATATGCTGAATTAAATTTGAGACTTCTCCAGCTCCTTCTCCCATCATGGTCTCTTCTCCCCATCCCTAAACCTACCTCAGGATTCAGCCACTTAGTTCAACAGTTGTTTTCTTAGAGGAATTGTTTTTGATTGCTTGGATTTAGTTAATTCTTTTGTAACTAAGATGCTATATTGAGTATTGTGAAGTAATCCTGCAGCAAAATGACCCAGATCAAGAGACTTTTTAATTCTGTTGGGAAAGGTACTCTCCCAATAAAGACAGGCATCATAAATTATCTAGGCTCTAGGTAGAATCATATTTGGGCTGCTGCTGCTTTATTCTTTGGTGTCATTCCCATTCCATGATAGACTCTGCAAAACTATTATGTAAAGAGCATCAGCTTGCTACCTAAGTAGAAGTGCACATATATCCACTCATATATTTACTCTGCATTTGGATATCATCTGAGAGGACATTTAAAAGAAAGGGACATTTTCATTTGTTCTGAAATCTGTTTCAGTCAGTAGATTTCTTCATCAGTATGGCAAAGATTCACTCACTGACCCAGGAAGGCAAAAGAAGAACCCCGAAATCAGGAATTGTGCAACAGAAACCAGACAAATCAGCAAAAAAACCCCAAAACAAACCAAAAAATCCCCAAAGCTTTCTGGTTTATTGTCTACTTAAGAGGTATTAATTTTAGAAGTGTGTTTGGATCTAATTCTGTAGATGCCTCAAACTCTTAATGCATTGTATTTTTTACCATTCCCTGCAACATCAGTGGGTAGTGACAAATGCAAAATGTGGCAATTCATTGAGGATAAAGGAAGAAAAGAAAATATTGATCATTAGCTGAAATAGCACAGGTTGGTAATGTCTAAAAAAATCTTACTCCTATTAATCAAAACTGAGCTTCTCAGTATTTCAGAGCCATATAAGATTTATGACCTGTTCAGTTTAGTATTGTATACTTGAGTGTACATGAGAAAGAGGACTTTACTTGAGCTCAGCATAGGAATTTGACAGAATATTAGCAAGCTTGGAGGTGAACGTGCCTTTTAAGAGTTACTTTTTTCCAGTTTCCTATTGTGTCCTGTGTAACATCTCAACATTTTTTTTCTTATAGAAAAATAGTAGAGTTAAAAAGCCCAGCAATGCTTGTTCATCTTCCTGATGTTTGAATGTTTGAACCCTAAACAGAGAATTCTACCCTTAGTTTGGAAAAACTTCTTTCCTGTTTATTATCTGATTGATACTTGATATTTATGGTCAAGTTCAAATAGGTCACTTGAAAAATTATTTTTTACAGATTGAAAGACATGATAACTGTGCATATGACTACTTGGAAATTCGAGATGGAATGAATGAGAACAGTCCTTTAATTGGTCATTTTTGTGGCTATGACAAGCCAGAAGACATTAGATCTACCTCTAATACCTTGTGGATGAAGTTTGTTTCTGACGGAACTGTTAACAAAGCAGGATTTGCAGCTAACTTTTTTAAAGGTAAATGTTAAAGCATATTTTTTTGAGCTGTGAAGTGCTTATCACTTGATTTTGTACTGGAAAAAAATTGTGACAGGATGTTAAAAATATTTCTCAACCTATATTTACTAATAGCACCTCTGTTTGTTTTTACCTGGGCATACAATTTTATCAAAACAAAACAGTAGAGGTATTTAAATCTCCTTGTAAAATATGTCCAAAGAATGAAGAATGTATTCAGTGCAACTTTTTACTCTCTTTGGGTTCAAATAATCACCTTAGCTTTTAAACATCTTTGAAACAAATCTAATCTTGTGAAAATGGCTTTTTTTTTGACATTGTGCTATAAAATGTAAAGTTAAATAGTGCAACCACAAATGGGTGTGTTCTGTTCAGGTATTTGGTCTAAATGTTATGTTTTTTCCAATCCATTTGCTGCATTAGGCTGTTTTATCAATTTATTACTTTCTGTGAGCAAAAAACCCCACCAACCAACCAAACAATCCAAACAAAACAGCTGAGAACTAATAGTGACCAATGGCCTCACAGTCTTCCTTCAGTTTAGGGGTGCATGTGTCATATAACTGCACTTACACCTCCACCACTTGGTGCATGGGGAGTCTGCAGTGCCTACCAGTGCAGTCCGTGACCCAGTGAAAGCCACTCCTAGTGGTGTGGCCATGGTGACACCCAAAATATAGGCAACACCACCAGGAGAACCTCTTTACTCTTTTGGAAAGGCATAAGCTGGGGCTTTTTTCCACGCTGTAGTTTTCACTGTAGACAATTAGAATCTTGAAGGCTGTGGCTATGAGTGGGAACCCTGGTTTATTCCTAAGAAATTACTTGTCCTGGTGTAAGGAAACAATATTTCAACAATGCATCCCATGGGTATACTCGAGAGCTAGTAGAGATAATATGTTATTCCTTTCCCTCCCCCAACTCTGATTCATCTTGTTCCCTTCAATATCAGTAGAATGAAAACCTGGGATTTGAGGATTCTGTTAATCTGTTTTTGAGTATGAATTCAGGATAATGCACAAATTGATTCTGAGGGAGATAAAGTGCCCTTCAAGTGACCCTGCTTTGGATTTTCAATCTTTCTTTCAGTACTTTATACAACCTTTAGATTACAGCTGCCTGAATTATTGTATGCTGCCCACAAAGTGCTTGTAAATTAGGTCTGCAGCTGTCAGTATGTATTGCTGAAAAAGACGCACACAAACCCCACAGAGGGCAAATTTTTGTTTTCTCCCTTCCAGGTCTCCTTAGCATTTGAAAACCCTTTAGTCAGCAACCACGATGCGTTAGGCAGTGCATCTTATAATGGCATGCATACAGCTTTCTGGGTTAATATTGATCCAACAGCTTCAGCTGAGGAAGGTAATTATTTAACACATTTTTGCATTCTTCCCTGTCTTGGCAGAGGAAGATGAATGTGCCAAACCTGACAACGGTGGCTGCGAGCAGCGCTGTGTAAATACTCTGGGCAGTTACCAGTGCGCCTGTGATCCTGGCTATGAACTTGGTCCTGACAAAAAGAGTTGTGAAGGTACAGTGCATTGCTGTGTTCTTAAAGCTTACAGTGCCATCCCTTGCAGGAACGCTATGCACCTTTCAAATGTTCTGTCCTAGCAGGGTGGGATCTGGGGAATGCACCCAGTGTTCCCTTTCAAGGAGTGGTGCCAGAGTATTGTCTGTCCACAGCAGTCATGTTCATCTGATGTCTGTCAATAATTGAACTCCACAGTTTTTCCACTTAGTTGATCAGGAATGATACAAAGTGGGATTTCCTACCTTTCTAAACCTCTTACTACATCATTCATACTCACCAGAGTCTCCCACCATGCATAAGGAGACAGCTACCAGCAGAGCAATGTGCTCAGACCCGGAGTATTTAACAAACCCTCCGACCACCTCCGAGTGGGCTGTGGCTGGGAGGCTGGCAGGTCTGAGGAGCAGGATCCTTTAGGATCAAAGGTCAGAGAAATCCTCCCCACTCCCAGTCAGATTGTGGACTTGTGCTGGAAACAAATTATTCTTTTCAGGGTGAGCAAACCACTTTTAAATAATCATTTGGAGAACTGAAAACCTGATAAGTGAAAGTCTGTGTAAACATAGGATTGGACTGAGATAAGCTTTTGTATTCTATACATATTTCTTATCAAAGGAAAGAAGCAAAAGCTCTTGATCTTTACACACCAATTAATGATTAATTTTTATTCATAAATAACAATAAATTCAGGGGTAGCACAAATTATTCTTATCTCAGTTCATCTCTTTGAGTAGTGAATGGAGTTTGAAAATTGGAATGCTCAGATTGATGATTTTCTTCTAATAACAATTCACCAGCCTCTCTTTTCTTTTTTATTTTTTTTTTTCCTGATTTCCTGGCTTTGATTCATGATTTGAAATAATTTGGGGTAGTTCTGCTTAGTTTATTTCCATTATTTTTTGCTTTTGCTTTTGGTTCTGGGGGTTTCATTTTGTTTGTTGGCTTTTTGTGTATGTGAGTTGGTGATGGCCCTACACTACAGGCATGTCAGATTGTCTCCCATCATGCTGGTTGGTGTTTCAGTTGCTGTCTCACCACCACCATCCCCTCCTCCCCCATCAGATTACCTTTTTTTACATGTATACCAAAAGGTCTTCTGCATGGAAAGCCAGGTGCCAGGAGGAAGACTGGTAGGTGTCTGTGTTGGTCAAAAGAGGCCTGACACAGAAGCTGGAGAGTTTTCATAGGTGTATTAGAGGAAGGGTGAGTAGTGTGTGAGACCATCAGCTAGACAGGAGCCAGTTTTTAAAGCATTCTGCCTTAGCACAGAGCAGTTGGAAGAAGGTGGAGCATCTCCCCTACCAGCTCTTTAGAAAGAGATTTGTGGATGATTTCCAGTGCTGTCACAGTGCTGTATTGGTATCAGTGTGATCAAGAGCTCCTGCAAATCCCATTACTTTCATTTTTTTTTTTCCACAGATGGAAAACATTAATGTGTTTATCCTTTGCTCTCTGAATTGCATTCACAAACATAGTACAGTACTGTTCTGTTGCACAGAGGTGACTGCTGGGCATATATTTGGAAATAATAGGTGTTTTCTCTATTACTTGAACTTGCATACTTCAGCACAAGTAGTTGTGACTGAAGAGTACGTGACTGTTATCCCAAAAAAGTGACCCCATCTAGTTCTGGATTATGGGAAGCATATAGAGCTATATAAGATGAGACAGGTAGGGCTGATTCTGGATCAATAATCAAGGAGTGAAGCTGGTGAAAAGCCAAGCACCTCTTAAGTAGCCTGGCTGTCAGAAGAGGGGTGGTCAAGGTCCTGGTGAGGGCAGCGAGGTCAGAGGACTTACATGGGAAAGGCTGTGAGAGAATAACCAGAGTCTCTGGAGGGAAGGGAAAAAGAATGAATATGATAACGCCTTGAGTAGTCCTGAAACTTATCTCTGCCTACAAACCTGCAAGCTGTTCAAGATAGGGGCTGTCTCTTTCTCTTTGTTTGCACCAAGCATGATAAAACAAGATTCCGATTAGTCTGTCTGGGTATTACAGCAGTGCAAGTCATGAGAGGGCTGAATCTTCTTGGTGTGCTTCTGGTTATTGATGCTTTCAGTCAAGAAATGATGCTCTCCCTCTGAATTTTACAGCTGCCTGCGGAGGACTCCTGACAAAGCTAAATGGGACCATAACCACACCAGGGTGGCCCAAAGAGTATCCTCCAAACAAAAACTGTGTGTGGCAGGTGGTTGCACCGACGCAGTACCGAATTTCGATGAAGTTTGAGTTTTTTGAGTTAGAAGGGAATGAAGTAAGTAACTGTGAGCAACGAGCTGCACAATCTGTTACACACTAAACAGTTCCACGAGCATTCAGAAATAGATATTGTCTTATAAAATCTTTGCTGACCTTTCATATGCTGACAATAACCATAGATAGGCTTGTTTTCATTTTGGGACTGTTTCTGGATTTTTTCAAAACAAGCATAGAGAGAATAGCTCTCTTTTACATATCATCTAAATATATATGTGTTACCAGAAATTTAAAATAAATGTTCTCTGCTGAGCCTCAGCTGACTTTTTTTTTATCAACAATGTAAACCAGAGCAAATGGCTGAGGCATATTGGAAAGAATTCAAGAGGAGAAAATCTGGAGAAACCAAATCATCTTTACAGGCTATGACTACAAAGAATACACATAAGCTGTGATTAGTGATGGAGGGAGGGAGCATTTAAATCACTTACAAGTATCTCATGGGGGGAATATTTTAAAAGGAGCAGAACCAGAAAAAAAAAGTCTTAGGAGACCAGCAGCAGTATTTGGGCTGAGCAGCTCCTGGAGGCTTGGGAGATCTCCTCCCCAGGTGGGGAAGAGGGGCAGGGCAGAGCCCTCTATGTAGTAGGGGCTACTCCCAATAGCTTTAAATAACATCGTGGGGGTTGTGTGGGGTTGGGGTGCAAATCAGTAAAATATGGATTTCAACATCAACTTTTCAATCTCTGTTCTTTGTCATACCATTGAGTTCCTTGCAGTGCTCTAGCCATAATATTCTATAGTCACCAGGATACATCTGGATTGTCTTCACACGGTGTTAAGAACCCAAATCCCATTTCTGGCTAAACGAATTTATAGCAATGGATTTGATATGAGGATGGGCCATGTTTTGGGCATGAGATCCAAAGTGGCAGAAGCTGGAGTTTAATTTACAACTAAGAAACAACCCAGCCATGGCTTCTCCAAAATATCTCCAAATTATTTGCAGAGGCAGCAACATCAGATTTTTATTTCTTAATAAAATCATGTGGGCTGGGTTCTAAAGTCCATGAAATTCCAGCTTTTAATGATTTATATGCTACACTGATGTCCTGTTATTATTACAAGAGCAGCAAAAGATCTAATGATAACAGGACGTGAGTGTAACATATAAATCATTAACAGTTAGAAATTAAGGAATTAAAAAAACCCCAAAACCAAAACAAACAAATTAAAATGTAATTACCATTTGAACAAATCGTAAAACATCTTTTCCTGAACTTTTCTGGTATTTAAGCCAGATTTGCAAGGAAGATATCAAGGGTATAATGAAGTTCAATCACTTTTCTAAGGTCAGACAAGACACAGAATTTAGGTAAATATGACAAAAATATTCATGGTGTTTTTCAACATTTAGAATTTTAGTTTGATCCTCTCCTGTGCTACTAAATCTCAGCTTTATACTACTAAATATTAATACTGAGAAACAGTGCCTGTGAAACTCAGAATAAACATATATCTGGAACATTCCAATATACTGTCTGAGTGCAGACATAAAATGTATACATTTAGAAAATGCTCAATTTTTTTTGTTCTATGAGCTCCATCTAGGACCAAGTTTAATGTGTCTTTCCCAATATTACAATTTTAATATTTTACAGTGTTAATTTGACATTTAACTTGTACATTTTGTTAAATGTAGTGTAGTATGAAGGTAGTTGGACCTATATGAAATTACATTTCATTTCTAATCTACAGCTGTAGAACCATCAGAACTCACAACTGATGTATTGCTGGGAGTTATTAACGTTGGGAGCTCTATTTAAAAATCACATCCATTACTATGAATTTATCTTACAATTAATATAAATCAGCCTGTGGCAGTAACTTAAGTTTTATGAATCTTTGTATTCTTAACATTGTATAAGTCTTGTCAGTTGAATTAGTCACTTTACAACTCTATGACATATAAAAATTGTTCCAATAGCAATGAAAATTTAATCTACACCTAGAATGTATTGAAAACAATCAGAAATGTTGACAATCATTTAATATTTCACAGGGAGACATAGGCACAAAGGCCAAAATATTAATTTCTATACTTCCCTCCAGTTCCCATGACATATTTTTTTGGACTAAAAATTGCAATTTATCAAATAAAACTTGGATTTAATGGACAATCTAAGCTCTGTATGAACCCTCCTGCCCACTGTTTCCTCTTAAGCTATTAATTGCAGACAACTGGGACATTTTTGATTAAATGATTGATAGCTGAGCCTAAGAAGCTTAGAAGTTTTGGGGTGGAAAGCTTTAGGTTGACCAAGGGATTATGCATTGGAAGTATTATCACAAGTAGTAGGTCTTGCATAAGGCTTTTTTATGACATTATTTTACTTCATTGTTAATCTTTCAATGAAAATGACATGCACCAGCCTTCCAAATTATAGCTATTGTTAAAGAAAGTCATATATTTTTAAGAATGCAGATTTATGCATTTGGAAATAAATTGTCTGAAATACAAGATAATCTTTTGCCATAATGTAAATTTCTAAATTAAAATTAACTTTTGTTTCAACCAAGTCTATGAGATGCAAGCACTCAAAGATTTGTAATTTCTGGGTGTGTGGCTTAAAGCAAAAACATAGCTGTGATTTTTAGGGTGAGTATTTCTATATTTTAGAATCATAGCCTCGTTTTGGCTAGAAGAGACCTTCAAGATCATTTTATGTCAATGGAATTTTTACTTATTTGATTAAGTGGAAATGCAATGAAGCATCTTGAAATTTAGATACTAAACATAAATTAGTATCTATCAAAATACAGTTTTGAACTTAATGCATAGTACAGTTATGCCTTAGTGACCTTAAAATATCCTTACACAAAGCCAGTGAACATACATAAGCCATTATAAATGTTCTCAGATTCAGACAAAAGTCAGTAAAAAAGCATGATTAATCTATTGTTAATCACCATATACCAACCAGAGCTCTTGCATCTGTAAACAACTTCATGCTTTTCTTTTGTTTACATGAAAATAAAAGAATTTTCTTCCTTTTCTCAGGTTTGCAAATACGACTACGTGGAGATCCGTAGTGGCCTTTCTTCTGATTCTAAGCTACATGGTAAATTCTGTGGTACAGAAGTGCCTGAAGTTATCACCTCTCAGTACAACAACATGAGAATCGAGTTCCGATCTGACAACACTGTGTCAAAAAAAGGCTTCAAGGCACACTTCTTCTCAGGTATTGAAAATGACTTCTGTGTACCTGTGAGTGCCTCTAAGCAGACAGCAATTATAGTGAATTCTAGATAAATATATAGTGAATACTATATCTAGGTATGAAAGTGAGTGGCCTTTTCCCTTATAATTTTCCTGGTAGCTTTAAATTTGTTTTATTTATACGAGCACAAAGTAATCTGCTGTCTTGAAATACTGCTCTGCATTGTATATGGAAAGCATATATTTAATTAACAAAAGAGGCAAATAAACTGTGAGATACAGAAGAAAAAAGCAAATTTAAGAAGTGTTCTGAAATTTCAGCTAGATTTATTTCTTTTATCCCAAGTTTTGATCCTGTTTTTTTCAAATCCCAGTTGTAATGTGATATAAATGACTTTGTGTGTGTGTATTTATTTTTATTCTTCACTCGGGTCTCTTTTTATATTGCATTAGTTTGGAAATTATCACCTTGTGTTACAACATTTTGGGCACTTTCTTGACAAACTTCACACCTGGAATGTTTTGCTGAAGAACAGAGACCTTGCTCCTGCAAAAATTTGTGCCTTCTGAGTTACAAGTGTAATTTCACTGAGGCAGATCAGAGCAATGGAATTTTATATTACTCGAGGACACGTATTGTTGAATAAAGACAGACACGAGTGAAGCTGAAGATATTAGGAAGTATTTGCCCCATAGTGGTCTCTGCAACTAGCCATTGGGACTAGACTACAATAATCTGTCTGTGGCAGGATACCACCTGGTGTTTGTAGTAGAATTTTGCTCAGTGTTTTTCTTGTGTGTTTGCATACACACAGATGCATAGATATTTTATCTCACATAAAGCAAAACAACAAAACAGTCCTGTCAAACCACCTCCCCAAACTGGAAATAATCCAGAAGCATTTGGAACTTGAATTCTGCCCCAAGTTTTTTTTTTAGAGCAGTTGAAAATGTGAATCTGGAGAATTCCGGGTATGCTTAGCATGTAGCAAAATGTTATTACCTGACACTGTAATTAGCATTTGTTTGATAATATAAATATAAATATAAAAATGTTTGATAAAATAAAATGAAATTATATTTCATTGGTTAGTTTTAATAGCTCATAGCTTAACTATGACCAAGTATATTGTATAAATGATGTGGTTTGGAAAGTAAGGAAGAAAAATGTCATGACAACAGTTGAGACTTTCAATGTTTTCTCATTATGATTGCTTTGATATTTTTCTTAAACAATTATGAAATATGAAAAATAGTGCTTCATCTCATAAAAAGAAAATAACAAACACTTTGCCTTCTCCAAGGCATGTTATTTTCTCTAGTAATCACATTTCTCTAGTCATAGTCTTTCAGATCCATCTTTACATATAGTAGCACATTTTACTTCTAAATTTGTGTTCTGCATAAGCAAGAACCTTTCAAGTTTCACACAGTATTGTGGTAAATATGTATAGGCACAAAACAGCATACTCCAAGAAACACACACTCAGCTAGTCAGTTCATGGGGGTGACAGCAGGAATTGTCACCTGCTTTCCCTTTTTTACAAGAATTGACATGTTCCAGTGCTAAAAATGGCCTGCAAATTTAGTTTGATACGTATTTTCAGGATCTATAAAGCCAGGTCATGGAAGATTCACAATGCTGGTTTTGTAATTTATAAACTCTGCAAGCTAGAAATTCTGTTTTGTGGGCACGATAAACATTTGCATATTTATAGTCAGTTAAATTTGGGGGTTCTTTAAAGTGATATTTAATTTTCACAGATTGATTTCTTATTGTTTAAATAATCTGTTAATATTATGACTGGGATCAAGGAAGAAATCCTGTATGTTGGGGAAAGACTGGAGTTATGGAAGCTGTATCTTCAGGAGGTTGTAATCTTCACAATCATTTCCCTTGACTCTTTTAAGTGAAAAATGTGCCATCATCCCCAGGTGAAAACATTTTTTCCCTAACAATTTACAAAAGATAGCTTCTAAATTACTCCACTGATCACCAGAAGAAGTTCATTAGCTAGGGCTAAGTCTGAGATAATGTTTTTGGTTTGGATTTGGGTTTAGTCTTGGTTTGATTTTTGAGTCTTTTGTTTGCTTGTGGTTTTGTTTTGGTTGGTTTTTTTGTTGGTTGGTTGGTTGGGTTTTTTAATTAAGAAAAACTTGCCATGTGTCCCAGATATAGTCTAGATCTAATCCCCTTCAAAAAAAGATAGTTTGATGCAAATAATCTTTGAGTCTAAGTAAATAAATTTACTGAATGCTTCACAGTGCAATTCTTCCATAACCTCTTCTCTCATTTCATGAGTTCAGATACCTGGTGTTTTATTTTATTCTATCACAATTACAGTTATTATCATTTCTAGCAGATTCTCTTCTTCTGTGTTATCTGTCTTTCCCCTTTTGACAATATGTCCTGAGAAAATATTTTTGACAGTATTTCCTGACAGAAAATTTGTAATGCTTGAGACAAATCAATCTTCTGAACATAAACTATCTAAAAAGAAGTTGGCATCTCTGAATAATTCATTAGACAGAACTCTCATGGCTGTCAGAAAGCACTATAACTTTCTTACCCCTGTATTCCTCATCATGGACATAATATGTTCTCTGTCAATGAAGAATGAACTCGAGACTTCAAGTATTTTGACTTTTGGGAGTTGATAGCTGGTTACTGATCAGCTGATGAAGTAGTGGGGGTTGCCTATTTGTATGCATGTCTTCAGAATACAGTATTTTAAGAATTATGTCTGTGGAGAAATCCTTAGTGCTAGTGTCTAAGGTACTCGTGGAAGACATTTAACAGTTTTATTCATTAAATCACAATAGAAATATGTGTGAGCATTTAGTTATAAAGAGTACATCATGACAAAAAAACCCACAATATTGAGTAAACCACTGCATCTTGCAGTTTATCCAGCAGTAAAGGGGTGTACTAAGAAGAGTGTGGCCAGCAGGTTGAGGGAGGTTCTCCTCCCCTTCTACTCTGCCCTCGAGAGGCCTGGGCTCCCCAGTTCCAGAGTCCAATGGAGGACTGTGGAGATGATGAGGGGACTGGAGCATCTCTCTTATGAGGAGAGGCTGAGAGATCCAGAGCTGTTTACCTTGGAGAAATGAAGACTGAGAGGGGATCATATAAATATCTAAAGGGTTGGTGTCAGAAGGATGGGGCCAGACTCTTTTCAGTGGTGCCCAGTAACAGGACAGAGGGTAACGGGCACAAACTGAAACACAGGGAGTTCCATCTGAACATGAGGAAAATTTTACTTTGAGGATGATGGAGCACTGAAACAGGCTGCCCAGAGAGGTTGTGGAGTCTTCTTCCCTGGAAATATTCAAAACCTACCTGGAGATGATCCTGTGCAACCTGCTCTAGGTGAATCTGCTTTATCAGGGGAGATGGACTAGGTGATGTCCAAATGTCCCTTCCAATGCCAACCATTCTGAGAGTCTGTGAAAGAGCAGATAAAATGCTCTTCAAGATAAAGTGGATAAGTCAGATTAGTTTTATGATTAGGAACTGTAATGTATTCCTCAAGCACAGCCAAAGAACTTTTCTTTTGCAACTATTTTAGTGGTGAATTCTGCAGCCACAGCTACAGTTGAGAAAGCATGGCCCAGCTCCAGCTCAGACGACAGAAAGCAGTTTTGGGGTGGTTGGAACCCGCTGTGATAAACTGTGAAAGCAAACAGTGACATAGGGCAACAGATGACCTGCATTAGGAAGGTATTTATGTTGATATAAGACAACTTGTAATTACATTTTTGGCTGTAAAATGGTGTTAACAGACAGACAGGTGCTACTGGAAAGTGAGAAAAACTTTTTTTTTTCCCCAACATTCTGAAAAATTTACATTTGATGGGACAGTTCTGAAGAAAGCTCAGTTGGGAGCTGTTGCAGGGATCTAGCTAATCTCCAGAGACACACCTAAATTATAATCAAGTTTCTTGGATAAAAAGAAGAAAGCAGAAAGTCATAGTGATTTTATAACACTTTGAATAAAAGTTATAAAAAATGGATATTAGGTTTCCAAGTTAAAAGCTTCTAGTAATCAGGTTTTTATCCTTTTCTCCCTCCCTCTCTCTTTCTTCCATCCTCCTTCCTCTCTCTTCTGCTCTTGCTATAAAACCTGTTGTAGTCTGTTGATTCTATTTACACTAGAGGAGTGTAAATAACTCCATGAATTTACTCTGGGGAGGAAAAATATAACAATATATTTATTTTTTTTTTTCTGTAATGTTTCTGAGAAGGTAGCCTAATGATTTATTTAAATCAGTCTTTGTGACTCTGATTAATACCCGGAGATAATAAACCAAACTGCTTCTCTTTGTCACAAGTTTTCGAGTTGCTTCAGTGCTTTAAATTAACAGGAATCTTTGCCTGATCATTCAAAACGTTCGTGGTGTTTGATGTAATACAGAAATGATGTTTATTGGGACATTTTTTCTTGGGTGATGACTCATTAAGCAGTTAAAAAGAGAAACTTTGAATATTTCTAGCTTTAACCACATTTGTTTTGGAGCACAAACTCATCTCTGTTGCCATCCTGGTACATTTTTTTCTTTTCCACAGACAAGAAAGCTGCCTGCAAAGAGAAAATTTTTGTTTTTGAATCTTGCAAGGACTTGATACAGGTCCCTTCAGGCCGAGTACGTATTATTCCCAGCCTGGTGGCCTCTGAGGGTCTCAGAGGTACGACCATTTGTCCTCTGAATGATTCAATCTAACATTTTGTTTAGAATGGATCTTTCCCTGCTCTGAGTACTGAAATGAGAAAAAGAAAGGATCCATTCAAAACTGGGAGATACATTTCCATCTGTCAGTATAACAAATGGCTTTGTTTTTACACGGCAAAACATTTGTTCCTGTAACTAATACACACTAATTGTTTTTCATGAATTTTGAAACTGGGCAATCAATTTGACAGAAAGTCTGTTCTGAATTATGAAGTGTGAGGAAGGCTTGTTCAATAGTTGCATCCTTGATTAACCATATACAAGTAATTATTGTTGTTCAAATGTGTTCCAAAGCTTCTCCTTTCTACTTTCTGTCCATTGTTTTATCTCTGAGGAGGTCCAACATAGGCCTGTTTGCTTATGCACTTGTCTCTTAAGAGGTTATTTTGCAGAATATATACACTTATTTAATTTTTTTTTTTGGGTAGAAAACTTTGAACTAATGCTTGGGAGGGGAAATATTGAAGAGTATCTAATTTCTCATTTGCTTGTTACTATTCTTCACCTGCAATATGGAATTAATTTCTGATAGTGCTTGCTTTTGCAAAGATGAAAAAATACCCACTTTTTTTTGCTATTAAATAGGTTTACTACCTCAGTCTGGGACTTGCAATGCAAGGTGCATAAACAGAGTATTGTGGAGCTTTTATGCTTTCATCATCAAAATGACAACTAATATAAACCTTTGGATGCATGACTCTGGAAGCTGCCTATGTTTTCAACTGTTTCTCCACCTTCAAATCTGTTCACATCTGGGGAAAGCTTCTGAAAACTTTCAGTGTAAACAGATTTGAGTTCTACAGCACAAAATGCAGTGGATGTTTGGGTTTGACTTGAAGTATTTGTCTATAAATGTATGTTATCATCATGTCATATAAGTAGAAGCTGATTTTTATGGTAATACCTGCAAGCTTTGCATACATTTTGGCAGATAAAGTCGAAGCGGATGCAATTATAATTCAAACTTCCTTTGTTGTGTTCCTGACTATGAGCATCAGTAAAGGCAGGGAAAAAATGCACAATTAAGGCAATGAAACTAGACTTAAATTATACTTAGTGGGTTGTAACATAT
This sequence comes from Chloroceryle aenea, assembly GCA_013399075.1. Classification (NCBI taxonomy): domain Eukaryota; kingdom Metazoa; phylum Chordata; class Aves; order Coraciiformes; family Cerylidae; genus Chloroceryle; species Chloroceryle aenea. The sequence continues at coordinate 494,356 of VWZY01013150.1, forward strand.
AGAAATTCTCACTGTGGCTACTGAAGCCTGAAACACCACGTGTTACCTTGTTTGGAGATAACGCTCACTGCTGCTTTCCAAGGCACATGAAGCTGAAAGGTGTCAATGCTCCACATTGCAGCCCTGCAACAACTGGACCTCTGGGATGACCACAGTTTCTTTGTTCTTTTTCCTCCTCGCTTTTGCACGTTGAAATTACACTTTTTATAAGACGTGCTTTTTTTAATATGTTTGTGTGCTTATGCATGTATTTTTATATCCCAGGGTATAGATGTGTGTGCCTGGATATATCAAGAGGTATATACATGTGCATACATATATACATCTATGTGTGTACATATGTACATGTCAGGAACAGTCTGCCTCTTTTAAATGGACCAGCCTCACCTAAAATGACAACAGCTGAATGACATAGAAGGGTGGCAGCTGAGGCCTCTTGCTAGAATGACAGGCTGATAATCTAGTTTGGCTTTTGTCCATGCAGTGAATTTGAAGCTGTTTAATGCAGGTCATATTTCCTCCCCTACTGTCTGCTTTACTTCTAACACACTAAAAGCTCTTTTGAAGGATTACATGTTAATAAACAGAACTGCATGCTATACTGTAGATCTCATTGAAATAACTCATGCCAATTTCTTTTGTCTGTTTTTCAATGAAATGGTTTTCTTTTTGTGATATTCTGTAAGGTCCAGATTCGTTAAAAGTAAAGCACACTGTCACTCTGCCAGGGGAAAAAAAATAAGACAACTTACTAAAAAAGTTTATGTTAAATATTTCTTTTCTTCCATGTTTAACGTGCAGAGCTTGAAACCTTGTTTGAGCTACACGCTCTTTTCAACACACTACCACAAAATTGTGAAATTTGCATAAAGCTGGAATGCTTTATGTATTGTCCATAAATTACACTCCTGGGTTTTTTTTACTGAAAGATTTGAATGAGATATTTATGAATTTTCTACAAGCTAGACCACTTGAAAGAGTAAACTTTGTAACTGTCTTCCCCCCCGCTGATTTCACTGTTCCCTTTGTTCCCCATCCCCTAGGCACTACCCCTCTTTTCCTAGAAAGATGAGACACTATTTGTGCCTATTTGTGCCATGGTGCAAGGTTGCAGGCTGAGCAATGAATGGCCAGAACTAAAGTAACAAAACTGCCACGTTGAGAAGAGTGACTGTGCCTTAGTTTATCCTTTTCTGGACTCGAACACCGTGCTAGGCATTTTTCTTTTTGGTAATGAGGACCACTGCTAGCTCTGAGGCTCACCCAACCCTGTTCTGTGTTTCTTAGACAAGGATGAGTGCTCGAAGGACAACGGTGGCTGCCAGCACGAGTGCATCAACACAGTAGGAAGCTACGTTTGCCAGTGCCGAAATGGGTTTGTGCTACACGAAAACAAACACGACTGCAAGGAGGGTAAGTAGTCAGGTATTTGAATGTTTGCTTATACAGCTGTCCTGCAGAAAGCTCTCCTTCCAAAGAAAAGAAAGAAAAAGACCTTGGTAATGGGATCTTAGACATCCAGGCTTAAACACTCCCCCACCCCCACCCTTCTCATCCCCTCTGTCCCTAGCATTTGTGTGTGACTGAGTTGAGGTCCACAGGAATGGAGTCTGGAAAACTTGGGATCATTGGCAGGGAGGACTACATGTCATGGTCCTGTCAAGTGTAGCACATGTCAAGCTGTGATAGAGTTTTTATCTAATGCTGTATGAAACTCAGGTATAGGGTTTCTTGAGAGAAGCCTGGTGAAGTTGACATTTGCTTCTATCAGGTTGCCCTTTCTGGGTAGATTTTAGGGGTCATATTCAGACCATCTAAGTAAGTCCCTAAGTCCCCATATTCAGACCATCTAAGTAAGTCATCCTTCCTCCTATTTGCTGTTTGAAGGTGTGGCTAACTCCACGAAAACAGTGGGGTTTGGGACTTAAGTAGAATTTAGATTGTCTGCAACCAAACCTCAAGCACACAATACCATGTGAGCTACTGTAATTTCTTAAGGCTGTATTCTAACATGGATTAAATTTGCACTTAAAGATCTGCCCTTGTATTTTCACTGGTATTGGAATGATACTGCCCTGCTCTAAATCATTCTTGTTGAAGAATTTTCTGATATTTATAAAGCAATTTGAGATTATTAAAAACCTAAATTAAAATAAAAACCCAAACAACTAGTCTTTCTTGCCTTGGTTCTTTGTATTTATTCAGAGATGCTCTTCTACTGATTCAATGAAGATGTGAATGACTTAGCTGTTCTCTAGAAAGTGTGGTTTAGGAATCAAAAAGATTGCTCTGTAGCTATAGTATGAAAATTAATGAGAAGGTTGAAAAACACATTGTTCAAGAAATATCATTTGAAGTTGGCATGGCAAGGTTTCTCATAAGGATTTTCATACTTCTATGTAGAATGGTGGAAATAGCAAAATATTTGATTAAATTTTATATTCCTTTATAATATTTCACAAAAATCAATAAGCAAACGGGCTGGGTTAATTGCCTTAAAGTGTGTGTCAAAGGGGTTGTGTACCCATGCTTAGAGGTCTTCCTAAAGATCCTTTCTAAGGGGGTCCCTTGACCAAAAAAAACCCAACAGAGAGTACTTTTCCAGCTGCCTCCGAATTCAGACCCCTAGAGTAACTGATGCTCTCACTGTTGGCACAGCTGAGTGTGAACAGAAGATCCACAGTCCTAACGGCATCATCACCAGTCCCAACTGGCCTGACAAGTATCCCAGTAGAAAGGAGTGCACGTGGGAAATCAGTGCTACCCCTGGACAGAGGGTTAAATTGGTGAGTTGCTGCCTACCCTTCCTTTTTCTCTTTTCTTCCACCAAACCTGCTTCTCAAATGACTGCTCAGTGATACAAAAGCTGCTACTAAACTTTACTCTCAGTTAGCAGCCTGGAGGTAAATTGTTTGAAAAGCCTGATAACTCTTGTCCATTCCTGGCCAACAGGGGACACTCAATATCGTGGAGCTGTGAGTTTAAATTTGTGGTAATTGTGTAAATATTCTGGACAGCAAAGGGCAGGAGGAATAATTTCATCCTGTCAGACTTGTTGCAACTCGTAACATTTGCAAAAGAGTTTTGCCAAATATGGCAGACACCATTTACACAAAATTCTAATATATAGAAGAAGTAATATCAGAAGTTATGAACACTCCTGTCCACACACCTTTTGTATTTCTGCTCTGTATTTTTGAGGAAGAAAGACCATAATAACCTCAAAAATCTGGACTTATGTAAAAGTGCATCCAAATTTTACCATAAGTACAAGAGCAGCCTAAATAGGCTTAAGTGACCTTTGTGTCCAAGTAGCTGAGGACAGTGCTGGTGGCTGAGGACAGTGCTTAGGGAGCTTTGCAGATCTGCTGAGGTTATGTAGCCTCTGTGCGAAGCCAAAAGCACTGACCTGACCAGGGGGCTTTTCTGCTTTGAGCTCAGCCCCAATGTTTCTTCAGCAGCGTAGGCAACAAAGGCAGCCAGGTGTGGGCACGTTACTGTAACTGTTTTCAGTGCTTTTAACCTCAGCAGGTTATCACATGGTGTGTTTTAAAGTATTTCTTTTTTTTTAAATTGTCTTTTGCCAATGAATTTGGAAAAATTAGACAGAATTTTACTGGATAGAATTTTCAAAAATTCCTCATGATTTAGAGTCAGAAGTATGCTTTCTATGCAAGCCAGTAGGGCCAAACCTCTAAATTCTGTGTGTATAATAGCTTTAAAATCTATCTAGTGCAGCAAGATGCCATATCAGTAATATTAATAAGAATATTAATACCATACTTCTACTGTGGATAATTTATTTTTTTTCTTGGACTTTCACATCATATTTAAGCTTATTCCTCAGAGTTCACTTAGTCAAATTGAACAAGGAGAAAATTGATTTCTTTATGGTAACAAACCACAGGAATTGTGAGGCTGTGCTTCAGTTTTTGAGACGCCTGTGCTTACAGAAACTAATCTTTTGCTGTGATTGCCCTCACTCTGATCATTGAAATGTCTCTTCCCAAAAAGGCTGAAGCTGAGCATTTGGTGTCATTAAGAAGCCTCTAAAAAAATGCATATGAAGTTCAGAATTCTTAAATGAAATGTGTAGATAAAGATGGCTTAGAAAACGTATGTACCAGAGTGATTTTCATAAGCTAATCAGCCGGATGTTTATAAGAGACAGACTTAAGTGTCCCATTCAGGCAGCTATCCATAAGTGCTACCAACGTATCTACTCAGTTGAGTGCTAGAGATAGAAAAGGCTGGACGTTCAGAAGCTATGTGTAACATTTCTGAATACCATTCTCCCTCATGAGACAATCAAAAGGGAACTGTAGGCACGGTGGTACTCAAAAATATTTCTCCCAGGAATATGGAGTGTGATGTCATTATGCTAACTTTATTAAATCTTCTGTGAACTCTGTTGGCAGCAACTAGTTAGTTATGTTCTGCTTTAAGGAAAGTTTGTGTCCGTTCTCATCTTTCAAGCCTGCTGGGAACCGACCACTTTCTTAAAAACATGGAGATAGGCTCTGGCTGTTTTGAAATATCAGGTGGTTTGAGCTTTTAAAAGCCTTATTATTAAGATCTGCTTTTCTTTTAAAGAGCAAATTCTTTGTAATTGCTAGAATGAATCGACTGCAAGATTTGAGAGATCTTCTTAGGAATTTTCTCCGTTCTTCTTTGTGGTACCAAATATAACATGTACTGCCCTCTTGCAGGCTTAGGAATCCCAATGATAAGTCAAATAACAAAAATTAAAGGTGTGCCTTAGAGTTCATGGTGAAAAGTGCTTCCTAGAGAGTGACTTTTTAATTCTTTTTTAATTTTTAATCTTTTTTTTCTACTGATGAGAAGTGAACAAACCCAATAGAAGTTTCTTCTAAAAGAAAATGAAGTTCTGCAGGCTGATCTTGGATCACAGCTATTGCTCCTCTTGATTCCAAGTTGGCTTGGCTCAATTCTATATTTCACTAATTCCCTTACAGCTAGTCTCTCACTTTTCTGGGGTTTCTTAATACATCAGATTTTATTTGGTTATAAATGTACTTGGCATCACAAAAGTAGTATGTCTGCCTACAGTTTAGTAGCAGCAGAAGGGACCACTGTACAGCTGTTTTCACTGCCTCTGCAGTTTCAATCCCTTAATATAAACCCCCAAATCTTGCTGTGAAAAGAACCTACATGCACTGCATCAGGCAACACTTTACTTTTCAAAATTCACAAGTATTATTCTGAATATTCTGGTTCTTTGGGTAAAAGACTTTGTATTAGCTCTGTGTATCTCCTTCAGGTCAGCTGTTAATATAAACTGCCATCACATTTCACACTGGCTGGACTCCACAAGAGATTCTGTAGGTCAGATTTGCTTTGGTGTACCAAACAGAATGCATAATTATAATGTTTGCTCATTATTCAGTTTCTTTCTGAAAAATCACAAAGGTGTGTTTGTATATTGCCTTCTCAGTCTTTATATGAGAGGAAATTACAGGGTAGTAATCTTTAGGTTTCTTGCTGACCTGTGTCCCTGGTCAAAGTCTTGTGGGAAATCTCTTAGATGTCCCCTTGAAATTTGTAAATACCAGTCCAGTCTTGGAAGACACTTTTCTGTATTTGAAAAACAGGTATTAATGAATGTATTTGAGCAGTTTAGGGTATGGCATACCCAATTTGGAAAACACTTTTGTGTCCAACTAAATTTGAGCACTGTAAATATTTTCTAAAGTAAGTTGGCCAGGCTCTACTCCAGAAGACTTGCAACTTAAAATTTTTAATACATCTGGATTTGTGCTTACAAGCTGCCATGAGCACTGGGAGGGAGACTGAGAATCCCTAAGAGCTCAGAAACTAAGATAAATGTTTTGAAGTGTAGAATAAACATCACAGATTCCAAATGAAGTTTGTGAGCCCTGTTTTGTGCTCAATCTATGGCAGCAATTTGAATTTTCTTGGGAGAGCTGAAGACAGCAAGAGTCTGCTGAAGTTTTTTCAATAAACACTCAACATAATTTTGTTATTTTTCACAGTGATTTTGCTTGCAAAAATTTGATTTTAGCATCAAGGGTGCAGCCTGAAATAGTGTTGTAATAAAATAAGTAGATCTCTAGATAACAGGTTAGAAAATAAGACTTTCACACATAACCATTCATACAGAAATGTCATTCTCAAAGGTTTTTGCTGCAATGTGAGGTAAGTTTAAAAAAAAAAGGTGGGGAAGTTGTTTCAATCAATCCTCAACTACCTGAGGAAGAAATAACTTCTGTCTTTTTGATGTTTTAAATGTTCTGTGAAATGTAGACTAATTCTACAAAGAGTGCAAATTCAACAGAAAGATGTTCTAGATTTAGTACTCTCTTCTGGATATTCACTGTCTATAAAGATTCTAAGCTCTTTCTGTATGAAAGATGATGCCCTCTTAAAGATTGCTGACTTAATTGTTATTCCTCCTTCTCAAAATCAGTATGTTATTCAAAGGTACAGGTTTTGGGGGGAGGGGGGGAATAATATTAAGCCTGTCTTTTTACCTATATCTACTTTGTAGCACAGTACTACATCAAGTCATTTTGCTTTCTCTTTATCCCAGACCTTCAATGAATTTGAGATAGAGCAACATCAAGAATGTGCTTACGACCACTTGGAAGTGTTTGATGGTGAAAGTGAAAAATCACCAATTCTGGGACGTTTATGTGGCAATAAGATACCAGATCCTCTTATTGCTACTGGAAACAAAATGTTTCTCCGCTTTATTTCCGATGCATCAGTTCAAAGAAAAGGCTTCCAAGCGACACACTCTACAGGTCAGAAAATCAGAAAACTCCTCCTTTGTTCTTTAGGGGGAACTATTCAAGCATTTCTTTTATGGGAATGGGATGAGTTAACAGGTAGTACAATGTTACAACTAAATCTTAACCTTAGGAACATTAGGAAAAGGCTGAGACTGCAGAAAGTATTCTTTAATATTTTAGCTGTTCCTTTGTCTTTCTCGCTCTCATGGGTAAGCAATGAAAAGATTTTGGAAGCAAAATCCAATATAAAGAAGGCATTGGCATAGACAGTCAAAGAGCTATTTCTGAGTTTGTAAAGGACACGTTAGATTGTATTTGTCAGGGCAATCCTTCACTGGGGCATGTGATGCACCTCCATTACTTTCCTGTTCTAACTTAAACAAAAGTCTGGATTTTGTGTAAACAGCTATTACTTTTCTGTAGAGTTAAAAAGAGAAGCCAAAGAAGAAGAAAAAACAACACCGAAGACTTTCTTAGGACCTTAAGGATATAGTCTCCATCATATTTATCATTAAATTCTCTTCTTTGGCAGAAATCACCGAAACTGAAAGCAGTGTTTTGCAATTGCTTTGAGAGACTTGGGAAATTTTCATGGGGTGCATTTCTTTCCCTGACGTTGCTTGGCTTACAGTGTCACCTAGTGCTGAATCTTTGAACTACTGTAAGGTGGTTTGGGGTTTTTTGTTGTTTGTTTTTTGTTTGTTCGTTTTTTTTCTTTAGACATAATGTCTGTCTTTACTCTCCAAAGTTCATTATATTGATCCAGTATTTGTCAATAAATATTAGAGCAGAAAATAAGTATAAATATCTCTGCCAGAGGAAAGGTTTCCTGACAAGTGGCAGTTATTTAGCTATTAATAGAAGATATTAATCAAACCTCTTAGTCACTGTTATGATCATTTGACATTACCCAGAGTATTTATCAAGTTGATCTGTTGATCAATGTTAGCACTTTCTATTTTTTTTCCTTCTACATTAAGACAGTAGGCAACTACTCTCTCTTCATGATCTGGGATTGCAAAGTGAAAGGTTTACCTACCAGAAATTAAATTTGTTTTACTTGTGGAAAGTTCTCTTTTAAAGCATGCTATTGTTTGCCTCTCCTACCACAGTAACGCCCTTCTCTTAGATGGAAAATTATATAGAAATGATAAGAATTGCTCCTTTCTAAGTTGTAAAAATGATAAAGTTTGCCTTCTTAATAGAGAACGTTTATTTCTGTCGACTGCTCTTGCAGAAGCTTCTCACTACGTTGAACAGCACATTGCCAGCATGTGAGGCAGCCTTTGAGTAACAGACATCTCAGACCTCACAGCCTTTTCCTGCAGTCTTGAGCCAAGCATAGATGGTCTGTGGGAACTTTTATTCTGTGCATTGGACACACAAGTGGATGAATAGATATCTAACAGGGGTATAGATGGTGGATTGTATTTCCTAATTTTATTTTTTTTAGCAAGCAATAATTGATGGCATGCAATAGAAGCAGTCAAGGTTGCACTTGATTCTGCATAGCTATGCTTATAGATGGGGAGAGCTGAGGAAGATGCTTCCTTCACTTCTGACCTGTTGGCAGAACTCAGTAGAAGGATTTGTATAATATAACTGTAGTAAAAGAGTGACTGGATGGAGACCTAAAGGTCTCTGTGCTGCTGTATTCCTGGCATCTTCATGGTTTAATGGCCTCTTATTCTTGTAGATCCTCATGTTGATGTTGATATCCCTTCTGTGACACTTCTAGGCTTGGAATACTATCCAAATTCCCAATTTTCATTGAATGTTTCAGCAAACAGCATAAAACCTGTTAGTTTTTTCCCCTCTCATAACCCATCCAAAAGGAACATTAAACATTATTGCTCAGGGAGTGATTTGCTTGCCCTAACACAAGCAGCCCCTTCCCTTCTGAATGGCCTCATTTATGCTGTGTGGCCTCCAGACACTGCTGCAGGAGGGTGCAGGTTTGCTCTAAGTTCTGTTTTGATCTTTCAGTCCTGGGAGGATGTCTTTGACAAATTTGGGCATCTTAGGTGTCACTCAGTTTAGTAACCTGTGTCGCTTCCCAAATGACTGTAATAAGACAGTATGGCAATGCTGAAGAAAATTTATCATCTTGTTTCACTAGCAGATACATTTCTTTATATTCAGATGTGTACATCATACCTAGATCAGAGCAGATGTGCCTGAGCAATGGAAAGCATGAGAGGTGGTGCAGCTTGGTTAGCTGAAGGCTAAGCAAAAGATGTTGGCATGGCACTGCTCTGTTCTCTGCAGACCCATCACAGCCAGTCCCACATGTCCCATAGCACTGCATCGGGCAGGTGGATGTAGACTTTTGAAACTATGACTTAGTCCTTAAGAAATTGAAAAACGTAATTTCTAAAATCAATACTTTGTCCTAAAATATAAGGCTAACATCCAAGAGCAGGGGAAAGTAAGTTGCCATTTTTTGCAGTCATTAAAATTGTTTCAGCTGGAAGAAACCTTCAAGATCATCAATTCCAACCTCATTCCTAGCCCTATCAGTACCACTAAACCATGTTGTTAATGTAGCTACAACTTTCCTTTAAGCTCTTGTCCACTGTAGCAAGCAGAGGGGAAAAAAATGCAGACTGTTCATTAAACATTTTGCCCTTAGCAGCTGTTCTGTGTCTGAAGCACAGAGATGTTCTTAATGTTGGCAACAATCCACTCCAGAAAAAAAAAAGGAAGTAAAAAATACCAAGAACAGGTAAAAAAGAGGGGGGGGAAAAATCAGTATATTAGAACACCAGTGAGGAATAACTCTTTGAATTATATCATTTGACAAATTTGTTTATCATGTACTCCTATCTGTTCTTTAAAAGCAAAAAGATTTAGAAATTTCCTATTGAACAACAGATCTTGCATAATGGATTACTCACATAATTTCTATTTCCTCTTTTGATTCCTTTTCCTTCATAAGAGAAACCCCCACCATTTTAAAAAAGAAGGATTTGCAGATAGAATTAGCTGTTCATTCATTTATAAAAATTGAATCCAGACTTTTGAATCTCAGGTTTTGGTTCAAGCTCATTTACACCTGGTGTTTTTACGAATGCTGTAAGGATGCTTGCTATTGATGAGAAACCAAAACTAAATTATGCTGTTTTCATTGCAATTTTTATACTTCTAAAGTTAAAAAGCCACCACTCATCTCTTGGAAATATTATAGACAATGTATTTTATTTTTTTGTAAGTACAATTTTCCATCTGTTGCTGGTTGCTTTGAAGTAGCACTTAATTGTAATTCCCATTGTAATGGCAAATGCATCACTCCTATATATTTTAAGTTACTGCAGAAGCTGAATTCACTGGCTAATTAGGATAGAATACTAGTTTTAATTACAGCTGCTGAAACTATTTGGAAATCTTTTGGGTTTGATTTTTATTTTTGATGAGTGCTTTTTGATCAATTTCTGTTTTCCAGCAAACTGGCTAAAGAAAAGTTTATTGGATTATACAGTGAAGTTAATTAATATATAGACCTATTAACTTTTTGAGCAGTTATAAACAAGCTCTAAAGCCCCACATACATTTTGCTGCTGTGTATAAATAGAGATTTATACTGAAACAATGGCTTTGGCACAAGGCAAGGATCTCCTGCTAAAGAATTGCCTCAAGAGCAGGTTTTCAGCGACAGGACTTTCTCCTGGCCATGGTTTTCTGCAGATTAAGAGCTGTTCTTATCCATGAACAAGCAAGCTAGTGAGCTTGGCAGCAATATTTAATAGTCAGCTGGCTCTCCAGGCACCCCGTGATGGTTAGAGCTGACACTCTTATGAAGAAAAAAAAGCATTTGATCATTGATACCACGTGTGCTATGGCTGATCCTCTCCTGCCAGTGCTGGCATTAACCTGTGTGGAAACATCACCACTGAAATGTGGATGTCCTGCTTATTGTGCAAGTGCCTTGCTGGCCACAAGCAGCTCTCAAGCACCTACCCAAAGAATGTCCTACCACTTGAGCCACAACACTTTTAACTTTGATGTTAATTGTCTTTTTGTCTTTCACTTGAAAATGATGAAATATATTCAAGTCTCTATAGTTATAAACCAGACTTTATCTAGAAAACATTCAGAATGATGGATTTGTATTCACACTGGGTAGTATTTCACCCTACACCTTATTTGATTGACGTGCTTGTGACAAAAAAATCCCCTCTACCTGAATAATGCTGGGCATCTATGAAAAGACCATACTCATTTTCCCCAAGGAAGCTTCTTCATCCTTTTTTCAATCTTTATTTAGAGTGTGGTGGTCGGCTGAAAGCTGAAGCCAAGCCCAAAGACCTGTACTCACATGCTCAGTTTGGAGATAACAACTATCCAGTTCAGGCCGACTGCGACTGGCTCCTGGTGGCAGAGCGCGGCTATCGAGTTGAGTTGATGTTTCAGACTTTTGAGGTGGAGGAAGAGGCAGACTGTGGTTATGATTACGTGGAGCTCTTCGATGGGCATGATAAGGCAGCCGTGAGGCTTGGTCGATATTGTGGATCTGGGGTAAGTAACCAGGTACTAAACTTTTTATTTCTGATAAAATAAAAATAAGAGAGGTCAGAGGAATGTTCAGTTACTACACAATATGGTGAAGGTGCCACTTCAGATTCTTGGTTCCTTTTTGAAAGAGAAGTGCACTGATATTGAAAATTATCACATGAAAATGTTTTCAGTCTGAAGGAAAGAGCCAGATTTTACAGGGGAAGGGTCACAATTCTTTACATGTGCACAAATGTAAGCACACTTTCAAACTCTTTGCACTCTTTGGCCAGATTAAAGTTTTGAAAGACTGTATGTGAGAGGATAGGTGCTCTTAATTAACCACTTGTCACTTCTTTGATTCAGCCACAGTGCTGGATCAAAAATCTCAGTCATTCAAAGGGTTTACCTATAAGCTGGCTTATTTAAATCATTTTAAGGCATTTTTGAACACTTGAAGATATAGAAAAGGTGCTACCACTGAACTGTCAGCAATATATTCTAAGGAAAACACTATAATTGAGCCCAGCATCTATTAATTTACACACAAAAAAAACCCAACCAACTTTTCTTTGCAATTTACTCTCCTTTATGAGTAGGAGGGCAGCAGACTGGAGAAGGGCACAACTTCAGGCTGAATTTTTTTCTTTAGGAGGTAGGAATGGGTGGATGAGGTGATGGTGATGAGGTGGTTGGCTTTTGTTGGTGGTTTGGTTCTGGTAAAATACAGGTAACTGGCTTCAGAGACCACATAGGAAAGACAGAATTAAATTGAAAAGCTTTGGAAAGCAAAATAATACAAACTGAAGTGGGGAAAAAGGTACCATTACCATGTATTACCACCTTCTCAAGTTTGGAAAAATGACTGGGTAGTTCAGCTGATACTTCTGCTACAGTAAGAACAGAGGCCATTGTGAGGTCTGTGAAGATGAATAATATGGAATTAGCCATAAAATGGAAAATAGGTATTGGAGTCTGGTGTTTACTTAAGAATGTTGTGCATGGTCCTTCCCAGTCTTGTTACATGATTCCAGCAGAACTAGAGAAGACATCTGGTAAGGACAAAAGAATTAAGAGATTTGTTTTCTTTTTTCTCATAAGGAAAGATTGCAGAGATATTCCATAGAAACTGGAGAAGTTAAATCAGGTTTGGAAAGTACAATGCCCCATTTATTTAGATGCTATGAAAAGGTGCTTTTCAGGCCCAGAGCTCAAGACTGAAAGTGCACATGGATAGAAGAGCCAACAGTCGTAATAGATAATCTCAAAACTTCTGCTAGAAGATAAAAATCCAAACATCGTGCCTTAAGCTGACCTCCAGCTTTTAGGAGTTTAGGCTGTCATTTCCTCCTCAGTCTGCCTCAAGAGTTCCTAGCCTGTAGCTGAGAGGTGAATGAGATAGAAGTATTCTGTCTAATGAAGTCAGATGGCCCTGTGTGAGACCCAGTGGAATTACTTGACAGTGCATAACAGGAAAAGAGAAATATTCGTGAGCAATTTTAACAAGTGAATGAAAGGGATAGATGCACAAAGTGGACAGATAATTATTGTGTTTATTTATTTATTTATTTTAGCCACCGGAAGAAATATATTCAGCAGGGGAAGCTCTTTTACTTCACTTTCACACTGATGATACAATCAACAAGAAAGGATTTCATATACGATACAGAAGTATAAAATATCCAGATAGTGTGCATACCAAAAAATAACACAAGAACCTCGATGCTAGAAAAGAAGAGTGAAAAAGAAAGAATGCACAGTGGAAAGGAAGGAAGGTGTGTCTTTTTTAAAAACTGGAGTTATTAGCAAAATTGTTTTATATGATTTCAGTTGAAATGACAACTTGTAAGACCAGGGACTAAAGGAGAAGAAATCAAAATATCACCAGTCCCAGTGGAATAGTCAAGATGATGATGTGCAGGCTCCATACTTGACTGTCTCTGCAAAGCTTGTGAAAGGACTTTCCATGCAGGGAGAATATAAAAGCTTTTGTTCGTGCTTTGACATTTGTCATAGATGCGTGCCGATTGAATCCGTTGCGTTCAGGGGAAGTGACTCTGCAGACCATTCTTCCTTCTGGCAACTGTATGGTGTCCAGGAGTTTAAAAAAAGCTCTTTCAGGTCACACACTCAAAATACTGTCCTTATACCTACTTGCTTTGACTTTGTATTCTACATACAGTGTGTACAAGGACTTGAAAGAAGATGTGAAATGGGAAGGTCTTCCTACATTGTTTTGTGGGTTTGGGTTTGGGTTGGTTTTTTTTTTTAATTCACCTGTCCTATCAGGTTATCAGTGTTTTGAAACTGGAAAAATCCTACTTCTGAAATGTAACTGATCTTCAGAGTATTTTGTTTTACTAATGACTGAGAAGTCTGAACTGTTACGTCGGTCATCGCTAGTTGACCACTCACTAGTTGACTGAATTTGAACAGTATAAGCATCTGACAATGTTTGGTTTACTGATTAAGTAAGCTATCTCTGATAATGTGCTCTTATTTTGCACTGAACATAGAGACTGAAATGAAAAACCTGTCCCGAATCACAATCTGTATCCATGAGATACAGAAATAGTCAAGGATCATCTGAAATTCCTCCTACTGAATTTTTTTTCTTCAGCACTACATTTGGAAACACTACTAAGCTTTATTTCTTTGGACCTCTCTGTGAATGAGCTGATTGTCTGGTATAGCTACTTGGAAGTGAAGCTGCAGTAGTATTCAAGAGGGAGGTTTCCCAAAGACCTTTTCTTCTTTCTTTTTTATTTTATTTTATCTTTCTGGGAGTAAGAGTATCTGTGATGGTGAAAAAAAAGCAAAACAAAACAACAGACCCAGGATTTGTTTGCTACAAAGACTGATTTTCTATGGTGCTATTCCATGAACATTAAAAACAAAAACAAACCAAGAAGTTTTAGACTTTTGAGCCAACAGCTTGCATATCATGAATGTCTCACTACGCCTGGCTGCATCTGGAAAAGGAAGGCTTTACTGCTCCGAGGGAGAATGGGTTGCAATGGCAGTGCTAGTCCTGTGGAACAACTACTACTATTGCCTTAGAATCCTCGCACACGGTCAGACAGATCTTCCTGTAGATACACCTCGAATTTGATAACTAAATTCCATGACTTGGGCATCTTAGCTAGCAAAAGGATCTTCAAGCAAAAGCCCCGTCTGCAGAGCGAGATCATCTGCTGTAAATACAGTGACCTGCTTTTGATGTAGAGATATGTTACATTTAGAACTGAGATATTCTATGTGCTTTAGGCCATCCATGGCTTTAGTCATAATGTATCTGCATTATGTAAGTATTGTATGAATGAGTGCTCCAGGGGAGTGAGAGGTATCGTGTGGGTGAGAACTGAACTGTTTCTTTATGTGCCAAGTTTTATCAGGACCCTGTTTGACTGTAGCAACTTTTCTTTAAAGGCTTCATAGACAGAGAACAAGGACTTCTAGTTGGCAAGAATCGAGGTTAAATGAAATATTATGTTTCACTTACAAGAAATATTATTTTGATATCCTTTGATGTAAGTTGCTACTCAGATTAGTTTAGTTTCTGTTACCTTACTATGAACATACATTGGCACTAATAAATCTGATTTTTTTTTTTTATAAAAATAAAACCCAAGTGTCTGTAGAGTTGTCTTTGGTTGTTTTAACAGTACTGTTGCTATCATATATTACTGGTTTCCTTTCCAGTCAGCTTATGTGTGTGAGGTTCAAAGCCTGAGCTATGTATGTATTTTTATAACGTTGCTCCACAGTCTTTTTGTTTGGTTCATTTTACAGGGTGTTTGCACAAAAAAATTGACTGCAAGCATTTTCTCGAAGGTCTTTTACTACAGAATTCAGGCAGAAATATTGCTACAGTTGAAAAAGAAAGTATTCTTAACCATGATACATAATTTATCAGCCAGGTGTAATTCCAGTGCTCAAATTTCTGAGAGGAAAAGCAAGCAGCAGATGAAGCTCTGTCTCCCTGGCATGGGCAGTCAAAGGAGTTGGGAAAGTCTGAGGCTGGGAGCACGTTGCCTTGTTATCTTTTTTTCCAATTTTCTCTTCTTCTCTTAATATTCTTGCCCTTTCATTTGCTAAGCAGAATATTTTAAGTCTTCCTTTTCTCTAAATTTGGCTTTTTTATTCCTCTCTGGGTTTAACCACTACAGGGTTGAGCCAAATTATTATTTTATGGAAGAGTTTTTGTTGTTGATTCATACAGGCCCCTGTATAAATCCTCCTGTCCTGTGTTAAATAGTACAACTGGAGTAGTTGAGGAAGGAAGGTTAGAGTGGGCAAGCTGGAGGCAAAAGCACCATGGAGTGTATTTCCAAGGCCCTGTGGTAGGTGATTCTTGGGGTCACGTCAAAGTGCTGCTTTTCAGCACAGTATGTGTGGGACTATTTCACATGGAATATGTAGAAGTCAGAAGAAGGTTGCCATAACTTTGAATACAAAGTTTAATTTTATCCTCTAGCTGCTTATTCCTTTGCAGATTCCATATGCTAAAGAATGGTGAAAATGAGGAAGGTGTTTTTAATGAATTTCTTGATGATAAATGGACCATATGGATCCTATCTTCACACTGGCCATGGTCCTAGTTCAATGCCTCATGGTGCTATCAGGTCCTATTAAAAATCTATTTATTTTGAAGTCCTAGGAGGCTTCTCCTGATGTAATGAAAATCACATATTTGGGGGAGTCCTTATTTAATGGAAATATGCCTCATAAATACCCTAATGATAGGAAGACAATGAAAAAAATATTTTATGGTGATGAAATTGTGAAAAGCAACACGAGTTATCCCCAACAATCTTTGAAAATGATAAATTTGTTCACAACTTAGTGATTAAAGCCTCTTGAGTAGCCAACCAAAGAAGACACAAAATCCAGTAGCCTGGAGATCCAGCTTTGTGACCTAGGTACAATGCATTTCTGGCAAGACTCCCAGTGGGGTGAAGATGACACTTATTTTGCTTCCTATTTGACACAAACGGTCCTGGCCATGGGTAAGCTGCTGAATTCAAATTATTTTTCCTGGAACATGATGTAAAGTTTTCTTTTCAGCTGCATAAGGAGCTTCTAACTTATTGAGGATTATTCTATAACGTTGTTAAAATCATTATAAAGTGTTAAGTTGACAGAATATACTGGATCTGCGTGGGGGACTGGCTCTTGAACTTAAATCTGTAGCAGACCAGATTCCATGATCTTTTGACTTCAGATCTAAAAATTGGGTCCAGATGAGTAGTAGGAGGGGATGTGTTTTTATCACACTAACGTATCTGATCATACAGGTTGGCATCAACCTTATCTAAGGCCTTGCTACTATTTTGATTTTTTTCATTGGTTATTTTCAAGCAGAGGGAATTTTTCAAGCAGAGAGCTGAAGACAACCAAAGGAATTACTTGGGTTTGGTTCCTAATGATGCATATCCTAAGTAAATCCCTGTTTGTGAGAGGGAGTAATGCTGGGCTTTAGCCCTTAAAGGTTGAGGTTTTTTCCCCCTCTAGCACTCTTGGGCTGAATGCTTGGGGAACATATTAAGTTATGGCTTGTGATCTAATTCAAGTAATCAAAATAATAAGCAGATGCTGATTAAAACAAAAACAAAGAACAAAGGAAAATAGATTTTTCAAGCTGTTACTTGTTAGCAAATGTTCTCCTTTCTCCTGGTTTCTCATTCTGAGTTCACAAAGAAAGCAAGCTGTAGCAGTTGCAAAGAAAATTCGGGGTATAGTGGTATTGGCTGAAAAGAAACATTAGCAAGGCTTGAGTCTGTTTTGATCCCACCTCTGCAATTGCTTTCTCTCATGTTTTTATTTATAACTCATCAACTCCCACCCTAGATTAAGTGATATGGCATATATGCAAAAGAGATGTGTTTATTTATGTGTTAATTTTTGTTTTCTTCAGTAACCATCAGATGTAGTAATTCTTCCTGCATTGTTGGGACTCCTGGGAAGGATCATTGATTCTGTGCATATATGTTTAGTGTTTACCATGTGATAGGAACTTCTGAACTAGTAGTTATACCACTGGTAGTAATACTACTAATCATTAGGAATGTGAAGTCTTTTAGAGCATGCTCAATGACCTTTCTCTCCCTCCATGGTAATGGTGGAATTCGTGCTTTCTAGGCACATGTCAGGTAAGTGGCCACACGATGAAATGCAATGCAGGGAAGTTAATGATGAAAAAGGAAAAGGATGTTTTGGCTCTCACCCGGCGTGTGATTCCCACAGAGAAGAGTGAAACTGTTTAAAGCACATTACAAGAATATATGGAGGAGTAAAAGAACAAATCTGAACAATACAATTTTTAAGCTGAGTGTCGGGAGACCTTTAGCAGTGCCAGAGAAGGAATAATTTCCAGGGATGATAGTCCCATCTCTCAAATATCAGGAGCAAAACTGTGCAGAATGTTGCCTAATAGAGCAAGAGTGATACCCAAAGGTGCCTCTCAGTTATAGAACTCTGTGCTCATCTCTGTGTAAAACATTTACTATCTGGTCAATTAATAGTAATAATGATACACTTGTAATTAAGAGAAATGAAGCTACTGAAGACAAAAGCAATTCTATTACACTAGATAGAAAACAGTAAAGACCTGTGTCTACAACCTGCATATTTCTAGTCAAAATTCTGAAGTAGAATCCTAATATAGCTGGGGCAGACATTTTTTGAGGTGCCTTTACTAAGCTGACATTCTAAAGGGCTGCACGGCCAAAAGATGATTGCGTTGAGACATCTAGGGATGTTTTCCTTTTTTATATTGTTGCCATCTCTTTGAATGATCGTGATACAAACAGTTTTCATCAGTAAAACCCTTAGCCTTGGCTATGCTATCTAGGAAGACCATACAGATGTGAGAATATTACCTGTTGACATCATCAGTTACTTAAAAATTCTCATTGTTGTGATATCAGCCAAAGCAGTGAAAACACTGAATAAAACATATCTGGAATATTTCTAGGTAATCACAGTAGCAAATAAATTATTGACCTTTCCACATGCATCTTCCTTGAGATTGCTGCCTGATTGAAATCATGTTTTTTTCTTTCAGAAAAGACAAATCCTGAATTTTCTTGTCATATTGTTTAAATGATTGGGGTTTTGTGTTGATATTTTTGTTTTTTTAATGCTGTAAAGGAGGAACTTAAATGCTTGAGAAATGTAGTAAATGCTAAATGAACTTAGTGTGTGGTAACCTATCCTATTAGGAGGGAGGAAGATTGGGGCAACTCCCAGTGTTGTTTACAGAAAATCTGGCTCTCAAATTCTCTGCTGCAAAGGGCATGTTTGTATTCTGGTTATATATTGGCATAATGAAAATATAGCTGAGGATGTCTCGCAAAACTTTTATCCTCCCCTGAATTTGCCTGTGAAAAATGTAGGTTCAACTCAATGAAATCTTTTAATGATGCAAATGAAATGCCATAAGGTATCACATACTTTTATCTAGTCACAGTTCAAAATGTCCATTAAAGGTATGCTATTCTCCAGTTGAAGATCAAATTTTCCACAGCAGTTTTATCCTAGAAGATATTTTAAAATGATTGATGCCTCTCTCCTTTAAAATTTTTATTTGTATTTATACTGAACCGTTAAATTTAGATTTTGCTAATTTTGTTGTCTATAGCATCTTGCACTTAGATATATATTCTAATGAGAATAGCATCATGAATAAAAACCAGACTGACTGACTTTGTTTTATTTAAGGAAAAGGATTATTTGTGCTTTAAATAATTTTGGAAAGGCAAACTCGGTGGCCTCTCATTCCTAGTTTTGCCAAGCCAATACCAAGAAAGACTTGTACTCACAGCATTATTGACAGGAGTAAACCCATTGTTCTCAAAATGAATGGCATGGTAAGTGCAGAATGCTAAATATGTATTTGGAAATATTCCCAGAATATACATCAGTGAACATACAAGGACTTTCTACTTCTTGTTGGTAGAATTTTGCACAAAAATGGCAATTGAAACATTGAATGGTCAATAAATAATTTGTCCATAGGATGGTATTACTCTAGAAATCATCTGTATTGCAGTTGACTAGAATTCACAAAAAGAACCCCAAAACAAATAGTTAGTATGTATCAAGTAGTGTTATAGGTGTCCATTTCCTCAACAGGTAAAGAGAATGCTCCTTTGAAATACTATAAAGTATGTATGAGGGCTGTTTATCTATAAAAACACAGGCTATCCTTGTCCAAACCCTGAGTATGTTCCTCTAAAGGGCATCTGGGTAACAATAGCAGAGTAAGAGCACAGGTCCGTGTGCCTCTTGATGGATGCTGTGGTCCACACTGTGCCTGTGGTGCCTGCAGTCTGTAGGGATGGGGAGAGGAGGAAGATGGGTCAGATGTACCATGGCAGGTAGCTGAAACAGCCTCCTGGTACCTGAACCACTGCCCTGAACAGAACTCCTTGTGCCAGACTGGCATGAAGAGGGCTTTGAATGTAGATTGCTCATGATGCCATCCAGGCATCTCTACTGAGGACTCCTGAACCAAAGTCAACTGGAAACAGAGAGCTTTGTCAGGATATTTCATATGTGAAATTGCCTCTATTGCTTTTCTTCAGCACAGTCTATATTCCATCTCCTACAGAAAGCCACATCTTCACCTCTTTCTTCTAACATCTGAAAACAAATGACCTTGCAAGTTCAAGCTGGAGAAAACCAGTTTTTGAATCTCTAACCTTCTACTGCTAAAAATTATTTGCGATTATCACGATGTGTCTGATCACTCATCATTCCTTATGAAGGAGGAACGAGTATGAGGGAAATTGATTTCAGATTATGGACTAGAACTGTTGAGAGAGAGCAGGAAAATGGATTGGTTGTGATTAAGTATGGTGGTGTTATTGCTTCTGCAGACAAGATGAAACCTTTTTTGGTTTTCATGTTTACTCATGGCTCTAAGATTGAAAAAAAATACCCCAAATGTGTTCTTTAAAAATCCCTTCTTTCGGGTGAAGCTGTTGAATGAAGAACAGCTGTTTGCATCCTAAGTGAGATGGCTTGTTTCAAGTGAAAAAACAGTCTCTGGAAATAGTGTTAAATTGACAGATGTACACTATTGCCAGCATCCTTAGTGCTTGATGTCTCTCCAAAGAGGAAGGCTACAGTTGCCCGTTATGGCACTTCATTAAATATTTTGTTCTGATACACTTGAGGAATACTTCAGAACTTTTTGTTCACTTTTCTACTTCATTTATTCAAATACAGTGGAAAAGAGACAAAAGTTCATAGGAAGGTTTATGGTAAAATAACAACAGGACTGCATAATGAAGTGGATCCCTGGCTTGAACAGTAGAGTTCTGAAAGAGAGCTACAGTTACCCCAGTCTTCATCCTCATCTTGCTTGCTTTGTATTTTGTCCTATTTCTTCACTGAGTTAAATTCCTGCACAAGAAAAGAATTTATCAAGACACTTTTTAAACTGGGTTTCATCTTTCCCACTGGAAAATTCTGTGAAATTATTTATTCTAGACTCTTAAGGAGGCATGAGGAACAGAGGGACTTTGTTTATACTCATTTCTGCTGAATTTTGTGGGTAACATGTCATGGTTTTTGACATTGTTTCTTTTGATTATTCCCATAAGGACTCTGAAATAATTTGTGAGTGCTTTGAAGAGGGTATGTTGGATTGACTGAATTTGAGTGAGTTTTATCCTGGTTAGTTGACTTCCCCTATTTCATTAACACATAGAATTTTCCATTCTGTTCCTCCATGTCTCTACTGTATTTCACTACAAGGGTAGGTCACCAACTAATGCTTCCATCTCTAACCTGCCCCTGCCCCTGCACACACAGTGGTACGAGTTGCAAATGGGCAAACCCATGAGCATTTTTAGATTAAAGGCTCAAACAGATAATCTGAAGGTGCTAGAGTGCCACTCCTTCCTCCTCTTGTATCTCCTTCTCCCAAGGATGCCTTCCCATTTATTGTGACCATTGTACCTTTGCTTGGCTGAGTAGAAATTTGTACACTTCATTTTGGCATTGGTATTAGTTTTGCTGTTTCATTAAATCTGTTTTCCTTTCGACCTGTGAGTCTTCTCTCCTTTTCCTGGTTCTCTTTCTCTGCTGGGAAGGGGTCATCAGCTGATAGAGCAACTGCTACACTTTAGCCCCAGATATTAACAACAATATTAAATCCACTTAAAGGTAATAGATATACAAAATTAAATATTATTCTTTTATCCTCATTCAACAAGTACACTGTGTTAGAAACATGTAACAATATGTCCCCTGTGGAATTTAATAGGTAATTTAACCTGGCTAGAGTTATGTTTACACAACTAGACACACACTTTCAATATTCCCTTGTGCTTACCTCAGAAAATATTTTAATTTTCAAGAAATATTTTCTTCTGGGGCAGTTTTGGACTTTTACAGTTGCTTCAGTTTATTTCAAGGACTCCTCCATGGTTCTGCTAATGTAGGCTGTATTTTGAACATGGAGAATGTTGACTTTCTCTACTGACTTCTGCCTTCCTCCTTAGGAGGAGCTCCTACCTCCAGACTCCTACCGCCACACTCTGGAAGGAATAGCTGCAGTGCTAGAGGATTAATTAAGCCAGGTCATGATGAGTAATTATGAAATTCTGCACCAGGGGAGCATTTCAGGGGAACTAGAGATGGAAATGGTGGTTGTGATTGGGCACTCCACAAAAGCTTCAGGGACAAGTGGGGAAACAGGGAAAAGTGTTTCATTAAGGGTTCTTTAAATGGCTGGAATGTTGTTCTTTCCCCCATTTTTCTGATGAGATGTCATTGTAGATCACCTTCTTCTGCTTTTGGCTTAGACTGGTGGCTGAATGGCATGGCCTGCCTGATTTGAAACAAACTTTATAATCTCAATTTTGTTCTGTACAGAATGGGTTTAATTCTTTCAACTTTATTTTATGAAGTCTACAGATTACCACACTCTTCCCATTGTCTATGCCAGGAACATGTGGTATTCATTTAGGGTCATGTGGTCAACGTAGGTAAGCTCTAGTTTGATTTATAGAGTTGATGATTGCTATTAATGAGCAGGGATTTCTACAGTAACTTTATTGCTCTACACCATAGTAGGGCCTAATGGCCACATCCACAGTCAATCTCTGTTTTTCCAAGGTCTGTTTTTCATCCTACAACCCTACCTGAAATGTGACAAAAACTCAAAAACAACACAATGACCAAAAAAAAGAGCATTAAGCCATTCATTAAAACTGGAAAAGAATTGTTCCCACAAGTCAAGTCACTGTTATTTGAAGAACTTGTTATAGTGTGCTGCAAAATTAGAACATTTGGTGTTGAAATATTAGTTTTTACTTCTTTATGTGATGGAATCACATGGAATTTGGAATTTATTTTTTTGCTATTCCTTCAGAAGACCAATCTTATCTGAAAATAGATACACATACAAATTGAACAATACGATCACTGGGAAATTTATAGAACTAAGAAATGCAACAATTCCTTCCACTGAATTTCTGCATTTGTCATACTTTTCATAAAAGAAATCAACAGTAACTTTCCTTTGCAATTTGCTTTGAGAACTACCTAACAAAATATTGGTTTATGTGCTATCTTGCCACTCCTTCTTGTCTTTATTTGTCCTTCTAATAGCATTTTTAATAATATTTGTACGTATGCAGAGCAATCTAAATGAAAAAAGAAATAATTGTGTGGGTTCTGCAGGGGTTGGGTTTTTTAATTTTATTTCCTAGCAGGCAAAATTTCAGGAATATTTCCTTTGATTTTCTATTTTAAGGCCTACCAGTTCACTTTTCCTTTTCCTGAAATTAATTTCAGTCTTTGAGGAAGATACATATTTTTATCTGAAGAGCAGACTTTTCTAATCTGAATTTGGAGCATATTATGATTTAGTAATTTACTTTTCTCCTGTCTTAAAAATTTATTTAATCTGAAGATTTATTACTATGATTACTTTTCTTCTTGAGCTTGTACTTCACTTGGACTGCAAAAGGCCCTTCTGTTTTTCTCATTTCCTCTAAATTCAAAGATACTCCATATTTCTTAGAACTCTAGTTCCTTATTTAACTGCCTGCCCATCATCGTGTCTCTTGGGACCAGTAGGAAATCAGGTCTTTTTAGTTCTTTGTACAGCTGAAGTAATGAATTTCTGTTCTGGGCTTCTGCAGGTCAGAATTTGACCCTTGCAGTTTATCACCCAACATCCTTCCGGAATTAAGACTTTAGCACCATTTATCTACTTATTTTTAACACCCAGATCAAAGTCAATATAAGATGTCTCTGAAATTTAGTATAACCTTCAAGTCCTAAAGGAAAAAGATGGAAAATCACATGCAGGAAACACTTAACAATACATTAGTTGACTCAAAATAGATTCTTAACTGAGACAATAATCTTCTTTCTTCTTCAAAGGAACTCTTCACCTCCTCTATCCCATTCCCTTATGATGCAGACAGTGTGTTGAACAGTCCTGAGGCATCAGTAACGTGGAAGAATAAGACTGAGGTGGGAACAGTTGTTTAAAGTTCACCATCATTAATGGGCAAGTGAGAAGCTGTCATTACACCATGGCAATGAGTGGGACTGCTGCCTTGCCCAAGTGTCACCCTTCTTTACTGGCTATCCTGCTATATTTTATTGGGTTTTTTGAGGAAATGGACCCATCTTCTGCTGGATGCAAAAAGCAAATAGGTTTGATGCAGCCCCAAGCTTCCCTTCCCTCCCTGCTATGCTGGCGTGGGGCCGGACAAAGCCATAAATGAAGAGAGAATTCCTGAGGTTTGGCTACAGAGCATTGCCTCAGTTTCCTGCTGCCTTTCTGCATCTGACATATATAGAAACCATATACTACAGCCATCCTTGAGTCGCCAGCATGTTTCAGGGCAGGGAGTAGAAGACACAAACCCCAACCCTTCCTCTAAATTAACACCTTAATTGTGAAGTAAGTTGGAGGAAGTCGTGTCCCAGTGGTGGAAGGGATTTGGATGGCCATATGGTAGGGACCTGAAGCATTGTTTTTCACAAGTGAAAACTGTATGGGGAAGGTTGCATCCATTTCCATGTGGGTTAGTAGCTGTACAGATTAATCCAAGTAGGGAACTAGCAACTTTGGTCAAAAGCCTTTACTGAAAGAAAATAAAGGCCAATGACATTGCTGTTGTACTCCCACTGATCTGGGCATTATACTCCAAGGAAAGGAATTTTAATGTCTGGAGGGATTTATGATTGCATCTTACCTATATTTGCTTTAATGTGCTTGGATAATGAATTTGTGCTAATGAAATTTGCTATCTTTTGAAGTAGTAGAGTGAGTTGTTGGCTGCTTTCTGGGTATTGTTAGTCCCGTGTGAAAATGCACTCTTCTCCCTTTGGGATTACATTGTGGGGTTGGTGGCCCATATGAGAGAGGAGGTTTTGTCCCCACGTTGTTGCTTGAGAGGAATTACTCCCTTTTCCTCTGATATGGAAGACGGTGAGACCTCATATGGATTAATGTTCATTTTAATGTGATTTCCACCTTGTCCTTTGGGCTCTAATGACTGCAGAAAGGAGATCCTCAGCTTGACTGGCCAGTGGCCTGTGGGGCTGCTTCTGCTCTGATGTATTTGGATGAATATTAAAGGAATAGAGAGAGGCTATCATGAATCATATCTCCACAGGAAGAGGCAAATTAGTTACAAGACTCAAAGACACCAGTTACTCCTACACTACCACTCATTAAAGTGAAATCCCCTTCAGAAAGTGCCTTTGGGTTTTGGCCTTTTGGCAAGATGAAAATGAGGAAGAGAGATCTTTTACTGATCAGATTGGTAAACAGGATGATTAAGATTCCTCTGAGTGCAACTGATGACCACAGTTGCAGACCTGCCATAAAGAGCAAATATTAATACACTAATAGCTACTGTTCTCATTTCAGGTGCAGATTGCTCTCAGAGTACAAAAAAGAAGTTGTTTGCTGTTACAAAGCAGCAAAGTAACTTCTGTAATGACAACCTACTCAATTCTTCACCCTACCAGTGCACTCTGCTAACAAGAATTCTGCTCCTTTGATGTGCTGCCCCTCAAAATGAGTACAAGTGTTTGTATAGACTTCCTGCAACACACTGATGGGCAATATCACTGCATGCTTCTTGACCTGGTGATCCAAAGGACAGCCACCAACATGGATGACATCTGGACAGCATAATCTAATGAGCCCTAGTTCCAGTATGAAAATTCCAAAGAGGTGGCTAACCTATTGTGCTTGTGTCCACAAGTTCCTGCATCCTTCACCAGATTAATGCAGGGACCCTCAACTAAGGTGAGCCATTCTGAAATCCCAAAACTATTCTTTTAGATTTTTTTCGTTCTCATCTTCTCTCCAGATTCCTGAATCCATCCTTTGAGAGGCTACATTTCTGGAAGTGGTGGTATTTTCTGGAGTTATTTATCAGCTCTTCTGCAACAGCCCCTCTTCCTAGGGCTTGTGTTTGTACACACAGTGCCTTGGCAATCAGGAAATGTTTATTGAATTTCCCACACTGAGGGAAGAGGGTCATATTTTGTAGTTTTTTTGAAGAAAGGCACAAGAGACACCTTTCATATGTAAATGCCATAAGTTTCTTGAAAATCCCATTCTTAAACTGGTAATTTACAGTTCATTCTATGTGAACTATACCAAAGGAACTAGTGAAGCCAGTGAAGTAAAATGAGTTCTTATGTGCTCCATACATGGAATTGCCAGCATTCAATCTCAATGGAAATTAGTTTTAGGAAGCATATGTAAGGAAAATGTTCATGTTACCAACATATGGCAAAGAAATTGAGAACCACTATGCAAAAGACTTTCTAGCTAAGTCATCTTCACAAAATATGGCCACAGACACAGCAACCCAGGTGGGTCAGTAGCATCCCACCAGGCAAAGCCACTATGAAGCCACAATCCAATAAGTTCCTTATTCATGTCCAGAAGGCTGCAAGTCTTGATGGCCAGAGAAGGCCATCAGTCAGGACTCAGACTCCATCACAACCACTAATGATTTGCACTTCTCGTGCCTCTGGAGTAGAAAGAAACTGACTGGGAGGGAGAAAGCTTGAGTAGGACAGAGGGCCTTCTTGTTTTGTTGCTTTGATCTTTTCATTTGATTTTCTTCTTGACAACAAGCTATTTTTCTGTTATGCCTGCACTGCTGAAGTTAAATACCTGAGCAGTGACTGAACCTATGACTGACATTCTTACTGTGACTCCAGGCATGTTTTCTTGCCCATTATCAATGCTATTTTGAAGTCAACCACCAAAAAGGGACATCCTTGCAAACTAGAGGCCAGCATCTCAGTACTACAGTCTGTGTAAGCCAAATAAATGAAGAAAGACCCACTATTGACTTATAACTGATTCCAATATATATGTACATTTCCCAAACACTAAAGTTTAGACATTTTTTTGCTAATAGACATTGTTTTATAAAAGGCAGTTGGTTAAAGAGATCAGCAATCTCGCAGAAATTGTTTTGTGGTGCTGTGGATTTTCTGTCTTAAGTCTAAATAAGACAATGAAGCAACTTTACTATTAGTTCTGTAGACACAAATTAAACTTGTGGGTCATGAAGGTAGAGGAAAACCGTTCTGTAAATGATTCATTCTAGAATAGATAAATGTGTTGTGTAAATATGGACACGTTAGGTAGGATTTAGACCACTCCATGATATCAATATCTCTTGTTCTTAATGGAAGCAATATAAATTTTGCCATTGAATCAGTGCAAAAGATTTAACTCAAGTTGCTGAATAAACAAAACTAAGAACATATTTGCAGGCAGTCCTCAGATAACTGCAGTCTCCTAACATTTATCTCATTTATCTTGTTAATGGGGTAGTAGATTGAAGTGCAAGTATATAAACCTCTGCCTAAGGTATGTAATTTTCTTTCTAGAAATGCCAATTTGGCTAGTGAAGAAGGAATAATCTAGGCATTTTTAACAAAAAGACTTGGAAATTTCTGTCCCTCCATCTGTTAACCACTTAACTCATAATCCTGTGCGTGATGCTACTACAATTACATAAATAATCAGTTCAGCCTTAAGCTGCATGAATAGGAGTACATTACTGCCCTAGCAGTGACTGCAGCTTAAGAAACACACAGAGCTGCAGCTTCCTCTTTCTCATCATTACATATGCTGACAGCTTTCAGATAATAACTATTTTGTTCTCAACTCTGAAATGGCCAACATTAAAATTCCACTTCTGCACATGAGGCTGTATTGGACAAGCTCCAAATGGCCTGGATGCCCTCACGTTCATGCCTAATTGTTTTCTGTGGGGAAGGCAGTTTACTGAGGGCATGTTAGGAAAAGGGAGCCAGTAGCCAGTGGCTCGATGAGTTTTATATTAGAGTTTATGTGAGCTAGCAGTGTTGGCTGGCTTAGAAATTACTAAATACTGTGATCAGCTGCTGCAGGCATGGAAGGGACAAAAGGGATGTTAAGAAAAAGATAAAAACTATCTCTGATAAAAAAAAAAAACAAAACACAAGCTTTTCATATATTATGCTGCTTTGTTTTTTTTTAACTTTTACAGTTTGACATTGATGGGTTTGAAATAAAGAAATTAGCATCTCTACTGAAATGAATTAATATAAATCAGCTATTTCAGTTGTGACCTCAGTCTTGCTTGGTCTTTTTGCCTCTTCAGTTGTTAGAAAGTAAAGAGTGTAAATCACTCTTTTTGTTATTTCACTTGAGACTCTATTTGGGTAGAATTTAAAAGGGAGATGAGAAGTGTTCAAGAGTTAGATGGTGTTTTTATTAGTCTGTAACAGCTGTTGCTGTTCATTATTGGTGGTATTTATTGTCAGTACTGAATGGTCTGACAGGACCTTGGTGCTATCATGTCTTTAGCCAGAAAGCTTCGGTCTTGCTCTCCTCTCAGAAGGAGTAACTGCAAGTTTTATTATCATAAGGGTGGTCCTTGGGTAACTGTTTCTGTCAGGGTGCACATAGATGTACCAGCAGAAAGCAGGGCTCTTTTGGTCAGTACAGTTGCGTGATTTCTTTCTTCTGTAGTCAGAAGGGTCTATGCTGACATAAACCTGGGCAGGAGACTACACCTGGGCTGCAGACCTCCCCAAGCATTGCGTGTGACTTGTCCCCTGATCTTCATAGAATCATTAAGGTTGGAAATGACCTTCAAGGTCATCAAGTCCAATTGTCTACTAAACATTATCATGACCACTAAACTATGTCCTGAAGTGCCACATCCAGACGTTTTACCTCCAGGGATGGCCATTCCACAACCTCCCTGGGCAGCCTGTGCTGATGTGTGACCATTCCCTCAGTAAAGACATTGTTCCTAATATCCAGTCTAAACCTCCCCTGCTGAACTTCAGCAAATTTCCTCTCATCCTATCACTAGTTACCTGGGAGAGGAGACCAGAACTCACCTCACTACAACCTCCCTTCAGGTAGTTGTAGAGAGCAATAAAGTCTCCTCTCAGCCTCCTCTTCTCCAAACAAAACAACCCCAGGTCCCTCTGGTGCTCATCATAAGACATTTTCTCCAGGCCTTTTATCAGCTTTGTTTCTCTTTTTTGACCTTGCTCTGGCACCTCAGCCCCTTTCTTATACCATGGTGCTCAAAACTGCACCCAGCACTCAAGCTGTGACCCCACCAGTGCCAAGTACAGGGGCACAATCACTTCCCTACTCCTGTTGGACACTGATACAAACACTGTGATGCTGTTCACATTCCTCCCTTACCATCGGCCATATGCCATTCTGTGCTTCAAACATTGGTCTCATTTACTTACTTTTGACAGGACTTTTTATCTTGTAGCTTTCTCCTGGTCTTGTTAGCACTTGTGCAGACAGTTTGTCTATTGGTCACAGCTCTGTGAAGTCCATTTTGGTCAACACTTAAGGTAAGCTTTTCTCTGAGCAGTGTATGGTCTGAGCTATCCTCTAGCAAAACTGATACCAGTGATACTGAAGTGTACCCCAAAATGAGTGTTATCGTAATTTTAGGGTGGCAAGATTTTAATTTAAACTGAGATCAAAAAATAATGGGATCCAAAAGTAATTGCAATATATATTTTTGTAGACTGAAACCAATTTCCTTATGGTTCTTTATATGGTATGAGGGGAACATCCTCATTTGTTATGCATATTGCCATGACAAATAATATATGTCAGGATCATAAAAAAATGGGTGCCATCAGTAAATTAAAAGAAAACCCCACATTTAATAGTCAGTTGCCATCTCTGTGTAGAGCAACAGCTCACATCACTCTGAACTGGGTTTCTTTCTGATGTTCATTTTACACTGTCAATGTCCATCCAAGCACATGCGTGCCCCTTAATATTTAAATCATATATCAGCCTATTAAAATATCCCTTATATACTTCCAAATCCCATCTGAAAAGACAGGACTGATAATATATTTTCAGAATTATATAATTCAGAATTATAATTTAGAAAATTATATAATTGGGCAGATAGTAGAGAAGCTGCTGCATTGATAACTCATTAATTTTATCAGTGATTGTCTGTATGGCTGACTAAATACCATCATATGACATGATCTGAACCTGATATTTAAGATAGAAAAGTAATTTATCAAATTAACAGTTTTCTGAGGTGTTCAGATGATTTTAAATATTTATAGCCACTCTCTGCATGTACATAACTTGCATATGTTCAAATGCATACGCCACAAGAACACCACTAAAATTGTAGTGGGAGAGTGTAATAGGAAGTTAGAAACCATCAGACCTCACATTTCATTCCATAATATTGAATTGCCACTTTCCCCCTTCCACTTGCATATGCATTTTATTAAAGCCTGTAATTATCATGATTACAGAGCCCTTCCTATTCAGTGCAACGAACAGAAAGTGCTCACACCATGTGTGTGACTAGTTTGTTCCCCTCTGCAAACCCAACTCTTATTTACTGTTCAGTTGCTCTCTGAAAAGATTTAATAGATTTCTTAATGTTCTATTTCTTTTTCCATTGAATCTTTTTTTGTGTGTGTGTTTGTAAAGGCTTTTGTAAGGATGCCTTTCTTTTGGGCACATCTGCCTTAGTGCATTTTCCTTGGACAGGGAGCAAAATTTAGCTGTAGAAGGCAAGTGAGAAACTGTGGTGTGTGTTGCACACCCTTGTCTTGAAGAATCATGCTTCTGCTAGTGATTAAAGGGAACCAGCAGTCCTTTGGCAGGACTAAATAGATGGGGGCAGCAATTACACTCTCTTTATGTTCTTCCTGGCCAGATGAGCAAGGGGAGGTGGTTGTGATGAGAAGCAGGACAAACTAAAAGAGCTGGTTTCCATTTCAAGGAGGGGAAGAGGCCATCAGGTCATTTCATGGGTTTAGGAGCCTGGACTGGGTGCAGCTGAGACCCTGCCTTTCAGATCTTTGCAACACCCGTGACTTGTGGTGCCACACAGAACTTGGGGCTGAATTCCTGGCTGTGTTTAAGAGAACTGCTGCCTTTTTCTTTGGCTTTAGTGGAGCAAAACATCGATCCTATGTTTACAGCTCAAAACGAATTCACAGTTCTGAGATATGTGTTGTTTGGGGTTTTTTTTTTTTTTCCTCCTCATGACCAGGGTTACTTTAGATCATTTTACATGAAAATTCAGTAAACATTTTATTTAATGAAACAAGAAAACACCTTTTCCAAGTGTTACTTGAATACTGAATATATTAGAAAGCTGATGCAAATGTTGATTCTTTCCAGATTTTGTGGCTTGTTGTTTGTTTGGGAAGTAAGGGTTTGCTCATGTTTTTCATGTTGATACTGACCTTCCTGATTTGAGTTAAAAACAAATGGAGCAGAGCAAATTACTAAGGCACCCAAGCATGTTCTCAACTGTTTCACACTGAAGCATTTGTTTATTCTGCAGGGTTTGGGAAGGCAGCCCAAAGCCTTTGTGAGATTCCCAACTGTAAAAGATGGAACAGGTGGGAGTGCCTGGTCTCTCCCTGTGGTAGCTCTTAATATGCCACTGCTGCATCTTTGGGGCATTTTTATAGAATACGTACATGCAGAAACAAAAAAAAAAAGTGATGCAGACTGTATGTCAATGAGATGTAGGTGATGTTCAACAGGACTGCATCCATCTGCTCTGATTAAGTAAAATGAGAGAGATTTTGGTTTCTTATGGTGAGATAACAACAGAACACATAACCACCTTCAGATTAGTCCATCTTCTTTATTATTCCCCACCTCCATTCTTTTCAGACTTGCTGCACACATGTCATAACTCCTGAATGCTGCAGCCATGAACCCATCGTTTAAATCAGCCCTGAGGTAAATGCCCATGGGCTTTTAGCAGTCATTTAGAAATGGGACTTCTTTTTTGTTTTAAATAACAAACACTACTCTTTGATTTCACTTCAAATGCAGCAACTGAACCACAAAGAGAAAAAATAATTTAAGGAAGCTTCCAAAAAGCTTTGCTATCCAGGGGAAGTCAGCATAAATGGACAAGAATAAATTTATTAATATGATTTTGCTACCTCTGTTGAATAAGGTTGCTCAGCTGTGTGTCATATATTTATTACTTGTGATTAATCACAAGTACACAAGAACACATTGGTCAAATGAACTTCCACTGAGGTTTTAAACCATGTTCTTGAGTTTTTCATGATTGCATGTTGACATACTTCACAGCATTGCTTGCTGCTTTGTAGATGCAGAGCATTGTCAAGGTGTGAAAAGCTATGTAAAATTGTTCATGAAAAATTGTGTTATTCTTCATCTGTTTCTTCATCTCCCTATGTCTGTTCAGTGTTGTGCTGTCTGTGAAAAAGCAGCAGATATTTTTTTTTAACATGACAGGGTGGGATTGCCTTAAGCAAGCAAAAGTCTTCCACTGGCCTGAGAAGTGCCACAGAGAGAGGAATGAAGGCACAAAGTCTGAGCAGTCGCCTCACCTCAGTCTCTGAATGGGGATGTTTCTTCACTGGACTTAGTAAGTGTGAATACTTCTGCAGAAGGTGAATCGATTTTATTTCTACAGCTTTTTACCTGGAAGACAGATCACAGTTTTCAATCTTCCAAGCTGACCCAAGTGTAATTTATTTGGAATGTATTCCCAAATTACACATCTCATATGGGGATTTCTGCTTAAAAAAAATTAAATATAAGAATTAAAATCTAAAATCCTTAAGCATACCATCTAGGTATGACAAAGAGACCTAATTTCAACCTGCTCTGAGCAATGTAAATTGACTTCCATACTACCAGGCTGCTGTTGTTAACTACCCTTTAGATAAAGCTAGTTCCTTCACTGCAGCCCCAGAAATCACTAAATATATCTATATAAACCCCTCGAATTTTATGAGACTGTACTTGGACTGTACAGCACATGGTGCAGAT
Organism: Chloroceryle aenea; assembly: GCA_013399075.1. NCBI lineage: Eukaryota > Metazoa > Chordata > Aves > Coraciiformes > Cerylidae > Chloroceryle > Chloroceryle aenea. The sequence continues at coordinate 526,972 of VWZY01013150.1, forward strand.
GTACTGAAGTAATTTCTTAGCACTGGAAGCATTAGAAAATCAGTGACAAGAACACTAAATTGTCTGGGTTTAGTAGTCATGGTGCACTGATGCTATGAATGAAGACCTACCTGTCTATCCCTTTTAGGTCTAAGCTGTGTTTTGGGTTTATCATTTACACATACCTGCTGGTTTTACTATAAACTCCTGTATCTTATTCCCTCTTCCACTGGGTAGCAGAAAAATTAAACTACTGTGCTTGGGACTTCTCTGTGCTGAGAGGGTGGAAAAGGTGATGAATATGGTCTGCTGCATATTCTATGGACTTGTGTGCTGTGAATCCAAGGGCTCAGCTGAACTCATGGTACTGAAAAACCTTTAGAAGACTTTATTAGAGATCATAGTGATGATACTACACAGCCAACCATTTTTAAATGACTGCTTGGATGAATTTATAGACAATTCTTTATTGTAAGTTAATGGTCTGTAAAACAGCCATGAAAAAAGAAACCCAAACCAAAAAAAAGTAAGTTTCAGAAACAGACTGTAGATGGAAGAATGATGCACCTGAAGACGTGGAACCCTTCTGTAAGGGATCCACTCTGCTTCTAGACTAAGAGCAGAGTTTCCATAGGAATTCTTTGGAGGTGAAGCTGCTGTTTGCAGCACATCCCATACAGAGAGCTGCAGTCTTCCGTTAAGAACCATTCCTCACAAAAGTCTTTCTTCCTTGACTGGCTGAGAAATGTGGAAACAACTTCTTGATCAAGTAAGCTTAAATGTTCTCCTTGATCATGCCAGATATTTTTCTGTTGCAAGTGCAGAGATTCTCAGCAAGGCCTGATGTGACTTCTGTGCCCAGGAAGCTCTGGGGAACACATTTTCCACAAACCTTTGAATATGTGGTGAAACCAAGGACATTTTATAAGAAAAGAACAGATGGGAGGAAGGAGGACAATGGGTATCTAAGAAGATAAAGATAACTTTAAATTATGTGTGAGAATGACAGGTGTACAAGAAGTAAAGAAAATAGTAATGTCTTTAAATGTAGTTAAAGGAAAATGCAGCTCTTCAGAACTATTTCAAGGATTTGAAGAGAATCATAGAATTGTCAGGGTTGGAAGGGACCTTAAAGATCACC
>VWZY01013150.1:528099-604448 GCA_013399075.1 Chloroceryle aenea
ATCTTCCAGCACATCCGTATCTTTCCTGCAGTAGGGGCTCCAGAACTGGACACAGTACTGCAGGTGGGGTCTCACAACAATTGAGTAGAGGGGCAAAATTTGTGCCAGACAGAGAAATCTCACACAGCTGGCTGGAACAATCAAACTGTATGCAATAATACCATAGAAATGGAATAAAGAGATTGTGGCTGCCTTGGAGGACCACATTTAAAGACTGGAAAAGAGTGGTAAGGGTATCTTTGTCTTTTTTTTTAAGGCAGTCACATATGTAGCCTGAACAATTACTTTATGGGAGAGTCTACTTTCTAAAAACTGTAAGAATTTCAGGCACAGCAGGACTCAAAAGTGAAAGCTTTAAACAATCAATTACAAAAGCAAAAAAGCGAAAACTTCAGACACAGTAAAACTCGAGAGGCCCATGCAACCTTTCTTACTTCCTGCTGAGCACAACTTTAATGAGTCAAGAGCAGGGAGATGCAGCCTTGGTGGTGAATTCAGAGATGACACTCAGGGTTTAATTTAGAATTTCTTCAGAGGGGGAAGGTTCTGGCTGGGGCGAGAGGTTCCTGCCCAGCTGGCAACCATGTGTGGGAGTACCTGCTGTCCACGAGAGGGAACACATGTCACAGGCTTCTTGTAGCTGCCTGGTGATTTACAATTTCTTTCTCCATTGAAAGCATGTGAACTGGTTTTGATTTGGCTCGCAACACGGGATTTTAATAACTTGAGTGGCAAACTTGTCAGTGTGCAATATGATCTTTTCAGTCGAAATATCTGATTGTCTTTAGCTGGGATTTTTTAAAGCTGCTCTTGTTAATTGGAGCTTGCATTTGTAATGGCTCTTTGTACTCTTATGTGATGGGCTGGAGGCTCTTTGTCCTCTGGGCTTTTCTGTTTTTGCTGCATTTCCCTGGCATGGGTTGTTCTCTGGAAGTGCATCACTGAATCCTTGCATGCGACTGGCTCAGGAGGAGGAAGCCTGTCTCCTTTGCTCCTTAGAAAGCCTCTTGAGTTTGCATACAGATCTTATACTCTGCTTTCCTTTCAGCTATGAGGTGGTCAAAAAGATGTTGGCAAATGAGATGTCAGTCACTCTTCTGTCTTCCTTACCAGATTTGAAGGATTTTACCCCACAATTGAATAACAGAATTCATCCCCACATACCCTTCACCAGGATTCTTGGCCATTATTCAGCCCTGTTGGAATTGCTCTACAGTAGCTCTGACAGAGGAACCATGAGTCTGGCAAGCCATAGCACACGTCCACAGAGAGTGAGTGCCATGGTTCTGGAAAATACGGAGTTTACTGTGCACACATTGTACAGTGTATTCTCTTATGCAACATATCCTGGCTTGGATTTACTGCACATATGCAATGCAGCAGGTATCCATATTTTCCATCTGGGAATTCCTTGAAAGAAATAGAACAACTTTAACTTTCTTTTGTTAAATAGATAGGCTGTCTCCTCCTTTCCTGAGCTGTAAAGATCCAAATGGAGCCTCAACACTCAGAGCTAACAGTTGGAGACAGCCAGGGAGCCTGCAAGCAAATGCAAATCTCTCCAGCATGCATAGGGCACTTTGGGTGGAACTGTTTTCCCTGACAAAGTGGCCGCAGGGTGAAGCAACTAAGACATTGTAAAATCACAAGTGAGATCACAGCTAGAGTGTTTATTTCTGGGTGACAGGACAAGATCCATTTTACACCTGCAGCCATGGTTCATCTCAGGTAAAACTACAGTGCCTTGTCCTGTTACCAAGATAGAAAATGCCTCCCTCTCCCTCCCCCCCTGCCTTTTAGTTTGTGCTGATAAAATTTTAGTACTGTTGGAACTGGGAACTGGGCAGATGTTTAATAGGTTAAGGGTTCAGTTTTGGTTTGGGGGTTTTGGTGTTGTTTTTTTTGGGGTGTTTTGGTTTTTGTTTTTTTTTTGTTGTTTGTTTTTTGGTTGTGGTTTTGTTTTGGTTGCTTTTTTTTGTTTTGTTTTGTTTTTTAATATATTCAGTCAATAGGAATGGAGCAAATTTTATCAAGACATTTAATCCTCTGCAACACCAGGATTACAATGTCTCAACAACATGTTGGCTCCATTCTTCCCCTCTTCCATGCAATCTTCACAGCAATTACTAAGGAAGTGTTGGTTTTCTCTGCTTTTCTCATTCTAACAGAATGACTAAATGATTCCTGTTCAGGCTCAGAACCTAGCAGCACACTTTTAGTTTTTGCAGTGCCTGTTGGCAGATCCTTCCAAAATCTGCTGGGCCTCTGGAACTGAGATACACAAAACTTTCTCAAATCGTTTTAAGCAATGTTAAGTGGGTCATGACCAATGTAAAGTGTGAATTTAGGTCCTATTTAATATAATCATTTAATTATTAATATAATAGTTTAATAGGACCCCTATTTACAGTCCTATTTTTGATAAGAAATGACTTGAATTAGCAGAATATGTTTAGGTTTGTCTTATTTTTTTTCTTACTCATGTTATTAAAGTTGCCATTTATTTTAGTGCTTCCCCGCCCCCCCAATTTCAGATTATAGTATCATCCTCTCATTTTTTCTTTTCTTTTTCTATGTTCCTCCTTTTCTTTCTTAGAATTCCTAATTTTTCTTTCTCTTTGCTCAGCCATTCTTCAGATAACCTTCTCTCTTGTTCCCAGGCACAAGAGGCACCTGAAATCAGTGACCCAAACTACACCATAAATTAATATCTTGTTTTGTCTGACCAAGACTTAAGAAATTAATGTCAATCTGATAAAATGTAGCATCGAAGTTCATTAGTTTAGTTTGCAGAAATTTGCTGGCAATGACTTTTGTCTCAGGATTCGAAGAAATGAAGATAGGGTGCTGAAGGCATTTCTGGGCACTGCTGTCTTGTTTTGTTGCACTAGATGTCACTGTTATACTTCTTAAATTATAGTGGCCATATTTTACTGCAATATGACCTCACGCTCTGACTCTTATAAGTGTGTTTTGTATGAGAACATGCAACCAGGACAGCACTTTAACAGCACAGTGCTGCCTGAAAGTATTCTTTTATTTTGGCTTGCATGTAAGCCATTACTCCTATATGGTGAATGGAAAACATTCCTTCTTTTCAGAGTCAAAGACATCCTAATCACTGTGAATGTGAGTGCTCTCCAATTTCAGTGCAAATGCTTTTTAGTCTCCAAAAGGAGATTTGTAGCAGTCAATAATACTGAGAAATGGTACAGTAATTTCCATGTTGGTTAATGAAAAGTAGAAGCTTGACTTCATCTCTCTGCTTTTTAAATACACAGAAGGAAGCCAAAAGAAATGAAAAGTCATTATATTGATGGAGATGAACACTCATACCGGGTTTCCTCTTTGACTGACTTCTACCTCAAGGTGCAAAAACGTGGGAGATGTCACACCTGGATGAGTGTTGCTTCCACTGTCTGAGAAATAATAGTAGATTTCTATGTTATGCAGTAATTGATGAGTGGTGTTAAGGTTGAAGATTGTTTTCTAAGAAAGCAGATTTCAAGGACATAAACAGATCTGCCTTTGGCTGACGTGAACTCTTTGGGTTCTCCTCAACTGGAGGTGCAGGCCAGAGTGATGACTGATACAAACACATCTGCTGAGTCTTGCCTGCTTCACTGCACTAGCTTTCCCCCCTTTCCACTCAGACTTGATAGCATGACAAACTGTTCATCCCTCAAAAGTTCAGATAGATTTATGTGCCTCTGAAATAATCCTCTGTTTTCCTCTGCCTTCAGATTGTTTCTCCTCCAGTCAGTGATGTAACTCTTTGATTTTTACCTCTTTTGCCCTTTCCAGGCATTCTTTACTTATCTGCTCATGTGGCCTCCATCAGCCACCACTTTGAAGTATTTAAAACCAATACAAACATCTTTTCTTTTCTTTTCTTTTCTTTTCTTTTCTTTTCTTTTCTTTTCTTTTCTTTTCTTTTCTTTTCTTTTCTTTTCTTTTCTTTTCTTTTCTTTTCTTTTCTTTTCTTTTCTTTTCTTTTCTTTTCTTTTCTTTTCTTTTCTTTCCCTTTCCCTTTCCCTTTCCCTATCCCTTTCCCTTTCCCTTTCCCTTCTTCTTTCTTTTTCCTTCCTTCCTTTCCTTCCTTCATTCCTTCCTGTAGTTCAAATGGTATATCAGCTTTAGGGGTATGTTCTGAACTATATCTGCACTTCTCAACAGGTAGACATCAGTGAGTATCGCCATGCCAAGGGAGATAAGCTAAGACTAGCTACATGCTGCTATGGAAACGGGTTACAGGCTAAATTTTGGAGCTAAATCAAACAACCTTTGCTGTCTCAAAATTTCTGGCACCACTGGTGTATATAGCAAAGCCATAGCCACTCTATTGCCTCCTGGAACACACTTCCAGAAAGCAACCTATCTGGCCTATGCTTAGAGATAGCTGAGTATCTGTGTAGTACATTTGTGCAAGAGAGAAAGGATTTAATCAAAGTAAGATGTCTTTTTTTTCTGATAGGTCTGAAATAGGTAGTATTTCAGGTTATCCTGCCTTTCCTGATTATAGCAACAGAAAATCAAGTAGTTCATATGCCACTTGGAGCTAAGTTAGCCCCAAACTGCTTTTTAGGCTGCTGACATGCTTGAGATCCTGCATACAAAAATTGCTGTTGTCAGTATATGCATCTTACATGAGGATCTCTGATCATCTTTTCTGTGAGGTTTAAATTTACCTGAAGCCTTTGTATCTGCTTCATTAGCATTCATTTGTAAGCTGTATTATTAACCATCCCTAGGCTTTTCTTCTGAAATTCCTTTTTCCTTCACAATTCAGCAGTTTGCATGCAGACAAATTGATCTTTGGTAACAACATTAAGTAGATATCCAAACTTAATGTTTAAAAAGATGGCATAATCCCACTAAATTATTTCATATTCACTTCATCGTTGCATGTGAAAGAAAATAAAGCAGTTCTTAGTATTTATAGAGCAGTTTGTACATATAAAAAATTAATAATGCAAAACCCATTTATTTGTTTGTCTAAATGTTCAGGGAGACTTGTCTTGATTTCAACTAAACAAAAGCAGACACATTTTTGGTTTTGATCATTCCTTATGGCCAAAAATAGGAAAATGTAAAGACACTGCCTGTTCCACTTGTTGGATAACTGAATTTGTAATGTCTTGGAACATTTTCACCAGGCAAAGTAGGCTCTTCTTCAGCTAAAAAAACTCCACCCCACTTTATAATATAAAAAGTATATTGATCAAAATTATCCAAGGGATTATGCTTAATTATGCTTGACTTTCTTTAAACTGGAATGACTTTCACTGTTGAGGTTTCACAATATGGTCTTTTAAGAGCATTCTCCATCTTCATGTGCAATGTACAGCAGAGTAACTACATTCCTGGTGAGAAAAAGACACTTCTCCCACAGGTATTATGCCACCGTAGCAATTATCCTGAAAAACAGTGGGCTGCAGAGAATTAAACTCTTCTTCTTCCTTATGCAGATTCTGAGCTGCATGTCTGAACCATTTAGAAAAGGCAAATCCTGCCAGGCAGGCAGTCTATTACTCAGTCAGCTGAGTGCATAGGCCAGAGCCAGAGGGCAAACTTTCATTTGACTAGGTCACTTATTTCTTCTTTACCATACGCAGCGTTTACAGAAGGAAGAGGATTTTTTAAATGGCTCACAAATTTCCTAGCTCAATTGTTATGTAAGAGATTTCGATCCGTGCTACTCCAGCAGTATTAAATCCATAATTAACTGTAGGAAGTGTATAGCTCCAATATCCTGCTGCAAGAGATGAAACTGTTTTGATTGGTGGCTTTGCCTCTCTGTTCAGACATTTGATTTTCTCACTCAAAAAATTTGCTCTTATAGACTGCTAAATCTATCCCAATCTGAAAATGATGTAAAGTTATGCAGATTTAAGATGTATTTTCACCCCAAACATCAGACAAACTCTATGTTCTTCTTAATTAAGTCCTATCTTGCCCCAGCTCTGCTGAGAAAAAGAAGTTGGCTGTCACTGGAAGTGGTGCATGCTGCATATGTCCCTATGTATGTTTATTCTCTCCTCATGCCCAGATACCAGATGGCTTATGCAACAAGCAATTGAAGAAGTTCAGTAATACTTGTTATGTTTAAAACACACCGAAGACTACAGTAAAAATAAACAGAAAGTGCTGTTGAATATTGCTAATGAAGGGAAGTAAATGTATTGCACGTTACAGCAAAATTATTTCCAGGTTGTGGTACAAAGTTCTCTGCCTCACAAAATGCAAAATATAAAGTATAAGTTGTCAAAACCCTAACTGAAATTTATCTCCAGGAGGAGATAGTAGTATCTTCCTGTCAACGTACAGGATAAAGTAGTATAGGATTGCTTTTACATAATGTTTAAAATAACTGTTAGGAACCTTGGAAAAAATACGTCTGCTATGCACAGATGATGGCTAAACTAAATACATCAAACATAAATATCTCTCTAATGGCTATATTTTTGCCTTCAAGTATATTTCAACTTCTGTGAGAAGAGAACTTGTGAGTTAGCATCTTCAACACCTTCTTCCTGGTATCGTAGATTGGATGTTTTCAGATATAACAGTAGAGGAGTTGTTAACATTTATTACAGGCTATGTCTGCATTGTATCAGAGGTGTGTAAGTAGCATAGGAAAGATGTTCTTCATAGCTGATAATATAGCAGTATCACTCTGTGAAGAAAGATAATAAGAACATAGCATTTTTTGTCAAGTTATGATTAATTTCAGTCATCTTGCAATTTTTTTTTTCCATAGGTTAATGCACGTAGATACCATTTGAATTTTCTTTTGTAAATGGAAAGAAGCCAGTGAGGAACCCAGTAGTAAATCCAAAGTACCTTGCCAAACAGTCATTGTTAAGGTCTGCAGGCCCTGTCATGAGGTTTGGCTAGCTGAGCAGACAAGAAGAAACTGCTGGCCACAACATGAGAAACTGCTGAACGTAAATAACACAGCAAGAGGCTCACAGTAGCATCTTGAGAAAGGACAGGATTTCACAACTACTTAAGTGGAAGTGATGTGAGAGACTGCCACACTTCACACACGGTTTTACAGTGTGAGGAGCATGTTTGTTTCCATGAGTGGACTCCAGACCTGCTCAGCTGGAGAGAGGTAACAAGCCCTGGCTATCCATGCTGACATTTGTTGATGTGTTTATGTGGATGCTGGAAAAGACACTGCTCTGCCTGTGTTAGTTGGTGTGAGAGGCAAGGTTTGTCTGACTGTGTGTGTGTCTGCATCTTGCTGACGGACAGAGCTGCAGGTGGGAAGAGCAGCAGCTGCATCCATCAGGCCAGGATGCGAGAAACCTCCTGGGTCTGAGAGTACACAAGGTTCAGCTCTGGGCAGGTTGAGAAGGACAAGTGCCCCAGGTCCTGAAGTGCACTTGATTCATGACTTAGCAGTCATGAAGTTTAACTTCAGTTTCATGTTCATCTTTACCAGGATTAGAAACGAGAATCAAGAACCACTTGTCACATTGCTGAGAAGCGAATAGATGTGCCTGGAAAGATAGAGATAGCTTCCTGAATACTTAATATTTTGGGGGTAGCTTTCTGAGACTTTACTAACTCTGAAAAAGACTTTTGTGGTTTATTTTATTTTATTTTATTTTATTTTTTCCTGGACAATTCCAATTTGTTCTGAAGGGAAGAGCTGCTTGCTTAAACTACCAGCCTACCAGAAAATAGATGTGGGAGAAGTACAGCAACAGATGTTGGTGTTAATCCTTACTTGAGTAGCTTCTTTGGTACTTAATCATTTATAGTTTTCTTTTTTATCTGGGTAACAGATATTTATTGCATTTAGGAGGATCCATCTGCATAGAGAAGGAAACAGTAACAATAAATGTCAGGAAAGTGGTCTACAGCTTTTAGTAAGCTTTGGCTAGTGATCCAAAATTGCCTTCAAAGAAAAGGAGAATGGGACCCAGAAATATGTCAATGCCCAGATGTCTCCTTTGTGATCCCTTTTTACTTATTTTTCAGGATGTTTCACATTTTTCATGCAGGAGCTTGTCACAAACTGATGCCCACAGCAGAAGACTGAGGAAAAGAAATGAGTGTTAAGTACAGAACACACACAGAGTGATTGAAATATTGAAAAGACAAGGTAGCACATTTCTGTCTTGTAGCCAAAGTAGACAGCTGTGGACATAGCAGAAAACACAGACCAAAACAGGAATTCATTTATGCTCTTTTTTTTTTGTTTGTTTAACTGAGTCACCCCTTTCTATTTCACATACACTATCTGCTCTTCCACAGTTCACATCACAGGACAAAGGTGGGAAGGTTACTTAACAGAACTAATTGTGGTCACCTGAATGAAACCCACATTTCCATGTAAGACCAGGTAAGAGATGTAGGAATTCACTCTTAATCAGCTGTATTGCAGTGATGCTGAGATACACAGCTGTTAATATGACAAAGCATCCCTTTTGTCTTGTTCTTCTCTTCTCCAGCCCTTTAGCAGCAACTGTGCCAAAGGAACCACCAACCTAGTAGATGTAAAATGCTTCCTGAAGCCCAAAAGTTCAGATCCATGCCACACTGAAGTTGTCAGTGGCTGATAATGAGCTTACAGATGGTAGGAAATGCACTGCCATGTTTACATCTGTCAAAAGCATAAAAGCCCAGCAAACCTAGATGTTTTGCATTATGGAGAGGGTAATGAAGTAAAAATACCAAACAGTTGTTCTTCCCCCCTGCCCCCAGTACCCAAAGAATCGTTTATGTCCTATAGGTAAAAATGAAAATAAAAACCTTGAAGGTTGACAAGACCTCAAAAGCTCAAGGGTTGAGGTTGGTTCTACCATGATAGCAGAGAAAGAGGTTGTGGCAAGGAGGGCTCAGAGAAACAGCTGTGTGCTAAATTAGAAAAATTAGTGACTACTTTGAGTACATACCAACATCTAATCACTCAGGAATTCCTAAGCTACATGAAATCTCTGAAAATGTAGCTATGAGATTTTGCGAGGTGAATGTGTAAATAAGATCCAGATCTCGTTTGATGAAGGCTACCAATACCTTAAAGTTGTCTGACAGGATATACAACTATATATATTCGGCTTTTTTACTGTTTGCCTAAACTTTTCTGTCCTGCTTTTATTACTACAGCTAATCCATATCTTCATTTCTATCAGCCTGCCACCAGAGTTCCCTAAGTGTATTATTAATTCAGTGCTGAGCTGTGGGAAATAGAAAGATGTAATTGAAAGTTCTGCATCATCTGCTGCAGGAAGCTGAGGTCCTGTGCTTGGTTAATTGTCAAAGTGCTAATTGATAATGGCAATATTGCCTGAGCACAATCCAGTCTATGTGGGGGGGCTCAGAAGTGAAACTGTGTACATCTTGCCTATTAAAATGCATTCTCTTGGGAGAAATATGCTCTTTGTTAAGCTTGTGCAAGGGGTGGAGGAAAAAGGAAACTCATGGAAAAGAGAGAGCATTTTCCCTAATATGTAGCAGAAATGGGGAGCTGAAAACTTGAAAACAGTACAATCCTGGGCTGTTTGCTTTAAAGAGCAAAGAAATGATTCTGCTCTCTTAAAAACTGCTCACATTGAAGTGAAGTAGGGTATATTTTTTTTATGAATTGGTAACATGCAGCACATGCTACTATGAACAGGTAATCTTGTAGCAGGAACACTTAGCTCGATTAAGAAATGCTCTTGTTCATTTGAGGAAATAGGAATGTCACAGCAGGGAGATGGATGTTTCTCAGGTGGAACCTTTCAGGATTGTGATATTAGAGTCCCAAAGAAAATAATATTTTCCTTGTAGCAGAAGCACTCAGTGCAAACAAGAGGCTTCTCTTTCACCACTGTCAACCATATCATGGCAACAGCCTTCACTCCCACTTCTCAAGTTTTCAAGAGGTACCCTTATGCCTTGACCTATGATTCCTCTTCTACAGTGGAGAATTGTGTCATAAATAGCCACAAAGCTGCTTCATTATCTTCCTTAAAATTCCCCTCCACTGTGTTACGGATAGAAAACCTTGAACAAAATATGTTACTGATATAGAAGGACCATTGTTGTTAATCCTGATCAACAGAATTCCATTTCTTTCTCACCCAGGAATCATTTCTATGTCTAACTAGGAAACTGAAAGTTGAGGTTTTTTTAAATTCCTGTGCTTTTTCACTATCAGTATCCACCTGGAATCTTTGTGCCAGTATCTGTTTCTCTAGTCTGTGTTTGCACAGCAGCTAGCACATTTGTGAGTTGGTTCTTGACAACAGATCACATTCATAAAACAATGTACGTGTTTAAATAAGAAAATAATAATGTGTCTTCATTTTGGGTCTTGTTTTCACTGTACTAATTGAGACACTTAGTCTTTAAGTACTTTCCACAGTGCCTTTCATAAAGCTCCCAAATGCTTCATAAACTTGGGAAATATTTTGCCCCTATTTAATGCTAGAAATAAATAGGGAGAAAAAGTTATTTCTGTATCCAGGAAAATAATAATAAAGGTGGCACTTAAACTCTGCTTTTCTAGCTTTTTGCATTAACCTTTCTACCACAGTGTTATTCTAATGCACAGTACAAGACCCTTATCTTAGAGTTCACACAGCTAATTCTTAGTGGTTTTTAATGCCTACAGAATTATCAAAAATCTTTCAGTAAATGTGTCTGGGGTAAAGGAGACATCTATTCTTGAAAAGAAAACACGGGCAGTAAAGATGTTATCTAAACACAGAACAAATTGCTAGGACAGGGTAGGAGCTGAAGATGGAGAATGGCAAATAGAAAGGTCCTGCCATGAAGGTAGCTATTGAAGAAACCTGTAAAAACATGAAGCTTTCAACTTCAGTCAAGTAATCTCCTCTGTTGAGATGAAATTAAACTTCATATGGAGTTCAGTATGTGGTCCTGCTTTAAACTTGAAGTTTTAGAGGGCAATCTAAACAGAAGATACCAATTGTGCAACATTTTTTTTTAGTTTTGTTTTGTTNGATTTTAATAAAATGCCTGGACTTATCCAAAGAAATGAGAAGGTAAATATTGAGGAGACTATACTGTCTTGCTGATTTTCCCAACATACTTGTGCTGTGTCAGCCAGTCGAAGGACCCCTCATGTTACTAAGGGTTTGTGCTTTGCACCATAAATGACAACCAGTCTGAAAAATCTATTAAAGTCCTAAATTAACTCATTCCTGAAGAAGAAAAGGATTATTTTTTTTATTTAGGCTTGTTTTTATTTTTTTATTTATCCATTTATTTATATTCCTGCATGATCAGGAATAGCAGATAAGCATTCAGATTATATGATGCCAGTTACCTGTCTAGCATGAGATATTACTGAGCAAAAAGTGAAACCAGCAAGAGAGAATGTGCTATGTTGATGGAGCCTCACAATTCCCACTGCCTCTCTCTGACAGGAGCAGTGAGCTCTGAATGGAGTTAAGGAGGAATGCTAAAATCAATGGCAAAATATGAGAAGAGTTACTGGGGCTGGGCTGACAAAAAAGAGGAAAATTGCTGATACAAAGTTAAAGCTGATTCTGGTGAGCTCTGAGTGCAATGTCTTTATTCAGCTGTGTCAGGAGCAGCACAGGCAGTAACAGTAACGCTCTGAAGTGTCAGCCTTTGATGTTCAGGAGACAGACTCACCTTTCAAGTTGAAGTACAGAACACAGATTTGGTGGTAGAACATGGAAAACTAGCATTCTGAGGGCAGTGATGACAGGTATTAAGTGACATGAATGTTGTTTAACAGTCAAAGATCACTCAAACGTTTTGGCTTAAAAGAAGTCTTAGAATGCAGAGTTGATGTAGCATTGATAGTTTTCTTTGTATTGATCAGAAGGAAATCTGTCCTCAAAATTATCAACAAACCAAGAATGAAACTCAGTATTATAAAACTGGCTGCAAATTTTAATGGAATCTGCTATTTTATATAAGCTATGCACAATAAGAAAGTTTGTTTTAAGAAATTGGGGTTTTATTCCTAAAGATTTTTTTTCAGATATGCAATAGTGTGAAGTAATTCCATGGTAATTCCAGGCCATTGAAAGTTTAATTCTATAATACAGGCTTCAGAGAGATTATTTGTGCTCTGTTATTAGGGTCACCCTAGAATCTTGAATTGTTATATTAGCTTAGCTTTAAAAGTAATTTCCCACTAGCTGCTAGGATCAACTGGAAAGATTCAGTCTTGTTTCTGTATCTTATTATTTTATGAGCAGTTGAATGTCAAGCATCTCCTGGTGTCACTAACAGGAGCTGCTCCCTTAACTTAGTGAGAAAAGTAATGACCCTGTAAATCAATTTATGGCTGAGTATGTACTGCTGCGTATTCATGCTGCTGCCTGATTGATGCTGGTTTTGAAAGTCACTGTAGAAAATACCTCCTTGTCAGTATGCATTGACAGGAACGGCTGCCATAAACACAAATACCCCCAAAGGCCCCAGACAGTTTTTCAGAAAGCTGTCCTCATCATTTAAAGGTAAGTTTTTGCAATTTTTGTTACGGTGAACAAACAAAATCGCATCTTTTAAAGCACTTGAAAGCAACATTGTCTCCAAAGTAACATGAAAGCAAGCACAGAGGTGATTTAATGGGTGAAGATATTCAATAGTTAGAAGGTATCAGAAGAGCACATCAGCATTTTTTGGGGAAGACTCAGCAACAACATTCATGGGCATGGGAGTTTTTTCCTTTTTTTCTTTCCTGAATTCAGCATTCCTGACATTAAGAACAGTAGACAAGACATTCAGCAGAGGACAAAAGGACAGAAAGTCTATGTAGTGTTTTCCTGAAGCAATAAAAACCAGAGAGGGCTGATAGTAGTCTGAATAGAGTGATAAAAGTCCTGTTGATGACTGGAAGCCCTGGCATAAATTACCTTGATTCAGAGATCATCAAGGGCTGCAGAAGGGAGATAAAGGAAAGGAAAATGCTTGAGATATTCTTTGGGCTCTCAGCTGTCTCAGGTCTGTGGTACCAGAAGACTGTAGAAAAATAGACCTTAATCTAGGGTAGAGGAAAGAAGCTTTTATGTCAAGCTATGTTTTGCTCTTTCGTGATGGGGAGGGAGGAGAAAATTGTGTGCTGGAAGGACCTTTCTTCTGGGTGATGCACTAGGTCAGAGATTCCAAGAGACTTGCTCAACAAAGGGTCACCAAGGGATGAAATGCCTCAAAGGAGAAGACAGGCCAACACAAGCTGCCAAACCTTTAATAAAATGATGGCCCTGGAACAGATACAGAAATACTTCTTGTTTCTGTGTGCATCTGTAGGACATGCCAGGGAAGGCCCGAGGACCTGAAATTGGCCATTGTCGATCTGATGATGGAGGAGACCTTTCACCAGCAGAGCCTCCACAATCTGTAGATTCTGTTGAAAGTCATCACAGTGAAAAGCTCTAGGCCACAGAGAAAGATTTTGGGCTGTTGTTCTGTATTTCTGGAGGGTGAGTAGTAGGATAGAATCATAGAAACATAGAATGGCTTGGGCCAGAAGGGTCATCTAGTCCAACCCCCCTGCAGTGAGCAGGGACATCCTCAACTAGAGCAGGTTGCTCAAAGCTTGGTTGAGCCTCACCTTGAGTATCTCCAGGGATGGGGCCTCAACCACCTTCCTGGGCAATCTGTTCCAGTGTTCCACCACCCTCATGGTAAAGAACGTGTTTCTAATATCCAATCTAAATCTACCCTTCTCTAGTGTAAAACCCTCATCATGTTTAAAAGGGAGTCCATGAGGTATCCTGTAGGTAGCTCATTACTAGTTTGAATAGAAAGAATTACAACACTAAGGGAGACGGGTCAATCTACATGATGCCTGGCCTGCTGGTGGAAGATGGGGTGCATCTGTCCCAAAGGGGGAGAAGGATTTTACCGCAGGAGTTGACAGGGCTCATTGACAGAGCTTTAAATTAGATTCAAAGGGGAAAGGGGAAAAATCACTGTCTCACTAGAGACAAGCCTGGGATGTTTTTGGGATGGTGTGCCAGCTCTGCTGCTATTTCAGGAGTCCAAGAGGACAGCAGGCCATGTGATAGGGAAGATGCAAGGGCTGTTGATGAGCCAGGACTCACAGTAGTGTCTGAGAAGGATCCAGAAGGGACTAGACCCTTCCCATGCAAAAAGGTGCACCAACTAAAATGCATCTATGACAATGCACGTAGCATGGGCAGTAAGCAGAAAGAGCTTGAAGCTATTGTCCAGCATGAAAACTGTGATGTAATTGCCCGTATGGAAACATGGTGGGATGAATCACTTAACTGGAGAGCTGTGTTGGATGGCTATAGGCTCTTCAGAAAGGATAGGCACAGAAGGATAGGCAGTGGTGTGGCCCTGTATGTTAGGGAAGGTCTCAACTGTCTTGAGCATGGTAATGATAGGGTTGAATGCTTATGGGTAAAAATCAGGGGAAAAGCTAACAAGGCAGATGTCATGGTAGACCACCCATGGGATGAAGAGGTTGACAAAGTGTTTTACAGGTGGCTGGGTAAGGTCTCAGAATTTTTAGCCCTTGCTCTTGCGGACTTCAACTTAACAGATGTCTGTTGGAAGTACGGTACAGCAGACAGGATGCAGTTCTGGAGGTTCTTGGAGTGTGTGTAAGATAACTTCCTAACACAATTGGTGGCCAAGACAGCTAGGGAAGGTTTTCTCCTAGACCTGCTGTTTGTGAACAGAGAAAGACTAGCGGGAGATGTGAAGGTGGTGGCTGTCTTGGGCAAAGCAACCATGAGATGGTAGAGTTTTCAATTCTTAGGGAAGGAGGGAGGTCAATAGAACTACCTCCTTGGGTCTGAGAACGCAGACTTTGACATGTTTAGGAGATCAGTCAGTGGCATCCCTTGGGAGGTAGCTGCCCCTGTGTACCATAAAATGAGCCGCCCACAGTAGAAGAGTGGCCTTACTAAACAGAGAGCTTTGGGCAGAACTCAGAAAGAGAAGGAAAGTCTGCTGTCTATGGAAGAAGGGGCAGGCAACTCAGGAAGATTACACGGTTGTTGCAAGGTTATGTAGGGAGAAAATTAGAAAAGCTAAAGCTCAGTTAGTGTTTAATCTGGCCAGCATCATTAAAGATAATACAAAGTGTTTCTATAAATATATTAACAGTAAAAGAATAGCTAAAGAGAATCTCTACCCTCTACTGGACACTGGAGGGAATCTTGTGACCAAGGACAAGGAAAAGGCTGAGCTGCCAAGTGCCCACTTGGCCTCAGTTTTTGTCAGCAATGCCAGGTGCTACCTGAGGGTCCAGCTCCCTGCATTGGAAGATGAGGATGGGGAGCAGAATGCAGAATCAGGGAGGAAATGTTCAGTGACCTGTTGTGCCACATAGATGTGCACAAGTCTAGGAGACCACAGGGGATCCACCCAAGAGTACTAAAGGAGCTGACAGAAGTGCTCACCAAGTCACTCTCCATTATTTATTGACAGCCCTGGCTAACTGGGGAGGTCCCAGTTGACTGGAAGATAGCAAATGTGACACCCATCTACAAGAAGGGCTGAAAGGATGATCCTGGGAACTACAGACCTGTCAGTTTGACCTTGGTGCCAGGGAATGTTATGGAGCACGTCATCTTGAGTGCCATGACATGTCACATACAAGACAACCAGGGGATCAGGCCCAGTCAGCATGGGTTTGTGAAAGGTAAGTCCTTCCTGACTGACCTGATCTGCAACCCTCTAGGGCTTTCTGAGATTCCTCTCACACCACCCAACACAGCAAGCATATAAGCAACATTTTTTTGCTCTCCAGAGCAGCAGTCCTTAAGTGTACTCTGGACCTTCCGAGATCTTGCTACATGAAGATTGAAGAGCAGGTCGTGTCTGCTGCTGAACCTGACTCAAACCTGCTGACACAAGATGAGCCATCCTTCTTCTCACAACACGATCTTCCTCTTTGGTTGTCCATACTATGATGGATAAAGCAAGATTTTTTCAGCTTCCTTATATCAAGTGACAGGTGTCAATTTAGATCTAATAACCATTGACACCTGAAAAGAATTCAATATAGGAGTCTCAGAAATGCAGTCAAAATTGAGGACTTCACATGGCTGTGTCACAATTATCTGTATGTAGAAGAACTATACTTTTTAATGATATCTCTTATAATCTCAGAAGATGTTGTGATAGAACCATAGAGAACCAAAGGAATTTATATTAAATGCATGAAAAGCTGGTTAAATGATACATCTTGGAATATAATTGTGGTATGAGGTACTGAATGTTAAGAGTAAAACAGAAAGAAAAAGGAACATAAAATTATGGTGTTTTTTGTCCCAAAGAATACTGTTATGGATGCTGATTTATGCACTGGAGTGGAAAAATGTTTTGAGAAGCCATAATCACAGTAGAATTTAATGTGACAAAGAAATGGTGAAAAGTGCTGGAGAAAGTCCATACATTTGGATTTCTTCATATGGGCACCTCATTTGATGAACACTAAAGAGGCCAAATACAAATTAATATATCTAGGAATAAAGATTATAACATGCCCTTGCGACATGAATTACAGTACCTTGCGGGCTTTTAAGATTATGTGAAATGAATTTCTAGTGCACTTATGTTACTAGAATACTTACATAACAGCCCTAAAAATAAAGGCAGGAGACATAAAGAGATGACATTTTCTCTGATTATAGCAATATAAATACCAGCTGTCTTCAGAATGAAAGTTGAATATGTTATTTGTTTCATTAAAATGCTTTTCAAGGCATCCAGGAATGCCTTGAAATTTGAAAAACACTTGCCTTTAGAAGCCAAAAATTCAGTGGAGTTGATCATGGCATGCACTAGCTACTTGAAGGAGAGATCTCTGATGATATTTATCTCTTGATAGCAAATCAACTAGTTGAAAGCTGCAGTTAAAGAAATTCAGACTCAAAATAAGGTGCAGGTTATCAATGACAGCACTATTTTATTTATCAGCTTAGGAAATTACTGTTCTATCAATTCTGTCTTGGATCATTAAGAGTAGAAGAGTACAGCATAGAAGTGCTATGGTTCAAAACAATATTGAAGGGAATAAAGCTTATTTGATTCTTGTTTTGTATGACATGTGGAAATGCAGGAGATTCGATGAGATTGTTTCCATGCTCCTTTCTAGCTTAAAATTTTTCTACTTTATAAAAGGTGTCCAGACTGGCAGCCCTGGAGCATGAACATTTCCCTTTATCTACACAGCAGGTACCACATGATAAGCATCAGTGCACACATTTTCCCTAATAAGCCTGAGTCCTTCCAGTAGGGCCCAGTTCTGTGAAAAAGAGGATTATTTCTTGAGAGGTGGCCATCCAGCAGGGGGGCACATAAAGGTGGAGGGATACCTAACAACATCTGGAGTACTGTCTATCTGTGAAAAGGAATATTTTTACTAGGATTTAGACAGAGGACCGATTCATCTAGTCACTGATAGTCAACAGATGGTAATTACTACTGGCTACTAAAAGCCAGGTCAGATTTGAATCCACTGACCCAGAACTAAAATGCTCCATATGCCATCACTGTGCTGTCCAGTATGCTCAGTAGTCATGACTCTCTCACTGAAATAAGGCCTTTGCCCCCAGGCAGGAAGCTTCAATATTCTCAGATGAAACAACTGCCTTGACGTTTCTGTTCTGGCCTTGGTTTTAGTTCATGCTGCATGCCATTTATCACACTTTAGTTTTAACCTTGGAGTGACAAGAGAAAGGAAGACCATGCATGAAAGAAAGGAAGTCAGATAGTAAAGATTCTCTTAGAAATCCTCCTTAAGTCTCAGTCAGCTCATGAACTAGAAGTTAGGTTGGGCTTTTTTTTGTCTTCTCACAGTGCCCTGTGAGGTCTTTTCCAAGGCTATTGGTTAACTTTTCCAAGTTAACCAATTGCCAGGTTAGCCAACTGACAATCTTCTTAGTTAGTACATTTAATTACAAATATTTTGGTTAGTTTAGGCTGAAACTGTTTGGATTTCATCAGTTAGGCAGAGTCTGATTCTATCTGGAAGGTGTTCATTGACTGTATAGCAAGCAAGAAATGCAGCTTGCTGTGTCTTGAAAAATATGAGGATTGCTTACGTGCAGGACATCCAGCAAATTTATACACCTAGTCATGTATATGCTTTTCATCACTATGGCATTTTGAATGTTATACACATGCACAGCATTCTCAGATATTAATTTTCTGCAGGTTTAGAGTTTGAAGGAGGCACTGAGTAGTAAGGAATAAAACGTTGCTCATTCAGCTCATAATTAATAGGCAGAGAAGTTTTCTGTGTGTAGGAGGCGAACGATGACTCTTCTGCTCTTCAGTTTCCTGACTAACAAAACAGATTTTGGTGTCTAATGTCACACCACAAGGTCATTAGGAGTCCTTAGCTAGGCAGAATAGTCACTATAGACTACACTACAGTATCAAAGCCATACATTTATTAATGTATGTTTTTTTTCTGTCTTCTCAGGAAACACAAAAAAAGATGTCCACAAAAAAAAAGATATGGACAGGCTGGAGAATGTCTAAAGAAGGGCTGAAAAGATGATCAAAGAACCGGGAAGCTACCATATGAGGAAAGGCTGAGAGAATTTGTTTTGTTCAGCCTTGAGAAAAGAAGGCTTAGGGGAGAATTTATCACCACATTCCAGCATTTGAAGTGTGATGGAGAGGCAGATGGAGACTCCCTTTTTATAGGGAGTCACGTGGAGAAGACAAGAGTAATGAGTACAAGTTACTCCTGGTGAGATTCTGATTAGACACAAGAGGAAACTTTTTTGCAAGAAAAACAATCAGCAACTGGAATGGTGCTGGAATCCTTAACAGTGGATGCTTTTAAGATTCAGCTGGACAGGGTGCTGGGCCATCTTGACTAGACTGTGATTTTCCCAAGAAAGGTTGGACCAGATGATCCTGGAGGCCTCTTCCAACCTGGTGTTCTATGATTCTGTGAAACTGCTCTGAACTAGTATATTATTCATGATATGTTATATATATGATTAAGAATTTCCCTGGTAGGAGACCACATACCTTTTACTATGAATGCAGATACAGGATTTACTTGGAATCAGATTTGGTGAATGATAACTCTCTGGCAAATATATATTGAACCTTTTCTATTATTGTGCTTCCTCTAGCTCTTACTGTTAAGGAAATACCCAAGAATGCATTAGGTATCTTCAAGACATTGCTTCTTTATGTGACTGCTGCAGGGCAAGAACTTTCATTTTCACTACTATGACCTCAAAAACTTAGAAAAAAACTTGTTAGTGAGTATTTTACAACAGTGATGCTGTATTTTTTTTGTTCTGCTATATGTCAAGTGCTGCAGCCATGTGGTAATGCTTCCCTGTATCAGTGGGGCAGTTGAATAGCTAATGTGAAATTTCTTATTTTTATTATTTTTTTAACTTAGGAAGCTTATAAAATATCAACTAAAAGGCAAATATATGTGTTTAGTAGTGAAATAACATAATCCTGTATCAGCAGGTCTTATGTAAAAGATTAAAACAAAGGAAAAAATCCAAACAACCCTTAATCAGTTTCAGATAATTCTAAGACCTGAGAAAGAGCAAGCAAATTGCAAAATTTGCAGCTTTATATATAAGGAAGTCAGCAATAAGAGACTAAGCCACAGAAATATTAACAAGAACATGAAAAAAAAAAGCCAAAAGAAAATAAATTTTTTTCCCATGTACTTAACTCTGGACTGCGAGAAGTTGAATAAGGATTTAAAGTTTCCAGCAAAGTGTCATAAAGGTGTATTGTCTGATACCTAAAGCACAAAACTAAAAGCTATTTCTGACTGTCTTCCTTAGCCATCAGACTAAAATTATGAAATTCAATCTTTTCTTGAACATCACCACAAGACCTATGCTACTTGAACTTCTCGTTATTGCTTTTTCCACACAAGAAAACATTATTTACCTACACTGAATACCAGCCAAATTAGACTAGCTGGATAAAGGATGTATAATTAAGTATTTTTTGGCTGAATAGTTTATGGTTTTTTTCAAACTCAAGTGGCTTTTAGTTAATAGCTATTACTATGGAGAAGGTCTACGCTGTCAAAGTCCTATGACATATTGTCCACCTGCTCAGTGGTGAAATATCTAGGAAAAAAATGTCACCCTGCAGACATAAAATACATTTTTGTGGAGGACAGGTCTCAAGTTCGTTTCTCTTCTCATTTGACAGTTCCCTTTGTTTTATAATGTTTAGTGCTTCAGAATTTACCACAGGCTGTACTTAGCATGAAAAGGTATTGCTGGGATTTCTTTGGCTGAAGAAACTCCTGAGTAAGACTGATTTTCATTTGTATGTCTGATTACAGTTCT
This sequence comes from Chloroceryle aenea, assembly GCA_013399075.1. Taxonomy (NCBI): domain Eukaryota; kingdom Metazoa; phylum Chordata; class Aves; order Coraciiformes; family Cerylidae; genus Chloroceryle; species Chloroceryle aenea. The sequence goes on from VWZY01013150.1 coordinate 548,376, forward strand.
TCGCTGTGGTTTATCACAGGTAGTCTGAATGCACCATCCTAATACCAGCTCAGAGAATATAATTATGTATGATACTGTGTTTTTGTGTAAGGTTGGAAGCTGTTGAAATTAAGCATGCTTTTTTAGCAGAGCTATTTGCACCTTCCTTCTGTTAGAATAGTTAAGTATGATTCCCACCAATCATTAATCAGCTTCAGTTTTCAGAGAGCTAAGTGTTCCTCCTGCTATCTGTGGCATCACTTTGTATCTTGTTATACGGGGCTAATGTCTCAAGCAAGGCAATTGTCAACAGCCACCACGAGCCAGAAATATTTGACAGCATTAAAATAAAGGGGTTAATTCTCTGAAGGAAGTTTAAACATGCAGTCACTCAGAAAATAATTGCGTAATTAGAAAAAGTAAAAATAAAACCCAAACCTAACACCCTACATACGACACTGCAAATGACACACAAAAGATTTTACAATAAACAGGAGGCTCTTCCACATCTTCTGTCTTTTTTCTTCCTTTCTTTCTTCTATTTCTTACAAACGAACATTTTAACTAATGTTAAATCAATTAATAAGAATGTCAAAGTAATTGTTCTCTATCTGTGAGTACCCAAACGCTAACATAAGCACAAAAGACCTGGCTGTCAATCAACACAACTAAAACACTAATGGATATCATGTCTAATCTTCATGTGCTACAGCTGGGTCAAGTGCATGAGCACAAATTGATGGTTAGGCTAGTGCTAGATTTTCAGACTTCAACTGATGTCTTAATTCTTCATGCAGACTGTGTCTGGAAAGATAATTACTCATTCTCATGTCAGCTCCTTCCAAAGCTGCCTTGAATTCTGGGATTGCAAAAAACAGACAGAGAGAAAAGGGAGGGGGACTGGGGCAGGAGGGGGGGAGCACAGGCTGCTGTGGCTGTTCTGAAAATGCAAAGGTGCTGAGTTGAAATTGGGCATCCACAATGGAAGAAATTTGAACAGAGAATAATTAAAGATGGCATTTTGGGGTTACAACTGTGGAGTGTCTGTTCTAACCAAAATAAAATTAAATTAAAGCTGAAAGAAACAGCTGCACATTAAGTTCTCTTTAATACTGATGCTAACTGAAGTATGGATTTGAGTGAGCTTCTTCCTCAAGGTCTTTGCCTTATTGCATAACAAAAAGGATTTCTGTTTAGAAAGGTATAGCAATCACTCATGTCTACTTCTTCACTATATTTTGAGAAGGAAATAAATATTTTTCCCTTTCTAAAGCTTTTTCAATGATGCCAAGATAGTCAGAGAGACTCTGCCAAAAATGTAAGTATAGTCAAGAGAGAAAAATCCTCAATGTTAAAGTGGGAGAATGAACCTCTATAGTTTACTTACACCTGATACTTTAAGAGTAAAGGATTATTTTAAAAAATGCTTTTAACCAAAGCCATTATATCAGATACAGTGATTTACTCCACTTATATTACCTTGTTATGGAGACACTGATCTCTCATACTTAGTCAGTTGTTAGTACTCTTGGTGAAGAACCCTGTCCTGACAGCTTTTCTTATTGGAAATTTGATATACAGGTTGTTACCAAGAAGTATCTTCTCAAGGAGTTACTTGGGTGCTGAGTGGTATATATTTAAACCAGAGATCATTGCTTCTCACAGATCTGCACATCTTGCCCAAAATTAACCAGAAAAACACCTTGTGCTCAGCAGAGTAGAGAAACTTCCTGCAACAACAGGAGATGAAATACAGGTCCCATTTAATTTACTTCCAGGCTTCCTGGAACATGGCCCTGCCTGGTGCTATGATCTGATCACTGCCTGATCATCCTCAATTTTTTTTTCTTCTTTATCTTTCAGGTTTCACAAAGAAGATCTGAGAATTGTCTGTGTACAAAAGTGGTAGCATCTGATCCCTTAAGGTAAAAATACCAGGTTCTTAATTTTTATTTAATTTCATTAAGTCTAAACTCTTACCAGACTGACACAGTGAAGGAGTTTAAGATTTGATAGTTTTCTTTCAAGGATACAGGGACTTTATGTGTCCATTCTTTGGGACACCATCTAGAAAGCTGATTTGTTGGTTGGTTGGTTTTGGTTTTGTTTGGTTGGTTGGTTTGGTTGGTTTGGTTGTTGTTTTTATTTGTTTTTTTAATGATTCCCATGTCTTGTGGAAATATAGCAATTTTCCTAACAAATTACAGGCAAATTTTTTGTTGTTAAAATTGTTAATCTTCATAACAATGTGACTTCTCATTGAAAAGCAATATATTCATGTGAGACTACAGTGAAAATGTGATATTTTCTGTAGAAATTTTTATTTATATTTATTAATTTTGTTAGTTTAGTTGGTATTTTCTAAGGCTTTCCCATTCTCCCTGTGTTAGTCTTCTGGTAGGATGGCGAAAGTACAGCTTTGGGTCTGACTTAGATTAATCTTTTACTAGACTAATTGCCTTTGTAATGATGATGACAAAAGACTTATTTGTATCTGCTATAGCAGTTGTGCTTAGATTAGGGTTGCATTTTTATAGCTGGTCTTCTGATCAGTCCCACAACCCATGATTTGCTGTCACACTAGGGAGAGGTGATAGACTGCACAAATTTATGCCTTTCAGAGGCAAAAACACTTGAAATGCTTGTAAGGCAACCCCAACACACTCTGAAAGCTAACAAGATTTTTATCCATAACACCAGGCAAAACCCAAATGTGCATAGATGAAATGGACATTAGCACCCTCTTTCTTGATCTTCAGATCCAATCCTGATGAGCTACAGCTCCTACTAACGTGATGGGGTTATTGCTGACATGTCAGCACTTTAGGCAATCTAGATAAAGTTGCCAAGTGAGACAGAAAGAAGCTCTAGATCAGTAAAGCACTGGTAATCCATCAGACATCAGAAGGTGGCTGAAAAAATATCACAACATACACATCTAGTACTATACTAGCAAAAAGAACAATAACAAACAGTTATTTCAAATTTAACCTAAAAATATTTGGTTAAAACAGTGGAAATCATCATGACAATATTCTAAGTTTGCATTAATCACAGGCCTGAAGATTTTTTCTTGAAAGTCAAGTAGACTCTGGGCTAAAAATAATTCAGGAATATTGTCCTTGAAAGCGCTTCTGGACAACTGTCCCATCTTTGCCTGTTCAACATGACTGTGATAGCACTATGATGATTATTAAGGATGACATTGGCTGAATTTACTGGGACAGTGAGACAGTATCTGGATGTGAAGTGGGGGCCTCAGGGTCTACCCAAAGTACATTTCAGTGAAGATGGTACACTGAAAAAAAAAAAAAGAAGTATAAGAAGAGATCACAGCATTTTTATTAAGTCCTGTGATTATGAAAATGAACATGCTATTGTGGTAGAGGTTCTGAGCATACATGGCACCACATGGCACCACATGCCTGTCTACAGCTTGACTAGCACGTGAGTATATTTTGCCAGGTACAGCTGGTGAAACCAGTGCAAGTTTCCTATAGAAATGAGCTTTGCTGCAAGGATTTCTGTCCTTTGGCAGAAGAATATGCCTACAGAATACAGAAGGAATATACTTAGAGAATACCTTTCTGTAAGGTCTACTCATAACATTTTCTACAGCAGAATCTTTCTGCCTCCTTCTTTCTCCTTGTGCAATGCCAGAACACTAACAAATAATGATACTTTGTTTTAATTATATTACTGTAATTAATGGATGTTAAATCATTCAATGGTAATTGTGTCATCAAATATGTTTTTTTAGCAATTTGTTTCACATTGTTCTGCCTTTGAGGAAAACTGCCTTCTGATTTGTGTATTGTTTCCCAAGATATCAAGCTTCAAATATATTTGAAGACCTCCCAAAGCTAAGAGAGAAATGAGGTAATGCAAAGTATTATTTTTTCCACTTTTGCCTTTTACTTTCTTTGAATTTCATTATTGCATTTTCTACCACTGTTTCTGTTTTTTTAAGCATTCTTATCAAAATTTTATAAACCAAATAAGTGAAACAATGAGAATTCTCACTTTGGTATAGGACTGAGATAGGATAGTCTGCTGATAATAGACCTTGGTAGACTAAAACCTATGTGATGATGCTATTTGTGGTGTGGCAAATCCATTCATTTTAGGTAATGGATGGGATCCTGTTCCTTCCTGCCAGTCTGTTAAATTGACTGTCTATATAGCCATATTTTGGGGGAGTGTTTATAAGCATTTCCTTCACCATTTGAGGGAAAATAATCTGTGGAAGTGCAAAATTCTTATTAAATTGTGAAGACTAAAATGGCTGACTTTGGCTGAGGAAATCCAGAAGTATTCAAGCACAGAGATGCAATCTTCAACAGCAGGCTGGAAGACAACAGCTAGAAGGAATGACAATAATTTATACAATAGAGATTATGTTTTTTTATGGAGAGCAGAAATTTCTAAGTTGGAATGAAATATTTAGCACAGGCTTTGTCTAGTTTGGGCCACCCTACTATTTATGTTATTATTTGTAATGTAAGTGTTTTTTACTTAAACTCTGAGGATGATTGGGATAATTTTGCTTTATTTTTTATTTTTTCTAGCTCAAGTCAACAACAATGTCCCAATCCTGATGTTTCCTTTTCTGTCATCTTTCATGAAAAAGCTATGTTTTGAATGTCTCTGCTTTGCTGTTTTTAAAGCTAGTTAGAATCCTTCAGAAATCTGATGGTTTAAAAAGAGAGTTCTGTACCCACATACATCTTAGGAGAGGTATTTTGGTTTAGGTGCAACTTCCACTCATGGGATACATAAGAGAAACACATTGAATAGGAGGGAAGTTGTACTTTAATGAGTCAAATAAGGATTTGCACCATAGGACATTTAGGAACCCTGGAAATCCATTTTGAACCATTTCTACCTCCTTTGGCTCAAATTATCATTTTACAGGTAAATGCATTTGAGTGGGACAATGAGGTCAACTAAATGCAAGAAGCTAAAAATCCATCAGTTGTGATTCTGACGCTATGTGCAATTTGCTGTGTGAAATTCAGTGAGTTATTTGTCTGCTCTTAAAATTGCTCATCCTTATCAGAGAGATAAGAAAATATATAACATCCAGCTAATGGAAATATTCTGATATTTAATTAATTGCACAGTCCTTTCATGGGAAAAATTGCTTTTGTTTAAAACTCCAAGACCCTATCTCCACCTAGAATTACTGAGAGACACTTAGAGGTTTACTTACAAGGTAAATCAAACTAAAGTAAATCAAACTAAAATATGACTAAGATGCTTCTATTCCAGATAACCTTAAGTTTTTGACTATTTTTACATATAGACAAGCTACACAAACATTAATGTCCCATGATCTTTTATTTTAAAATGAGTTGCAGTCAACTATTTATATCCAGAAATAGCTGTATGGTTAAGAAAAGGACCTTGAACAGTAATACTGTCAAATTATACTAAGGACATTCAATGATCTTTCTGGAATTACACATGTGTAAGCTAAACAGAATTCAGTACTTTTTCAAAAACATTGCTAAGCAGCAAATGAAAAATCCTCTAGACATTTCCATGTGTGACATACTTCTATGCACTACGCTATGACTACTAAATATTTTAAGGAAAAAAATGATTAAGTCTTTGCATATCTCTTGCATAGTCCTTTGAGGAAGAGGTGTCGGCAGGCTCACTAGAACTTTATCCTCATTATATAGTAAAAAACAAGGTCAGTAGTTACACAGGATCCAGGTTTCCTTCCCCTCTTTGCATTTTAGAATAGTAATAAATTTGGATGAAGAAACTGATGGCTTATACGTCTCAAATTTGGGTGCAGAATTAAATGGGATTTTTGCATGATAACCTGCAAAGTATTTAGGAAATCAGAACCCACGGGCAGCTCTTCAATCCAGGGTCTTCTGCAGTTTAATAGTAACATCTTCTTCAAAAACTCATGACATTCTGGGTAGTCACTGCAACCTTCATATCACAAATAGTGGGGATATTAGAGCATCGAGCCCCAGATTCACCCATCCACAGTTAACTGCCAAGATGGAATGCTGATACAGATTCTGTAGGTGGTCCTGCCTCACTGCAGAAAGGACTAGACCAGTCTGACTTGGGATCTTCAAAAAGTAGAAACTAAGGGCTAAAGATTGATGGAGTAAAGTGCCTACCTGGGTGTTCATGAGTACTAGATCTGGTAATATTAGAAAGCTCATGTTTGTTTTTTACACAGAGAGAATTACTCTGTCTTCTACAGGCCTGTGTCCTGTGTCAGGCTTCCTCTCCTCTTTCCTTCTATGTTTTGCTAATCCCTAAAGCAGTTTTTGCACAGCAATTGATGTCGATTAAATTTTTAAATCTTGATGGCTGTGTTTAGGGTACTGCATATAGTGGCTTCACTTTAAGTGGTGCAGTGAAATTTCAGCTCTGCTTATTAAAAAGTAGTTTAAATATGGTTTTGAAAGAGAGAAGTTGTAATTAAAGAGATTTGGCTTTAGACCAAAATTCCTTGGGCACCTACTCTTTTGAAGCATTTTCTAGTATCTTGTGTTTGCTATGAAGACATGTTGCAGTGCAGCACACTGAGGACTGGGCCTCTTGGGATGTGATTCCCAAGCAACCATCCCGTTGGGCACTGAGCCATCAGGAGTGTGACGATGGGGAACGCTGAAGAGAAGGAATAGCTTTAGCTCAGCATACAGCTGTCATTCATGGTTTATTTGATAACATGCTTTTACTTTCAGGCATTAACAAAATTGTTTTCATCTGCCATGCCTACAAGTAACATGTATGAAAACATTTGCCATTCCTTCTAGCAGGGGACAGTGATAAATATATTAACTAGTCATTCTACGGAATACTGTGATTCACTGAGCAGTGCAAGAAATTCATTTTACCCATGGCTCATATTTCATAGACTCTGGTAATTCATTTAGAAACCCAAACTGCATTAATTCAGAACTTACTTACATTTCAGAAAGCTCTACTAGAAGGTGCTCCACACTTTTAGTAATTTTGATCTCTGGTCACAGTCTGCAACTTCAAATCCTTCTTTCTGGTCATTGTGAAGGGAGAATTGTACTATGTCAGAAGGAGGTAACTTCTGAATTAACTGTCAATACATTCTCATGAAATTAATTGTAATGTTTTGGGCTGTTTGATATCAACATGTGGTTGCATTTTTCTATCACTGATTTATGTTACCCTATTTTTTTTTTTTTTTTTACAGCAGAGTATTTTGAGATTGCAGGTATCATAGGGTGTTAGGGACCTTGAAGATCTTCAAGTCCAACTTCCTTATGGTAAGTGTTACAATATATAAGGTATACATGCCACTCTCTGTCTAACAAAAGCTGTTTCTGTGATAAATAGAACATTATATCATATCTCAGGATTTATATCATATCTCAGGATAGCTAATCTCATTTTCACAATCCACAGTGTTTCAGATTATCATTTATTTATTTTTTACTATGGTGATTTAGGTCCTAGGATTTTCTCACATTCTTTGTTAAAGGATATACAGAACATTAATTCAGCTGAAGCATCTCCTATATGTTTATTTTGACACATTATAATTTCAAAGAGGGAAGTTCTCAGGGTATGTTGAATGTTTTCTGCTCCTGCACCTTATATTCCTTTGAGAAAAACAGCAATTTATGTGGAGTCTAAAATAAATGTAAAAAGACTTTAAATGCTTATTTGCTACAAGATTAAATTTAATTAAAACCTGATATTGTTCTAAGGCCTATGATCTCAACCAGCTTGGGAATGGGGAGTAATATATTCACAACCACAAATCTGATTATATATTTTAGATTGTAGAGGCAAATTTGGGTGGTTCAGAGTTGTTCATTGCATTTAGGAACACTTTCACTATGAGCCAGCATACTGATTGTATTTGGATGTAGCAGAACCACATGGATGAAACTAGGCTCTGGGGAAAGGAATGAAATGTACCCTATTCAACAGTGCCTGGTGCTGATTTTATGCCATCTTCATAGTTTGGCAGCTGCTTCTGGCCTGCAAGTCCTCAGAGAAGAGTTGTACTGCATGTATGCATATCAATTTCTGCAGGTTTGTGCAGAGGGAAAGAAAAGATATGAGGTGCATTCAAGAGTGCTTTTCCCTCTAAAAGATTTTCCTTAAAATTTAGGAAGTGGAAAAGGGAAATCGTTTACTGGCATGAATTATAATGGCTAGAAGGACCATTAGCTCTTCATCTCTTGGAGGAATTTCATGGTTGCAGGAGCACAGGGTTCCCACAGAGCGAAGAATAAGAGTGGTACAGCAGTATGAATGGTAGAATAAAAAATAAAATCCTTCTCAGAAAATATCTGCAGGTTCCTTGGTAAGACAATGTATATACTCAGACCAGTTCCATCTTGGTGTATTTTTGAGTCACTTACTGTTTTCATCTGTCTGAACCTAGAATCAGCCCCTTGTTTATTGGTACTGTCTGTTATTGCTTATGTTTTCCCTTACAGCAAGAACCAGAATTCCCAATCATCATCAAATTAAATACAAGCATTCTTTTCCTCAGAGCGTTTCTATTTCCCTTGATGTCAAGACAAAGGCTATCACTGATCCATGATATCTATACAAAGGCTTTGGCAGAGATTATAAATGTCAGTAGACTACAGTGGGTGGGATAAGAAAGAGTGTGTAACTCAGAGGCTTTGCAGCTGTATTTGAATTAAGGATGAACAGATAGTAAATACAGTAGTGGCTTCTTTCCTTGCTACCATTGCTGTGTGGAAAAGGTAGGACTCATTCTCTCCTACATACATAAAAATACAGCTAGGTTCCTTCGGAGAAAAAAATGTTGACTTGTCCAATTACAGCATTTGCAAATGGAGGTGTCTGCTGTGTGTTGTAAAGAGGACTGGCCTTGAGGGTATGTGAGCAGAAACCAGTAGCTCTGACAGTTTTTTTCATTAGCATTTGCATGTGGGTAGTGATCAAAAGTGACTAAAATGCCAGCATGGATATTTTCTGCACCAATTTTTTGATTTTTAACACTTAGGGCATTTTGGAATATTTCTTCAAATGTGCTTAAAACTGGATTTTCTGTTACGCTGAAGTCAATTCAGTAGTGCAGATGCTGAGGGGCAAAATACATATACTTCATGCTTGCTCTGAAGCTGATGATAAGGTGCTCCAAAGCTGATGACAACAGGTAATATTTCCAAAGGCTGTCTTTCAGCCTTGAATAAGTGAAATGCCCCAATCTCCTTACCTTCTGGCTTATGGTTTTGCAGTTAAGAACTTCTCCATGCTAGAAATTGCTTTCTGAGAAAACTGGACCTAGAATGGGTCCTGCATCAGGAAAAGGAAATAAAAGATCCTCCATTATATCTTCTTCTCCTCTCTCTACCCCAAAACTAGAAAACATAAAGAGAAGAAAGAGAGCAAGAAAGAGAGAGAATCACTCCTCATTTTCTAAGCTATCTTTGTATATCTTCTTTCTCTGCCTTCCAGTTAAGATGTATAGCAATTAAAAAACATAGGGGTGTAATTAAAGTTAGGTTAGGAGTCTCTATCCTGAAATTCATAGGACTCAGACCAAATTCTTGTTTCTATATCATAGTGATGCTGCCTGCTCAGTTGATGTGGTGGTACAGTTGCTCTCTCTGCTTGGCTGTAGAGACCTTGCTGAAGAAAGCAGGCCACCCAAAGTATGCTCCAGGATGATGAAATCCTCTGCTTCTTTCTGCCAGTTCTGCACATGGAGAGATAAATACAGTGCCATTTCCAGAAATACCTTTCCCATTATAACAAAGTCCAGCTTTAGTTGTCATCATTTTGACCAAAAAAAGTGGGATATTTATCAAATGACAACTCACAATTGGTGCTAATTAATTGAGAATATAATTGCAAATATTTGCATTAATAGATTCTTTTATAACAGTAAATCTTTACATTAAGCAACCTAGAACAAACCTTTCTAAAGAAATATAACTTTTTGAAATGCAGGCATAATAATGCTAGAGTAGTTATTGTCATTCAGGAAGACAATTGTGTAGACTAAAGCACCACAACATATCAGTAGAGGACAATCTTATCTCTGATAATCTCACTTGACTGCTGCATCTGCAACTGGTCTTCAGTCCAGCTCTTCAGTGAGATTGATTAGAAGGGGCCATTTCTCAGTTTTACACTGAAGATGGGTTTGATTTATTGGGCATTCTTCTGCCAGGAAAAAAACAGATGTCATCTATCCCAAGAAGGTGAAATGAAACTCAAGAGTATTGTGCTGTTCCCTGATATGATAATATGTGAGCCATCATAATTTTACCCAGCTGTATTTTCTTTTTAAGCTATTTGGTTTTCTTTTTTTTCCTGTTTCAGATAGTATTGAAAACTGCTTTCATGCCTAGGATATGAAAAATCATAGGAACAGCTTTACAAAGCTTTATTTCTCTTTGTTCTCCTTTTTTATCTTTAACTCAGGTAGTCATTTAGCTACACTTAAACTTTATTCTTGTGCTTATCCATACTTTTAAAGCAAAAATATGCAGAGTGTGTTAAAAGGATATGTGTTTCCCTGTGTAAAACTTTAAAGGTTACTGCTAAAATGTGCTACTCATTGCTATTTTTTAATTGAATGAAGAAAACCTTCCAAATGAAAAGTTGCACTTTATTTTCTTTTTTTTTTTTCTCTAGAGTTAAAACCAAAATTCTTGCTGTATTCTTAGTTATAAAACTGCATTCAGGAGTTTGAAATGTAGATGGAATTACTGGACAAATAGTCATGAGTTTAAAACTCATGAGAAATATTAACAGTAGGAGATATTTTTTTTCTGCTTCATAAAACCCAGAAATGCTGCATGTTTTGGCCAGTCATGTTATGTTAGTTCTAGTCAGGAAATGGGAAGTTGCCTTCTGTTCTACATTCTCACTGATATGAAGGACAACACTCATGTGGGCTTTTTTACATCTGCTGCGACTTCTTGGGGGACATCTAGAGTCCTAGAATGTAAGATTAAGCTTACCAAGAGAAAATTGTTGAGTTACCAATTAATATTCTTCAGTGCCTATAATCTATCAGCTTTGATCATCTTATTTTCTCTCTTCAGTGTCAGTTCCTCCTGTTTATCCTTGGCCAGAGAGTTCCTTTAACTTGGTATTTTTTCAACTCTACTGTGGATTTATAACCCTGATTTACAATTGAATGTACATCCTAACCACATCTACTTCTCAGTAAATAAAGACTTTTCTGGGCAGAGCATTTTAAAATTGATTATCTGAGGTGAAAGTGTTCTTTGATCACACAACTATATTCACGAAATGAAAACTCAGCAGTTAATTCATGATCAACTCAGATTCTATTAGGAAGGTCTGTTGAAAATATTGTTACCTTTGTGAGTCCCCATTAGTGAGTATAAACTATTTGCTTGCTGAAGTAAGTGAAGGAGAAATTTCAGAAGGTTTAATCACTCCATTTCAGTGGAAAATTTGGTAAAACACTTCCTCAGAGAATAGCAGTTGCAACCCATGGGTATTCTGGAAATAACCTATAACCATGAAGAACTAGTTTAGTCTAGATGTAGGGAGATTCTTAGCAAGAAATCATCATCGTAATTATTCTTGGTATTAGATAAAAAATTATATTATTAAGACAGAAGTTATGTATCTGTCTTAACATTTCATTTCTGTATCAGTTTTCAGATATAAACACATATAAGATTTCTTATGAAAGTAATGTATCTGTGACAAAACTTCTCTGAAAATTGTTTAAAAATATGTTATAGACCATATTATTCTGACATTTTTGTGGAGCATTTAATCACGTCTCATGTCTCTGGAACAAAGATTTCTCTTTTCAGTCTGTAACAGTAAACTAATCAGTAAATAATGAAAACAACAAAAAAGAAGTAATATTTTGATGAAGAAAGGGTTGTTGAAGGGTTAATTTATTTGCAGATAAAATTTGCTGTTCTGTGAAGAGGGAAGAGAAGTTTTCTGCACTTCTTTTACCAGATTCCTCCTACTACTCCAACTCTGCTCTGGTTTTCCTGATTTTGTCTAGGAGGCAAATCTGAGTGAGGTGCTAAAAGATGAACAATTACTTTTTATTCACCAGGGCTATTATGTTCCACACACAATATTGATACCATTTAAAAATCTTCTCTTCTCAGGTTTCTCTAACCTTCTAGAGGAATTCTAAGGCTGTCTTCACTGCCATTACTGAATATATAGGGATGTTTAACAAGCTGCATTCTAAAAATCAGTCCAGGTACATTTACAGGTCAGGACAATTCAGTGCTATAGTTATGAAATAAGATGGCATAATCATGATAATTTATGGTACTTAACTAATATTTGGCATAAATTGCCTTCTGAAGCCATCACCAAATAGCATGGTAACCACTATTAACTAGGAGTATGCTTCAACCTAACATTAGTAATCAGAAATAAATCTGCAATATTACATTCATGTCAATATTTCCTTCTGTCTACATTCCTATTATCTGAAACATAGTCTTGAACATTTCTCTATTACTTATCTTGCTCATGGGTAAGTTAAAAAAACAACACCTCTTCAGTTTCTTAAAGTGCTCATCGTTATTCTTACTGAAATATCATGAAGGTGTTGAATTCTGACATTTGTGTAGTTAACTACATGAACAATGAAAATGCAGTTCTTAACAAAAATAAATGATGATCCTTTATTTCAGTATTTGTGCCAGACCATTGCATCTTACTGTAAATCAGACAAACTGTAAAAGCTAGTGGGTCATATAATTATAGTTGAAATACAGTATAAATATAAATATAATAGGGAAAAAAAATGAAGACATTTAAATGCCCTTTTCAGATTAATAGCTCAGCAATGTACACTATGTAGGCAGTAATTGTGCTGAATCTAGCAAGTTCTGAGTTCTGTGTAGTGCTAATGCATATTATTTGAGTAACAATGGAGGTAAAAACCATTTCAGAAGTAGATTACACCATCAGCTAAATCCAGATGTAATAACCTTAAGTACCAGTACATCTTAATATCAAATTGGACTTAAATTCTACATTATGTTATCCAGAAAATAAGGCCAGAGTGGTGCTAGGTATTCCATTCGAAATTATCTGGCTTTTTAATAAAGCTGGACGTGCATTTTTCAACAAAGTATTTTATTTCTTTGTTGTTTTGTTGGTTTTGTTTGTTTGTTTTTATTAAATTAGGAAAAAAACCCAAGCAGTCAAGTGACTTCATTTTTTTTCCTGAGTTTTAGAAAGCTCAGACAAAAGACAATACCCCGGTGAACAAAATCTACTGAGGACAAGAGCTATGGTGTTAGAAAGCAGTTTGCAAACTGTTTTTCACTCGAGGCAGAATTTACTATAACACGGGAAACATTCTAGGAGCCAAGTGACTGCCTTCAGCTTCTATTGTAGCTGACAAATCAGAGCAAAAAGATTCCCACTGATTCCTTGCAAACTGGATCATATATCTACTGTGTTCCTGTAAATAACTCTAGGTTTTCAGATAAATTTTGTCAAGACTGGGAGGGGCACTCCAACAATGCGCCTGATTTATTGGTTTGTGCTGGCCATTATCTAGAGTATGGGGGGAGTTATTTTGCTACGTGTGTATTTATGTTGCTACAGGAAAGGGCAAGTACATTGGGAGTGGTACATTGACATGTAATGCAGAGAAGAAACAAGCTAATTCAGGTAAGGAAATTTAAGTTACTAGAAATGGTGAATAAATAAAGATTTCCTATTCGACATCTTTATTGAAAACCTGGATGAGGGGATCGAGTCCACCCTTAGTAAATTCGACGAGTTGCAGGGGAGTGTCAATCTGCCAGAGGGTAGGAAGATGCTGCAGAGGGGCCTGGACAGGCTGGGTCAACGGGCTGCGGCCAATTGTATGAGATTCAACAAGGCCAAGTACAGGGTCCTGCACTTTGGTCACAACAACCCCAGANTCAGGAAAGGTTTCGGTTGGAGATTAGGAAGTATTTCCTCATGGAGACGGTGATCAGGCATTGGAATGGACTGCCCTGAGAGTCACCGTCCCTGGAGGTGTTTAAGGAAAGATTGGATGTGGCACTTAGTGCCATGGTCTAGACAGTGTGGTGGTGTTAGGTCATAGGTTGGACTTTTTGATCTCGGAGGCATTTTCCAGCCTCAGCAATTGTGTCATTCCATAAATTACACAGTGCTTACACATTTAGAAGTCAAACAACAGAAATATCAGAAAAGATGGGAGTTGTCTTTAAGAAACACACTTCTAATGACTCCACTTTACATTCACATAGCCTTCATAAAATAATTACAATATTTACAGCATTTTTTTATCTGCTGGAACTAAGTTGCAGTCAACATTCTGTTTTGGAACTTTTATTTTATATCGGAGAACACATAACAGTGTAAAACAAAGGAAAAGTTTATATATGTGTACTTGATGTGAAGCAGACTTTCTGGTTTGGATGCTTATGTCTGATGTCTACTGAGTTTATTTTGCTGAGGTGTGAGGTCTCTCTTTGACTCCTGAAAGACCTTTTGGGGCACAAACAGACAAACTATATTCTTCTCTACTAATTCAGTAGTCATCATGGCCTATGTGATCAAATGGAATTGCTTGAAAGTCAAGATATACAATGCAGTAAAGGTGATGCTAATATTTAATGTAATCTGACTGGATTTTAAAGAGAATTTGTGTAAATGATCGAGATGTTGAAGCACAGAAACTAGAAGTAAAATTTGCATCATGAACAGCCAGTCCTTCGTTTCCAGTTTTCCTCTATGAAGCAGATTTTCATTACTGACACCAAAGATATTAAATCAGCATATCAAGGACTAGCTTAATTATACACTCAGAAAGAACTTGAGAAACTGTAATTCACATGTTCTCTCTCACTTTATGGTAAGCTAATTTCTATGGCTATATATTTTTCTGAAAGCATTTTTTTTTCTGAGATGATTCTTTAAGCAAATTAATAAATAAAATCACTAATAAAACAGGTAAACTTTGATAGGAAACCGTTTTAGGATTTATACTTTACCTCTTAGCAGTGGTACTCTCTTACTCTGACACTTAGGTGCAACAGTGAGTAGGCTTTTCAAAACTACCTGTGACAAAGGCCAAATCCTGATTTTAGTGATGTTGACATGATAACCTTAGGGATGGAGAAATATGTACATTGGAGTTCTCCAGAACATTTTGTACAACTCACTGGATGTGGAAATGAGCTCTATCTATTGACTATCTTCTATTTCACTCTTTCCTAAAAGATTCTTCTGCTTTAGGAAGTTATCTTCAATACACAGTATTTGATTACCTTATCTGCTTCTAAACAGATAGAAATAACTTAGTAGATCTGTGGTCATTACCACTTGATAGCAGACTGATATTTAAGAAACAGCACCTGTACTCATTCTTTGCTCATTTTTGACAAGCTCCAATGCTTGTATTTAAGATAATTTTATTTCAGTGAAGTCCTGTAACAATCATTAGACAAGCTAGGCTGCTTATGTGCATCTTTCTGTACTTCAAATATTTACTTCAAAATGTGATTAATGTCCTGCAGAAACTGCAGAGAGGTTATTTGTTAAGCTGTTTCTGGTCAGTCTTGAAAGAGTTGCCATAAAAAGAAATATATCACAGAATCATCTAGGTTGGAAAAGACTCATGGGATCATCGTGTCAATATATGATCAATATATGGAAGGAGGTTGCTTGCATGGTATGTACTGTGTATGACAGGAACAGTCTCAGGTCAGCATATTAAATTATAGCTATCCATGTGTTTCATCATGTAGAAGAAAGCAGATACTTCTGAAATAACCCATCCATTTGTAATCATTCTTTGATAAACATATGTAATGAAAATGGCCTACTAGATAAGGAAGTTCAATGACATATGGACAGACCAGGATCTCTGCAGAATACCAGCTAAGCAACTTAGAATACATGGGTGTGTTCATCACACAGAACAAGCAGAATAAGGATATATGTCCTTAAACAGCAGTAGTTATTATTTGTATGCAAGTACTGCTGTGCTTTTTGTGTGATTCATAGGGTTACTCTTCTCAGTTAACTTCATCTTGTAGATAAGAGACATCATAAATTGATGGTAACCAGCATGTCAACAGTGGCATTCTGCATTATTTGTCTCAAAGATACTACATTTGCATTGTAAGCCTATCAGGAAGCTTCAGGAGAGTAAATATGGCTGTGTATCAGTTCTAAGCATTTCTAATTTCTTCATTTTCCCTTGAATCTATATTGTAATGTATATTAACTTTCAACTCAGTAAGCAGAGTTTTCTTTTCTGTTTGAATGGATATCACCAAAAGGCAATAAAGAATATATAAATCTGCTGTGCTCTGTTGTCTGAGGTTTGTGGAGTGTAGAATAAACCCAGTTGTTATTATGCTGATCGTTGTACATTTACAGTGTTTACTTTAGCCAAGGAAAGTTGTTATGTCTTTATCACCTTTAAATGATCTTGACCTCATCACAAGCCTCTGAAATCACTGGGAAATGTCAAATTCTGGAAATGCTGGTCTGTCCTCAGTTTTTGCAATGCCACTACTGCATGGTTTAGAAACTGTTGTGTTAAGGTTTTTAACAGGGATTTAATTCTGGTCTTAAGAAGTTATTCATTGCAATGCAGCTCATTAAGATTATCTCTAATTACAACCAACTTTGTAGGTAAGTTTAGAAAGGGGATTTGGCTGGCAATACAATGTGTCTCTAAACATGCACTATCAGCAGGCTACTCTGTGTGATTCCTAGAGCAGATTCTCTTTGCAGTCCTCAGCACTAAAATGAATGGGTGTGTTACAATGCTTATTTCCCTTCATCCTTCCTTTCCCTTGGTTTTCCTCTTTTTGCTCCTGGAGTGCTACAGTATCCAGGCAAACCAGTTTAACTGTCTACCCTGAAACCACTTGCAAAATAGGAGTGAGTTCCTTCTTATCTTGAAATATAGGTATGGAAATAGAGCCATGAAGACACCAACTAACAAACTTTGATTGTGCCACTGTTGTAGAAAACAGACAAGACCATATTGCAGTAGTTTTCCACTCTTAAGTTTTCTCAGAAGGCAATGAAACAGGTAAAGCAAGCAGTTTTCAGTTGAATTGGGGACATAATGAACCTTTAGCAAAAAAATGACATAACAGTAGAAAGCTGATAACTATTTTTCAGTTTCTTCTTTTCCAGTTTTCCTTCTCTGTTTTCCTTCTTAAGTACATTAGTTACTATGGAAACAGCAATGTTATTGCTAAGGGTCTAAGCACACTGCTGTCCACTATTACAGTAATAAGCCATAAAAAAAAAATACTTAGAATATACAATATGGTTTGGGAAACACAGAATTTTAGATGGAAGAATACAATGAAAAGATGGAGTCCTGGCTTGAGTGAGAACAGAACTAATTCTGTTCAGTCATTTTACTTTTCAGCTAAGTTTCTCCTAACTGCACTTTATGAAGTTAACAGCATATTTTCCCAGGCAGTGTCTGCTTCCAGCAGTGATGAGATTTGATGTTTAGAGTCAGTACCAAGGGTTGGTGTGCAGACCAAGGTCACTGCTGGATCTTGTGTCCCACACTGGGGGGTGCAGAAAGTGAAAGGCTGCGCCTGCAGGGAGGAGAGTAAGGGAAGGTGACCCTGAACTGACCAGTGAGGGATTCCATCCCACAGATATCATATTCAGTACATAAACTGAGACATCACAAGGGTCAAGCTCTTTACTTCAATGGCTTGAGTCTGAGGAGGACTCTTGTCTGTTCTGACTCTGTTCCAAATCCATGTGTTCCTGAATCCAGTTCCAGAATCCAGCTCTTGAATCTGTTTCCCATCCAACGCTTGTCTGGTCTGGTACTTCCCAAGTGCCTGCTTCACAGCATCAGCGGTGACTGTGATGTAATTGCCATGAGGGCAGTTGGATTCTATCCTGGTTTTGTATGTACTCCATTTTATTATTTTCATGAAATCTGTTTCAGTTTTCTAATCTATAAATCTCTCCCCATTATTCCCTTTCTCTCCCCCTTTAGGAAAGGAGAAGGGTTAACAGAGAGCATCTGTTATTCATCTAGTGGCTGGCCCGGCCTCTAAACCTTGACAGATGGCAAGGGTCATAATTTTTACCTTGCAAAGGAAAAGTCCAATTTTGCCAGAAATTAAGCAGTTGGAAATATACATTTGCATATTCTCCTATTTCCACAGAAACAGTGGCAATAACTAGTTTAGTCTGATTTTTGATTTCCATATTTCCCATAATTATAATTTAGAGCAACAACTTTTCCAAAATGAATGTTTACTCTGTGAAGCAAGCATTTTATTTTAGTGATCCTCTGTCAAGATGCTTTGCTCTTGACAATCTCTCATTTGCATGTTTTTCCCAAGAGCTTTCTTCAGGGTTTTAAAAGTACTTTAACAGCCAGCTCTACGTTGCTTGAGCTGGGGGCAGCCTTGCTATATTAGTTCTGTGTGGAAATATAAATGGTAAGAGAGGAAAAAGTTATTCCCCAAATCACTTGTACAAGTTCTTGTACAAAGAACTGCTATTGGGATTGTCATAAGACTGCATCACTTACCAATATAAGAATTTTCCTTTCCTTTATAAATGATAATATTCTACCTGTTGTTAAAGAGATGTGAATGCCACTGAAATATAAAGAATCATGAGCAGAATGATGGTCTCCAAATAATCCTACCAGATATGTTTGGCCCAGAGTTTTTGAGATATTTCAACTACATTGTGTATAAGCAGGGTGTCTCAGTTACATTTTATGCATGTTTTTTTGCATATAATCCCTTAATTTAAAAGCTTTTAATGTTTTCAGATTTATTTTTACATGTGGATGTTGTCCATATCATTTGTTTCTACCACCTTTTAATAATAAAAGGGTTACATTCTGATAAATTCCAAGTTGTCTAATAGGTCATGTACAAAAAAGATGGCTGTGATTAATTTCTACCTTAATAGATGGATAGGAATTTCCATGGAGAATAATAAATTTTCATTACAACAAAATATATACAGATTTAAAATTTATGAGATAGTCATTCAATATAAAGAGACAAAGTAGAGTGTAGTATAAAGTTCCATTGAAAAGTTAACTTTAGGAGGAATAAACTGTAGATTCATCAGGTGTAAAACACCAGATTTAGAAACAGGATGAGTTTTCTGTTCCTGGATGAACATCCAGTTGAAAACTCATTATGTCTTGTAAAGAAAAATCTCAGGACTTGTCATTTATATGATGAACTTTCTTCATAACTGCTTCCAGCATTTGACGAGTTAACAGTAGGAACTTTAATCTTTCCTTCATTTGAATAAAATGCATTTGAAATAAAGATTTATTTGTATCACATTTGAAAATTTACCATTTTATGTCCTTGTAAGTGACACAGTTCTATTTTCCAAACTGTTGATCTCTTTCAAGTATATTATCTTCAGATGTTCATCTGTCTGTAGACTGTATACAGATTATTTACATTTCTTTTTTTATCTGAGAGAGGGTAAGGATATATGTAGTGCAACTCCCTTAAGCTTTGGAATACAGATTTGTTGGTTTTATACCACAATATATGAGTTAGAGAGAATGATAGAAAGTAGAAAATGTTTTTAAAGAATTACTGGAGAAACTGCACCTCGAGTACTGTGTTCAGTTTTGGGCAGCTCAATACAAGAAAGATATCGAGGTTCTGGAGCTGGTCCAGAGAAAGGCAACAAAGCTGATGAAGGGCCTGGAGAATAAGTCTTATGAGGTGTGGCTGAGGGAACTGGGGCTGTTTAGTGTGAAGAAAAGGAGGCTGAGGGGAGATCTCACTGCTCTCTGCAGCTACCTGAAAGACATCGTAGAGAGGTAGGTGCTATTCTCTTCTCTCAGGTAGCTAGTGACAGAACAAGAGGGAAGGGCTTCAAGCTGCACCAGGAGAAGTTTAAACTGGAAAAACTTTTTCTCTGAAAGGGTTGTCAGGCTGTCGTGGTTTAGGGTCAGGGCAGCCCCTAAGACCCAACNTGGTAGTAACTCTAAACATGGGCTGTTATCACTGCTGGCAGCAGACACTGCAAAAACATGCTTCTAACTTCAGAAAGTGCTGTTAATTAGAAGTACTGAGCTGAAAAGTAAAATCACTGAACAGAATTAGTTCTGTTTTCACCCAGACCAGGACATCAGGCATTGGACCCGGGAGGTGGTTGAGTTACCATCCCTGGAGGTGTTTAAAAGCTGTCTAGGTGTCGTGCTTGGGGATATGGCTTGGGGGGGGACTTGGTAGGGTAGGGCTAATGGTTGGACTCGATGATACTAAAGGACTTTTCTAACCTTGATGATTCTATAATTAAAAACAATGTAAAACCATGGACTGAATTTGAGACACTACCTATTTAATGCAACAAATATTCATGTGTAGTTTAAACTAGTCGCCTCCAGCTATTGATCTCACTCTGTCCTCCTTCATATAAAGTCCTGTCAGCCCTTTTTCTCTAAGCACAATTATGAAAAACAGTTGTTCTTCACTTTACTGGTTACATCTTTGTCAGTTTTTGTTATCCTAGCTACTCCTGTTTCCTCTCTCACCTCCCAACATCTCATCTCTTCCATTTGCCTTAAATGGTATTTCCAATACCGTGATTCTGCCCTGCCTTATTCTGTTCTGTGCTGTTACAGATCAGTGAAGCCCAAGGCTGTTAACCTTTTCACTGTGGAAGAATACATTTATGCAGAAAGGTCCTCGTCAGCTGTAAAATTCTTATTAGATTGCCTATAATTAAGTAAATTTTCTGTAGAATACCTAAGGCTCATTGAACAGTTGGAGCTCCCTGCCAAGCTGTTGAATTATTTACAGATTAATTCGGTATTGGGACTGCATTAACAGTTTTTAACTTGGAAAATCTTTACATTAGGACAGTCTACATTTACATCTTCAGTGGCACTGAACAGGTGGTGATTTCAGTAACAAATAAGGATATGTAAGAAAAATTTTGTTGTAACTCAAGACGTGTACAACTTCCTATGAAGAGCAGCTGCTGCAATTGCTAATAGGAAAAGAATATAACAAGCTTTTCAGTGGTCAAAGATAAGCTAGAAAAATCACCTCAAACCTTAGCACTGGAAGTCCACGTAAGCAAATTTCAAGAAACAGAAAACTGTCATTCCCAGCTCCACTTGTGAGATTACTTTTTTCTTTTTCCAGGCCAGGCAGATTGCTTTTTTTTCTCTTGTCCAGAGAAGATATTGTGTAACAGAACCTTGGGTTCTGCCTGAATGGAAGAAAGGAAAAACCTACTTTCTGTAACGTGTTGAACCAGTCAGTAGGCATTTGACATAATTCATTTTGTATAGGTACTACTGTGGAATATTAATTTTCTTTCTTTTCCACCAGTTTTCCAAATTCCTTAGATGTGCTTCATTTTATCATGGATGCTGTAATGTTGTTGAAAACTGCTTGTCTCTTTTTCACACTAAATAGTTTTATTATTGAAAATTTCTGTTTATTATATTTTAGCTTTTTAAAACAATAATTTTTGTGGCAGATATTAAAACCTTGTTAAATTTTGTTGGAGCTTTTGTTTTTATGTCAATTTAAAAACCAAGCCATCTAATAAAGTCTGTATAAGAACAGTTTCTACAAGTGGTAATTTTGGGTTTTAACTTGGAATTCTTTTCTAGAGAATCAAATAGTTAAATCCAATGCTAAAAAAAAATTCCCTTAAATAATCAGGATTCCTTATTGTAAGATCAGAGGTAACAGCTTGCATTTTTGCCATTTGATGTACACAGAAAACAGTGTTTTTTGGAGTGCTGGAAGAGTAACATCCGTGTATTTTTAGTGATTTTTTTTATTTCATAGAATGTAGATACATCATGCTCATTTAATGAGAGATAGTAACACATCATGCCCATTTGCTCTGCTTACATACAGCCCTGCATGATTTCTCCATCCTCTTGTTGGCTCTATTGCTACTTTTCCTCACTGCAACAGCTTTTAACGTGAGAAACCTCCACATCTGGGATTATTTCTTTCAGGCATGTTGGATCTCAAAGTTCTATCTGTAAACCTGCTCTAATTTTATGCAGTGATATAAAAAAGCACCAAATTACTTGCTTCTTCATAAGAACAGGAGAGCACTCTGCTGCACACTTAGGATGGCATCATCAGTTGGTGTGGCAAGTAATTCTTTCAGTGATATCATAGTCTTCACATCTGCTACAGAATATTGCACTACAGAATATCCACAGAACACAGTCTTGGAACCATTAGCAGTACTAAACACTACTGTGTTCCTTATGTGGCAGCTCTGTCACAAATAACATGACTTATAATTCACTTTTATTGAGTGTCTCCACAGTCGATTACTACAATCTCCTGTGGTCTTCTGTGGAGTTTAAATTGCATTTTAAACTTCAAGCATAGGGCAAATAAAGGTATGGGTCTGGAAAACCCACATCTTTGACTCTTGATTCCTAATTTGTAAATATTTCAGGTTCTGTGTAAAAGTATTGTGAGTGTCTAGTATTCATAGCTGTCCATGTTTTTCTGTGTAAATTCCTTAGTCTTACTGCAGCAAGAGAAGACAAATTTTTCATAGCTATGAAAACCATGTTCTACCAGTGACTGCATGTAGGATGGTTTTATGTGTAATGCAGTGACATAAAATAATCTGCTGCAAAAGACAGCTATGCTCATTAGTGGAAATGTTTATAAAACAATACTTAAAAAACTACAATTGATTGACACGTTCAAGAGAAAATGCCAGTCTACTAGCAACTACACAACACTGAGCTTTCATTTCCTTTCTTAGATCATGACCTTCTGCAGACATTTTGAGACCCACTCTCGAAATAAGGGGCTCTATATTTAATCACTTGTGCTGTGATATTTCATGCAATAGTCATCAGCAAGCTTTAGAGAAATAAAGTGTTGATGTAGGTGTTGAGCCTGAATGGCAGCTTCTTTGGTTCTTAGGTTATTCCTAAAGCATGAGTGACATTACCTGCAGCAAGAATCTTTCTGTTTTAAAAAGGCTAGTTCACTGTTAAGGTTTTGATGTCTATCTGTACTTCATGTGACTCAATAATGATATATCAAAGCAGGCAAGATCTGTAAGCCCAGAACAGCAACTGGAGGTGGTTCTAGAGGGATGGATGAGTATTAGCTCTCCCATCAAAGCTTTTCCCCAACTGTTCTGTAGATGTTCTGTTATTTCCAGATATGCATATCTGTAGTATGTTGGCTACACTCTGGCACTAGCATGAGGTCAGCACCTTGCAGCAGTCATGGTCATGGTCTGTTTTCACCAGCTACTAATGCATGCCTGATAAATCCAGATGTGAAAGAGGTGGCAAAAATGTGAACAAAATGTGAATAAAGGTAGAGAATTTTCTTAGTCTGAACATTTTTCTACTGCTTGGATTCAAAACCCTACTCTAAAGAATAGTAGTGTTATTCAGTTCCCATTTAGAATGTTGAAAAAGAGAACAGTGTACATAATAAAATTTTAAGCATGGTCAAAGAGTAGCAGTAAGCCCTATAGTAGTAGCCATGAGCTTATACCATAGTGCTGGAAAGATCAGAAATATCATGAATAGATTGCTAAAATAGGTCTTTAAAAAAATATATATACATTTTTAGCAATGTTTTAATGATCATTTGAATAAAGATTTCTTTTGTGTGTTTGTTTATATGTAAACTGGCTTTAAATTGAAAAGAAAGAGACCATCACAAAAACCAATTTAGAGTCTCAGACTTGTATCTGCCATTTAGTATTCAGTTGTAAACTTTCAAAGATATTTGTACCTCAGAGGTAGTTTCATCTTCCTATTTCACCCTTTGCTCCTATCAAAAGTAATAAAAATGTAAATAAGTGTACAGTGCTATCTACTTTTTCAGTTAGGTGCTTTGTAAGTCAAGATAATCAACACTAGATTGAGTAGCTAGTGGAAGTCTTTGAATCTTTCTATCTCCACCATAAGAAAAAAAACAAACCAAAAATATCAAGGTAATTCCAGGGTTTTTTTATAGATCTTATGACTTTTTCCTCTGTAATATTAAATGAGAACATAAACCAAAATGCATTCCTCCACTTAACATTTATTTGCTATATAAAGCTTCAGCATTAACATGTTTTCCTCTTTCATTCTGCTTGTGTTGATTGAAAAGTTTTACATATTTACCAAGCTCACACTTTGCCTGAGTTCATGAATTATGCAATTAACTACAAATGTAATTTCCTGCATTTTACAGTAATAGCTTTAAATGTGTAATGCAATGCTATATAGAGACAGCTCATTCATAAACTATAAAACATGCTAGAACAATTTCTTACACGGGTGAGTATACTCGGTCAAACAGCTCAGATGATTATGGTAATTGGTCTAATAAGCTATTTCTGGGCAGTTTCTTATGCAGGGGTGATATTCCTTAGCTACAATATTTTTAGGAGCACTTTCACCAGATTAAGTATGAGGAGGAGACCAATGATATTTTTGTATGTATACCACAAAGATTTTAGTAACTTCATTTTTAATTCCTTATAGTAGGTTTATAAATACAGGTTTACATGAAGACCATGTGGTAGAGTAAGATATCAGTAGATGTTTAGCCCTTTTAATTGTACAGTAGATCATTTAATGTAGTTATCCTCAATGATGCCCAGTTTATTATACTGGCACCATTTATGCTGTATGTTTTAAGCTGTGAATTAATGAGAAGGAGGTCAAAGGGTTGTTCATTTTGTTACTGAACAATTGTAACGTGGTAATGCAACTAGAAATCATTAGTATTTTGCTTTACATTACATTAAGTTTACAACAGATCTGTGATCTCTGAAAACCAAGTAAGCAGCAAGACTTAGGCAGAATTAAGAGAGAGGAGAGCTCTGCATGTTCTGCCATGCAACACTGGAAAATGTTTGCATTTTTTCACTTGCAACCTTTAAAAGAAAACGTTGCCTTGTTACTTTTGGCCAGTCAACTGTATTTACCTTTAGCTGGCTTCCATTTACTCAGAGTCAGTGCATAATTTGTATCTTAAAATTTCAAGAGCTTACCTAATGTGCAAAGTTGCACTTGAGACTATTGGCTACAACAGGTCTGTCTTTAGATCTAAGTGCTCATACAATCAGCTCTTAGATTGTATTTTGATTGATCTACCAGGAGTAAGGGACACCTGCATCTTTCCAGATGCCTAGCAGAGGCATACACCTTAGATGAACCTCACTCGTCACTACTCACCTGAGGGTAGCTGAATCCCATAGATCATCTCTTTGTTAAATGCAGAGTGAGGGAATTTGTGGCAAAGCACATAAAAGAGCAGCTGGAGGGACAAGGGAAGGAGACTAAGATGGTACTTAGCTAAAACCAAGCAACTGCAGACCTCCTTTTGCAGACTGTCCACTCTATACTTCCTGCACAATATAGTCTCTGGCTTATTTGGAAAGCTGGTTCCAACTGTCTTTTCTTTTCCTGAGGGTGAAAACCTCACTTTAATATTGCCCATTATTTTCAGGTTAGTTTGCATATGCACCGAGTTGCAAGCACAAAATTTGCATTAGAAAGAAATCAGCTTTTGTTTGTTTTTTAAGTGAAGTAATTTGTGAAAATCCCACTCTTATTTATTTATTTATTTTGATTTTAAACCGTATCCTGCTTTAATAATGAAGCAATGATTCCCAAGGAATTTTCTGGTAATTATTGCTTTATTATTTAATGGCCTGAGGCAAGACTGAGAGGAGAGAACATTCTTCCAAAGCAAAGAGGATCTGCAGTAATGTTAAATCTCTTCGGTATTTTTGCTGCTATGAACCATTTTCAGAAGTTTATGATGCAGGCTTGAAAGCACTCAAACTCACATAAAAGTATTCAGATATTTTTAAATACTGGAGCCTTTAGTAAAGCCCTAATCCTTTCCAGCCTACATTTTAAAACAATTGCTGAACTATTTAATATTCTTTTTCACCCGAGGTGGTTAATGTTCTATATTCCTGTTCTCTTTCCACCTGTTATGAGAAAGTGGAGCATAGCAGTAACTAGATGGAAATTCCACTCATTTTCTTAACATCTATCTGCCTTGGCTTGGAAATCTGTACTACTTCTAAGGAGTTGAATGTCAAACAAAGCTCTCACTACTGAGAAGTTTATGCTGGTGTACCCCTTGCTTGATGCTATGGCTCCTGCTCATCCATAATGAATTCATATTGTTCTGCTGCTTTCTAGGGCAAACTAAGTAGGTCATTAGCCAAGGGAAAATTGTGTATGGGAATTGGAAATCTGGGTATGACTAAATGCTAACCCCAGTTTGGGAACTGGGGTTGTTTAGTCTGGAGAAGAGGAGACTGAGAGGAAACCTTACTGCTCTCTACAGCTACCTCAAAGGAGGTTGTAGCAAGGCTGGTGTTGGTCTCTTCTCCCAGATTACTACTGATAGGATGAGAGGAAATCTCCTGAAATTGCATCAGGGGAGGTTTAGCTTGGATATTAGAAATAAATTCTTTGCTGAGACAGTGGTTGTGCACTGGAACAGGCTGCCCAGGGAGGTGGTGGAGTCACCATCCCTGGAGGGGTTTAAAAACTGAGTGGATGTAGCAGCTGAGGCTATGGTCTAGTCGTTAGGGAGATGTTGTCATGAAGGTTGGACTTGAGGTCCTTTCCAACCATAATAATTCTATGTTTCTATATGCTCTCACCCCTGCCTACAGTATAAATAAGGCTTACTCTGTATCTGGCTTTTCTGGTCCATGTAGCCTATGCAGAGGATATACAAAGTCTTATTTCTTTGCATATTCTTCCCTTCCTCAAAGGTCTCAGCTCACTGCGTTTGCCATCACACTATGGTATGTTGATAAATGACATGTTTCGTTTGTGTGTGCCTTTATGAAGTTATAATGCTTGCTCAGAAAACTAATCTCTGCTTTGGTCAACAATGGCAAAGACCATGTCTTAATGTGAATACGTATTGGTAGGGATAGAAGAAAGCAGGAAGACAAGTCAGCTGTAGAGTATGTGAGCTGATATGGTAACCAGGAATCAGGTGGGACACAATGTTTTGAGACAAGGGAAGCTTTTCTGAGCATCCCACTCTTCCCTGTTCCTTTCCTCAGGGGATTTTATCAGACCTAAGGCATTCTAAAACCTCATAAAGGCATGCTGGTATGATCACAGATTATGTATTAGGCAAACGAGATCCAGGGATTCAAGTATGTTACTGAACAGATACAACCATGGAGAAAGTTGCCAGAGGGAGTGCCTATGTCTGCTCCAAGGTTTTAAGCAGAATAGAGATGAATCAGACACCACTTTTGCCAGGAAAATAAATCCACCTGCCAGCTTGCTGCTAATAGATCTGAAAATAGATGGTAACCCATTTTGGAGGTCCTTGGAGGTCTAGTTCAGGAATCTGTTTCTTTTCCTTGAACATTAGGCATTTTCCAGGCTGCCAGAAGACATTGGCAGATGCCATTTTATTACTTTACTCTTTTGCTCGAGGATGATGGATGGATATTAATTTATTTATTTATTTTTCTGTAGCCCTTACCAGTACTTTCTTTTTCCTCAAAAGTCTGCATGAACTCGCCTAAAAATTTTCTGGATTACAGAAAGTGCATTAATTTTAGATTTGTCAAAGATTTTATTGGATACAGGAAAAAAAGGTTGTTGAAACAAAAGAAAAATTCTGTGCAGCTTATCTGGTTGTTAAACTCTGAATAGACTAACTTTCATAGGTCCAGTCTGAATAATCTGTAGCGAGAAGCATTCCATTTAGTTTTGGAGAGTTTCTTGTCTTTCAGAGAAATGCATGGCCACTCTCTCACTGTGTCAAGTTTTTCATCTGGGCCACTGGTGGAAAGGTAACTCATGATCCTGGGTCTATAATCTTTTATTTCTTTATTTTCAAAGCTGCTATGTATACCACACAAAAATACTTTAACAAAGATTGCATCTGGTTATGTACCTGCCCCTTGGTGAAAACAGCCTGTCAGTTGCTAGACCAAAACCTGAATCAGAACGTATTTAAGCTTCATCTTTACAATAGCAAGACAAAGTTTAGCACATATAAAAAACTAAGTACCTTAAGGTAAGACTTAACAAGAAGTTTTACTGAAACCAGATCATGTTTTCATAGAAGTGACAAGACTGGGTTGAACTAGTTTGCTGTTTAGGACCTCAGCCTCAGAACTTTAAAAATCATGTTTTTAAATATGCATTAATTCTTGTGTTTTCAAATGCAGCCTGTTTTTTATAATGGGCACACTTTTGTTCTGTTTTGTTTTTCTTCCTACTTCCTTTTTGTTAACTACAATCTTATTTACTGTGCCTGTGCAGCAATTGTGTCTCAACCCACATTCCCATCTTCTCATTTCAAGATTCATTTTATTTTTGCTCAACCTTAATCATTCAGATTGATCATTCTTGATCTGCTTGATCATTCAGAACTCAGCATGCTTTAGAGTTCTCCACTAATTGTGACCTAGAGCATACATGAGCTATTTTGGATTAAAGGACCTTCTTGTCCCTAAGGTCGCTGGGAAATGCAGGAATGCATTTCCTATGGTCAGTACCTAAGAATTTGTTCTAAGCTGAGGATACCACTAAGAAGGTTGTAGAAGACTGTAGAGCTGAGTCTTCATTCAACTGTTTGTATCCCTGTATTTAATTTGTATGTCCAACTGGCTTATTTTAGTTTGTAACTTTTGTTTTCTAAAATGTTCGGACTTCCAGACTACAGAATCTAAAAATATCACCCTGCAGTGTGAAGATTGTTCTTAGATGTGCCTTTTTCATGCTTGTCTTTGCAAATTCTGTCCTCTATGCTTATCTAAGGGGGTTTTTAGAAATGTATCAGAGAAAAAAATGTATTAGAGAAAAAACCTGCACAGCTGAAACTGAAACTAATTGCTGAAGACCCTAATGCTTTTAACATAGCTGACACCAATGGATGTTGTATTCACTCCTTGTCAGACTGTGGTGTGGCACAATCCCCTAGACCAGCAGGTCTGGGCATTGTGTGTGTTTAGTCAATGTGGGGCTATGCCTAATTTAGATTTACACAACAGATTACCGAGGAGAATAGACTGCTGCTGGAAGTGATTTCATCATGGGGAAGAACTTAATCTAGAGTGTTTGGCTGATAGTGTTACAATCAGATTCCTAGTAGTCTAAAATTTCCCTGTGATTATTAAGCTCCCTACAAACTTCCAACAAAATACTGCAGGGAACAAGCCTACATTTGATGATATACCTTAATGCAGCTGACTTTTATGATCATATATTACAGCTGAGATACTGTTCCCAGAACAGAGACTGTTTTATAAGTCATTAAAATGTTTTTTATTTTTTTAGCAATTGATTAACAGGATGTAGGTGTTTAATATTCTCTGGGTAGGAAAGAATGTGCTGGATTAGTTTAATGTGAGTTATGATTCCTGCAACAGTCATATTTACTACAAGTTGTAATACACTAAAGGTTACTTTTTCAGGAACATTGCAAAGGATGTCCTTTGCACCCTGTATGTGGTGCAATGCAAAGTTGATGCCAGCTATCAAGAGTGGTGAAATAAAACACTTGCAAAGAGGCAAATACAAGAGAGTCAAAGAAACTGCCAGATTTTTAACATAGGGCGAAAATTAAGTCAGCTTAGAACAAAGAGATCAGTTAGGGAAATGGTAGCATCCTTAAAGATATTCTACTCTCAACTATGTTATAATTTGTGACACATCTCTCTAAACAGTCTTCACTGAGGCAGGATGACAGCACAGAGCAAAGGATATGCAAAGACCAATGAGAGGAATGAATGTGCCTGACAACTGGATGCTCAAGAGCAATGGGAGTTGTAGAACCTTGATAGCTGAGAAACTTTATCCATTAAAAGGAAACTTTGGCAGTTAGAGCTGCCTGTTGTGGGCAAAATGGGGTTTGAATGACAGAGGAAATTCAAGTCCTTGATCTCTAATTTATGTACAATAGAAAGCAATACCAGGAATGAGATGGAGAAGAGATTTGACCTTTAGATTTCAGTGTCCTGAAGGCCACCCAGCCCTACATTCCATTTTGTTTTAAAGGAAAAAGTGAATTTTTGTTTCTTAGAATTACTGAATAAGATTTGTTCC
This sequence comes from Chloroceryle aenea, assembly GCA_013399075.1. Lineage (NCBI taxonomy): Eukaryota > Metazoa > Chordata > Aves > Coraciiformes > Cerylidae > Chloroceryle > Chloroceryle aenea. Next base: position 578,401 of record VWZY01013150.1, read on the forward strand.
AAAACAAAATTAAACCAGATTTCAAATTTTCAGCTGTTGTCAGGAAATAGAATAATCATTTTGATTATTTTTATTACTGCAGTCACACACACGAGGAGTCAAAGCACCAGAACTTGCAGTCTGGGTCTGGAAGGAGTTTGTTGTGTCCGGCCCCTGTATAACTCTCTTGTCTCTGCAGTGCCTTCAGTATGAGCTGCATCTGCTGAAACAGTCTGATTGCCTTCTAAAGCTATAATCACCAGGGCAATAGCCTGCTCTCAGGAAGAGGAATATATTAATCATGATACAGAAAAGGTATGTCCAAGCAGCTTCAGAGTTAAAAAGAAAAGTGGACTGGAGGAGAAGACTGTATTATATAACTAGTTTCACATCCAAGATGGTAAAACCTCCTAAAATACTGGAAACTGGTATAGAAACAGGTACTGTATGTTCTGTGTAAGTGGGCTGTGGAGCAGACTGGTGCTAGGTGCTTTAGCACTGCAGCAGTTAACAGTGAGGAAAGTACTTCTGAATGAAAATTCAACCTAATGAACTGCTAAGAACTGCACAGTAGTAGGATGAAGGCAATAGTGCACAGTAGCATAATAATCACTACACAGATCTTTTACTAAAAGGGTCAGTGAAGTGGTAGGAGAATAACAGTATTCCCATACTGAAATGATAACACTTTAGCCATGACTTCTCCATTAGACTAATTCTTAGGAACAGGCCATGTGTCAAATAGGACCATTTCCTTAAGCTTATCATTTCAATATTTATGAGTCAATTTGAATCCCAAATCAAAAAAGAAGTTCAGTTGTGCAGCTGTAGAAAACAATTTATCTGATGCATAACTAATTGCCTGGAAAGGTTCAACTGATTTCCTTGCTTCTCCTTCCCCCTCCTCTTCATTCCTTATGCATATAACTTGGTAGCAAAGTTTCTAAAAAGCAAGCAAGCCTCACAAGAACTGCTAAATACCCACAAACCAATTTCAGTTTGAAGAAACACTGGAGTATATAAAAAACCCCCAAACTAGTGTGTTTTAATATTCTTTTCCCATTCCAAGAACCATGACTTTTGTTTAAATTCTGCAGCAGGTCATCTTAAGCCTTGTTATTTGATGAGTGCTTTTATTTGTGGTTGGCTCCATTTCATTTATTTCCTTGCACTGTTTCTTGTGTTTTTTCATCTCCCTGGGTACATTTCTTAGCTTTTTAAATATATATTTACAGGCCTGTGCAAAACAGGTTCTGTTGTTGCTTGGTAAATGGAAACATTTCTGTTGGAGATGTTGAGGAGGAAAAAAATGGAAGCTCAAAATCTGTCAAGAACTTATTTCAGAGAGCTTTGGATCAGGGCCCATAGGAGAATAACATAAAATCAGTAATATAGGTGGAAATACACAACATCAAAAGAGACAGGAATAGATATTTTGATTTTGCATCGTTCTGTAGAAATATGTTTTAATATGAATAGACCAGAATCAGATTTTATGTATGGGTTTCATTTCCAAGGTGCTATACTGCTACTACACTGCAAAATTGTAACTAAGTAATTAAATAACTTGATGATATATTAATTATTTGACCAGCTGGTAAATGTGCCAAATTTTATTTCTCTTCTTTTATTAAAATTTTTCCTCCTCTCTTCCATTAAGTTACAACCATCAGAGTAACTGTCTGTCTAGCCTAGTTATTCTTAACTAATAATATTAATATTAAAGTAAAATTTTGAATTCAGGTAATTTGAATCTGAAGTTATAGACAGCATGATTTCTCCCTCGCAGGTTTTCTTACTAATGATGCTTGTGATGATCTTCATTCGACCAGGATAATTTTCTTCCACCAGGGAATGGAAGACAAGGAAAGGTTTTATGGAGATACTGGCACTGATTTAATGCCAGTTCTTTCCTCTTCCCTACCAGGATAAATTTATTTAATAGAATTGCACTGATAGATGATTCTATGTATTATTCCTCTGCATAAAATGTGTACAGATAAAATTTCTGAGATATGTATTTTTTGAATGTTAAGGCTTCATATGCACGCACTTTGGTTCCAAACATATCTGGGAAGGTAGAAAAAAAAGAAATAACAGGGGAAAAGGAAACACTGATAGTACATTTAATTTTCTACCTCTTAGAGACTTTAAATTTCGGAGGAAAATGATGTTGCTGATCTTGAGGGGGAAGAAATCAAAAAGGTAATGGTCCTGGAATGCACCTAGAGCTGTCCTGTCAAAATAGCCATCCGTAAAATGGGTGCCACAAAAGCAGACACACTTGAGAGCAGTGCTGAGGTTATTAGGAGATATTAAAAAAATTTGGGTAGGGTAAAACTGACTGTGGAAGAAAAATACCGTGATTGCCCAAGAAGTGCACATCTCTGGACTTTGGCCCCTCTGAAACTCTCCTGTGTCACTTTGCTAAGGCAATTTCTGGAGCAATTTCAATTTGTGCTTACAGGCTCATGCCACCTGGAAGGCTGATTCTAGTTTTGTTGAGCACACTTTGTGTGCAGGTGAGTTTTCCTATACAAAATCAGACTTTTTCAGGCATGGAGGGGATTTTTCATATTAAAGGACTTGCCCTGCTACCCATCCAGCTGGCTTATTGCACCACTCTGCAAGCTCTGTTGTATTTTTGCTCGGAAAGTCAATTTTTTAGAGCCTGATAAAGCATTCATAAACTCCTGCTGGCTATGTGAGAAAGATTAATCTCCTTGATTTTTGCCTTATTTTTTCAAATTTTATCTCCTTAGTCACTAAAATAAGTAATTTTTCTATTTACTTATCTAAGGTTATTTTTTTATTATTATTAATTCATTTAATCCTTGGCAACTTTTGAAGTAATATAAATATTTAAACTCTTAGTAGCTATTTAAGTCTGGAGAGAAATCTCCAGTATACTTGAGTGTCTGACAGCATAATTATTTCCATGACATCAGCCTTTCTTGCTGTAATACTTAAAGTTTTACCTCATGTAAGTGAGCTGGGTATCCTGGGGGTAAATGTGTGTTTGATCATTAGCAAGAAACTACTCACATCAAAGAAGAACCCCATGTCCACAAGCAGTGTGAAGCTGAAAGAAATCTAGGTATGAGCTATTTTTTAACATGAAAAACTTATCTGTAAGTAAAATCTAAACACAAAACAGTCACCTATCAGGTTTTAGATTTGATAGACTTCTTTGAGATTTGCTCACATGAATTTTCTTGGAAGAAAATAGATTTGTACTGCCATGGATCCCTGGATTTCTGGTGAATGTTGATGAATACTATATATTAATAATGCTGGCTAAAATAGACAAACAATAAATTCCTTCCCTAACATATGATTAAACACCTCATTTTAGTTGTTTTTCAGATTATCTTCAGAAAGATTATTTTTAAAGGAACAGATATTTCAAAATCAGATTTACTCCAGTTTTGTGGAAAAAATGGGATTTCAGTTTCTTTTTCCTTTTTAGTAATGGAATTAATTTCACATATATCGATTTAAGGAAGAAGTCCTTTCCTAAGTGTTCACCATTTCAATAATCACTCATGACTTTACATCATTGCTTATTAATACCAAGAGAGAGAAATTCCTGGACTCTGCAAGTAGAGAAAAGAACACAGAGATCTGAAAATCCAGGCCTCTATTTTTAACAATACTGCTTTGCAGATTCGATTCCTTTGGATTTCTCATTTTTATTGTACATCCCTGAGCTGAGAGGAATGTCCAGACACATTAATAGTCCAGTTTTTTCTAACGTTATAATTTTTCTGTTATGTGATGAATTTGAATTCTTTGGAAAGCTGTATTTCAAACAATCAGACTGAAAATGATCACAGTCATTGTCCTGAAGAATTTAAATGGTTTAGATCAGTGCATTTGTGAACTAAATCTATGCCCTTAACTCTGAAAGGTCAGTAAATAATTGCACTTTTTTTTTTCCCAGTAATAATTAAATAGAAATATCAAATTTCAAAGTTACATTTCTTTTAGCTTGGCTGTGAGTAGGCAAAGGACTGTGGGACAAGCTTGGTGGCTCACAAAGTCTACAAAAGTGTTCCCAGCTTCTTATTTCAAATGGCATCTTCCTAACCTTTCTTTCACCCTTATGCTCTTCACAGAGCTCTCCCATCAGCATGTGGAAATCCTTTTGTTTTAAGATCTATGCCTCTTTGCAACTCAGGAAATTGATTTCTGTGTTGAAGAGGTATTGAAAACTGTATTTCACTGGACTCCCTCTTCTGGAAACAAGTGAATGTAAATGTTTTGAATATAGTTCTAGGAACAAACATTGGGGATTTTTAATAACTTCATTCTTCTCTGACTATAAATCAGCCCTTTAATGTTAGCTCTTTTGCATTTCTCTTGAGTAAACCTGATTTAATTTATGCTAAACCTAATGGAACACCTGTGTGTGCTGGATAAAAACTAGAGAATATAATATTAGATTGAGAAATGTCACATCCTAAATATGGAAAACAAGCAGCAAAGCTCTGGAGTGTCTTTTAACCTTTTTGGTGTCATTTTGGAATTAAGAAATCTCTGCTAACAAAAATCTGTATGACAGCATTTTGCCAAAGTACACGATACATTTTTAACCAGTTTCTCACGTATACCGAAGTCCAAGCCATGCCATGAGACTTAATGGATAAAGAAAGATTAAGAATTGAAGTAATTGGTTTCTGATTTCTTTGAGAATCTGAGTAGTAGTAAGTTGGAAATGTGACCTGTTGCACTGTGCATGTATTAAAAGAAGATTATAACAGAACCATCTGATAGCTTTTGATTTTTCGACCAAGAATATGACATCAGGCTGGTTTAAGAGTACAATATTTGATAGAACTCCATTTGCAAAAGTCTTAGATTGTCTGGAAGAGGAAAGAATGAGTGTAAGATCTACAGCTAAGGAATCAGCTACAGGTTGTGCTAATACTGCAGTTGTTTGAAGAAAGGCTTCAGGTTTAACTTCCCTTTGTGGTTTTCTGAAGTCTCTTTTTTTATTTGTTTGGGGTTTTTTTAAATTTTATTTTATTTTTGTTTTGGTTCTTTATTATTATTTTTATTTTGTATACTGTATGTGATTGAATTCTTTCATTATTTATATGGGCAGATCAGAATGTACTGTAGGATAATGTATGGTGATGGAATGCAGTTTCACAGCTTAAATATAAGATAAAATACGAGAATTTATTTAACAGGGGAACAATTCTTTAACAAGAAGCCCAACTTTCCTAATGGAACTGTGAGTTTTTCATCACTTTTCATCTAGCCTGAGAAAAATCAAATATGACCCTAAGACATATCACATGTAGAGCATTTCCATTGAAGACTAGGAACTATCACCCCTATTAAATATAGAATTCATAATTTCCCCATACTATTCCTTTCTTAAGAAGAAATGAAGTAAAAATATCAGCCTGGGTTATACGGTGAAATTCAAAGCAATAGAGAACTGAGTTTGCAGAAGTCTAAGGGAGGTATTATTGCTTCTGTAACTACTGCAAATGGATACACACCGTGTATATCCATGGAGGATATGTACATTATAAAAATATTTATGCTATTATAAGTATACAATTATAATTATACATTTATAATAACATTTATGCTACAGAGACTGCAGTTACAGAGTCTTAACAGTGTCAAGAGAACAAGGTGTTTTACAGTAAAAATGTTTCTTGTGGATTGTTCTCAGCAGTGGGGTAAGACATTATTATGAGGAAAAGATTCATCTTTTCCATGTGTGTAGCCTGCAATTTAAACTATTTGATGTCTCCATTTTTTCCTATTATCATTGCTTTTCAGAGTCCTCTTCTTGGTGGAGGTGGCTGATGACGTGATTCGTATCTGCTGTTAGGGTGAGCATGCAGACAAGTGTGTGAGAGTGTGTGTGGAAAGGAAACAGAGAAAAGAAAACAGAATAGTGTTAGAAACAACAGTCTGAAATAATGTTTGAGTGGCATCAATACATGAGGCTGCTGGATCCAATAATGCTAAGGAGAAACAATGTTTTCACTTCATAAATTTTAGTTGTTTCATTCATTTTTACTTCCAAGTAGTAGCAATGGGCTGATCATTTACACTTGGAAAGATGGATAGAAATGATCTGGCTTGCCCCTACTACAGCTGTAGGTGGTTGCAGTGATGAGAATAGGAATCTGCTCTCTCTCACCATCTGGCCCTTTGTCTCCCTAAAGTGCTGACACTGCATCATCTTTGTGAACCAGCTGGCAGGCATTGCTTTGGATTTCACCTTCCTCCTAGGAGCAGGGTATGTCAGCTTGCAACAATGACAAGGAAAGACAGAACTGTGCTCTAAAGCCATTAAGAGGTGTTAGGACCATTCAGTTCCTAAGACACCTCCCAGAGCTCTGGAAAAGGGATGTACTCATGTGTACAGTTCAGTTTGTTTGTTTGGTTGTTGGGAGTTTTTGTTTGTTTGTTTGTAGGATGTTCTGGTGTTTTTTAATTTCTGACAGTAACTCAATGTTTGACTCAGAGACAGACACAAGACCAAAATCCTTATAGACACTTCAGGCATCAAGAGAAATTATTATTTTTTCAAGGTTCAGAACGTCTACAGCTAGACAGGTTGTTAACTGGAGCTGTAGATGCTCTCAATCTTGAAAATTAGAAGGACACTTCCAATTCCCCAGTAATAAATAAGAAAAGTCTCATAGGGATATTATAAAACTTAATGAGTTAAGAGCCAAAATTCCTTGCTTCTTCACAGTCATTTGACAATCTGTCTAGAGATTCATAGATGGGAAATATGTATTACCAATAAAAATACACTCTTTGAACTAAGAAACCAGATGACCTAGCTCAGAGAAAAAGCTTGCTCTTTCCTGTGTGTGAACAGGATCATTAGACAGCAACCACATTGCCTCTCACTTGGGACAAGTCTTTGAGACGTGGACAGGCTTTCCTATAGCACACACAGCATCACTCTCAAGCACTTCGAACTCTGTGAGGACTCTGCAATATTCAAATATTGTTGTCCTTATTTTACCATTAGGAAACAACCAAGTTGTCCAAACCAGACAAGCAATTTATGTCAGACTATAGGACAGTTTTCTTCAGCCTCATTTATGGTCTATATAGAAATCTTCCCAACTGAAAGTAGCTCTGGATTTAGAGGGTTTTTCACACCAAGACCAGTGTTTAAGTTTCACAAAGTCTCTTTTGATGGTTCTTTATTGTGGTCAGTTAACTGACCATCATGAGCAATATATTCCCTCTATGTGCTTGGAAAATACAGTCTGTTTACAAGAGTTCTTTTTCTGTTTGGTGTTAATTAAGTACACAATGTATACAAAAAAAAAGTTTGTAGTAATAAGGAATAATACAGGACCCACAACTTAGATGCTTGAGAGGCTGATACACACTCAATACTTTTGCGTCACATTGGGAAAGACCTTTCTGAAGAAAAAAAACCCACACACACTGATGTTCTGCAGAATGAGTGAAAGGACAAGTACAATGTGTTAGCGTGCTATGCTGGTTTTAGGAAAATATTCTGTCTTAATTGATTTGTGTTATGTGAGGAGGATGTTAGGGAAAAAAAAGAGTGGCCAGTAGGTTGATGGAAGTGATTCTGCTGCTCTACTTCACTCTTCTGAGATCCACCTGGAGTATTGTGTCCAGCTCTGGAGTCCTCAGTGAGTGAACCTGTTGGAGTGGGTCCAGAGAAGGGCCAGAAAAATGATCAGAAAGCTGGAACATCTGTTCCAGGAACCCCTGGAAGAAAGGCTGAGAGGGTTAAGGTTGTTTAGCTGGGAGAAGAGAAGGCTCTGGGGACACCCTGTTGTGGACTTTCAGTCCTTAAAGGCAGTTTGTAAGAATGGTGGGACTGGTGTATTTATCACAGCCTGTTGCACAGGACAGGGGTAGTGGTTTTAAACTAAAAGAGGGGACTTTTAGACTAGATATAAAGAAGAATTTTTTCACAATGAGGGTGATGAAACACTGTTCACGATGAGACACTGAAAATTCCTGTTCCCCAGGAAGATGGTAGAAGCCCCATCCCTAGGAACATTGAAGGTCAGATTGGACTGGGCTTTGAGCAAACTGATCTAAAGATGTTTCACTTCAGGGGGGGTGGACTAGATGACCTTTAAAGGTCCCATTCAACTCAAACCAATCTATGATTCTATGAAAAGAATCCAAACATCTATCAGCTCTCCATAATTCAGGTAATCTGGCAGGCCTAGCAGGATTATGACTGCATTTTGTGGTGGAAAATCAATGTGATTTTCTGCACACCTATTTAAATGGACTGTGGCATATTCGTAATTGAATTTATCATTCAACCAACTAAATGTGCTTGATATGATTACATTAGAACAAATTACAAGTATTTAAAGGAAGAGACCTTTCCCCGTGACTCTTGCAGAGGTAATCTGTTATGTTTCAATGATTAAACAGTGAAAAAAAAAAAAAAGAGATATGCTAAATTTCACCTACATCTGGACGTGGATAGCTAAAATCCGAGGCTCTGGAAACACCAAAGAAAGCAATGAAGAAGCACATGGGAAAAATAGCTGGCATTCATAAGAACTGTTTTCACTAATGACTAAGAAAATATATTGTTACAGGAGCAAGTACTGTAGATTATATAAAATGGAAGTAATAATCCACAGTCAAAGCAGGACATACAGATTAATTTATTATTGACCAAAACCACCTCCAAAGAGAGCACTTATTTAATATTTTTTTATTATATTTAATTGATGAATTCTCTTCTCCTAAAGTCTATTGTCCTTCACTTCTGTTTCCACAGAGTGACAGCTCTGATTTTTTAGAATATTCTTACCTTAAAGCCTTTAAAAAATGTCATCTATGTTTTATAAAAGTCAACAATGGTAGTACCATCTGTTCAGTTTTTTGTTCTGGTTTCTTCAGTTATTCCAGAGATAAATGTTTCACAATAGCTTCTACTTCTTGAGTCTGTCTATATGATAATTGAGGCAGTTGTGATGCTGCTTCTACAGGAGATACATTGGGGATTCTCTCTCTCACTTGCATATTGATACTTTTCGTTGTTGCTGTTGAGCCTCTTAAAGGAGGCTAATCTGTACCTAGTGGAAGTGTGTGCATTGTATGAGAAAATTCAGGCATTTTCAGGAGTACATCTTTTAAAAGCTATTTCAGTTCACAATTCCCTTATAACTTTCTGCAAACTTTTTATACATTTTACTTCCTAAACCCAAGAGATTCTTTAGGATTCTTTAGTTTCAAAGTTCTAGAAAACAAGGTTTTTTTACAGATGTATACTTTGAATTTTGTACACTATACCCAGTGAGGCCATCACCTGGTTCTCATTTATTTCTCCTAAAACTGAAAAAGAAGAAAAAAAGGGGGGTGGGGATAAAATCCACAATGATTTCCCAAATTATTCATAAAAGGAAAATGCATGGCAACACATCTCACCAGAATCAAATCTATATCTCAGATTCTCCTATCGCAGGAAACTCCACAAGAAATTTATATGGCTTGAGGCACTCGTGATGATAAATTATAGAAGGACTGAGCAGCAGAGAAACTGGTTTTGCTCACAGTGTCGAGAGGCTGGCAGTGGGGTGTTGCCTTGTGCTTGCTTGGAGGGGACTATTTAAAATAGCTATACACTTCTGATAAATTTCCCATCATGCACAACCCCACTCAATTTTCATTAGATGTAATTATAAAATAGAAATACAAAAAGCTGAGCAGGGTTGTGCATGATGGGAAATCTCCAGGTGTGTGTCTGGGTAGAGAGTGCAGGGTAGTTTTAGGGGAAATAGAACAAGCATATGCAAGCAAACCATTTTGGAAGTGAAAGGATAGGAAGGAAGTATAATTGGCCCTCAGCCTCCAGCACGCTCTGCATCCTGCATGGGACATGCTGAGAAATTTAACTGGAGGGAGCCAAAAGAGGGATATTCATGCAGAGTTAGTCCTTGCATTAAGACATGAGCTTCTGTAGGGTTCCTAGATGGGGAAAGAGCAAAACAGGGACAGAGAGAAAGCAAGCAATGCTCTTCTAAAGAACAATTTGGAGCAGGAGTGTAATATATTCCCTGCTGCTGTGTGACTTGGGGTATAAACTAATCATGGCATAAGTAATGTGATTATTTTAATGTGGTATTTTTGAAATGAGAATCTAAGAGTTTTCAAGTGAGTTAATACTAATGATCTTCCTCTTGGAAAATGTTTCCTTTTCTTTACCTACATATTGAATCATGATACATACAATTTGCTTGCCTATATATTTATCAAAATGTTTCATCAATTTTAACACAAATAAATATAGTTACAGCTAGTAAGCATTTGTATGCTGACAAAAGAATTTTATAGGAGTAAATGTAATTCTTAGTGTATCCCTTCATTAAAGAGAGGTTAAAATTAAGTAGAATAAAAACAGTCACAAAGTATTTAGAAAAGAAAGGATTTGTCATAAAGTAGCACACAAATGGAAAATTATTTTTAATGCTCCATTTCTTAATAGGAGAATTTCCATTAAACTCTACATACTTGCAGATTTGCATGTCAGCAGAGCATCCTGCATGTATTCACTATGGTTAGATATTTGCACCTCTCAGTGAATTGTCTGACCTTGCTCACTGCTTAGTTACTATGAACTGATTTTTACAGATTTTTATAGTAACTAACTTCACCCCAGAATGCAGCAAACATTCATGGAAGTTGCTTCCCAAATCTATGTTTACTATAAAACTTCCTATCATATGTTTCAAATTGCACACTGATAATTTTAACATGTTTGGTGCTACCAGAGAAAGTAAGATAGCAAGCCCACCATTCAGGCCTCCGAAGGGATAAATTGTTTAAGGAAAGATGGGTGTCCCTCTTAACTTTAAGCTCTATTCTGAAAGTCCTTCTAGTTGTTCCAACAGCTTTCTGTTTTCATAAGGCCAGCAGAAGATTTCAAATAATGCATTACATGAGATCACAATCTTGTTAAGCCAACACAGTGTAAAAGCAATGTAATAAAGCTATAAATTGCTAAGCTATTTTCAAGCTTTCTAGAGAATCAGAGCTGCATAACTTATTTTTAGGATGTTATGTTATATATTCTCTTTCATATATCCTCGAACTGGTAGGAAAATAGATTACCAAACCTTGACAAAGGCCACTGAAGAAGTTTGTTGAGAGTCACACAGCCTGCCAGTCCCTCACCATGGAGGCAGGCACCTTTCTGATCCTAAATGGGAAGATGCTGCAGTCCACTTTTCCTGGTTTACTACTTTATACAGAGCTACCACAGTAATGTATTTTGAAGAGAAAAAGCTCATCTTACAATTGTTGATATTATTTAATAATCCTAATTTCACATAAATGTTCACCTTGAAATGAATGACAGATTTGTAAATCTAAGCCATAACTCTGGCTACCACCTTTGTGCAGCTGCCCAGCAGTGCTGCTCAGTGGCCATCCACTAACAGCCCTTGACTTAGACATGACCAGACAAAAAGCACTTTGCAGCAGAGGGAATAGGGAAAGGACATCTGAGAAACTGTCTTGAAGAGTTTTCAGAAAGGACAACTTTGATTTTCTGGTATTGTTTGTGAAATATTTTTTATAACTTTTGCTACTTTTGCACCATAATTTCATGTGGCTTCTGCAATGTAGTAGCTGTGAGAGCTGGTAAGAAATCCTTAGCAGGGTGTCTCACCTCTTTCTAGGTCATCCTTTAGTGATCTTCACAAGGGCCCAGCTCACCTCTCAGATGAAGTCTGGAAACTGAAAGGAAGTTTGGAGTATCCAATTAGGAATCATCATGCTGTTCCACACGCAGTAAGTTAACACGCATGAAGGCTGACAAATCACATAGGTTTCATATCATCTGCAATGGGCTTACAGGATTTTTAGAACAGGGAGTTGAATGTGATTTTCAAACTGATTTCTGTCCGTTTTCTACTCTAAATCTAAAAAAGAATGGACTTACAGCATCTGGGAGAGGTGAACACATATGCTTAGTGTGCTTGAAACAGCCATGCTGCCACAGCTATTTAAAGTAGGAAGATGTCACATGCACATTTCCCTTGTACTGTTACTGCCAAAACTGATTTATCTGTTTTTATTTAAGAGTCTCTTTTAGCTGTGTAGTATACTCTTCTGTTCAAAATTAATGCTGATTCTTTATAAAGTGATTTTCAGACTGCAATCTGAAGAACTGACAGGAAACCCAAATAAAATTAATAGAAATATTTGGGCAATTAGACACCATATTTTTTATATATATTTTTTAAACTTGCCATTTACCAAAAAACATCACAACAAGGTATGAACAAAGTGAATTAAAGACATATGGTAGCCCTGTCATACTCAACACACTCATTTGCCATTGCATTCTGCTATTGTTGTATCCATTATCCCATGTTTGTAAAGTACAAAGTTTCTATAAATATATTTCTCTATTAATGGTAATTTTTTCAAACCTCTTAACCAGTAAAAATATATCATATGATGTTCTTCTTTCCTAAGTGCTGCATATTCTGTTACCAACAAAGAAGTCAGCATCTAATTACTGGAAGTTCATGGTGTATGTAATTTATGTTCCACCAGAACAACCAAAGCTTTAGAGGCAGAAATATTTGTTATACTTGCATTTGGGGACAAAAAGCAGTAACACTGAATTTATGAGCTGATTGTTAACGTTAGGTATGTTAGCCTTACAAAATAAATGTGCAAGGCAGCAGTGATTCTTAATACATAGTACTTTTCCACCAGTGGAAAAACAAGTCCAAAAAATGTTATTTACTTGAAAATGAAGGTAAATTTAAATCATGTTTATGGATATATTAACTAAAAAAAATCAAATTAAATCAAGTATTTTCAGGCCTTCCTGAAAAATTATTTAAATCATTAATAAAAAATTCAGATTTTAAACTCTTATTTTCCAAAAGTATGTCTCTATTGACTTTCCTTCTTGTCAAACTGCTTGAGTCCAGCTGTTTAAACATTTTAGTGCAAAATAACTGAATAACTGCCATTATTACTAACAAAAAGAAATATGTTAGTAATAATTTACAGATGTAAAGGTCTAATGTTATGCTCTCATCTGATATATCTTACTGTATAACTGTTGCATTTATTTTTATAATGGTATTTTAGATTTGGCAGTTCAGACATTCACTCAGTTTGAGAACTGACAGCACACTCCTAATAAGAGTTGCTGCTGCAATTTATTGCAGAAAAATTCTGTCATCACAGAGAAAATTAAATCTTTAGACTTAACAGTGGATATTCCAAGGATTCCGTGAATAGCATGGAATACCTTATTGGAAATTTTTGGTTGTGCTACTTTTTTAAAACATTTTTAAACCTCAATGTAGTAGAATTTCACAGAAGTTGGAGAATGAATTCTGGTGGATAGGATCTGTGGATTTGTCGACGATATACTGATATTTACAAAGCTGTTATTACATACTGACATGAATTTTGATCATCAGTATTTAGTCACAGAGTAGATGTCTAAGAGAAACTACATTTTCATTGCAACAAATTTCCTATCTCAGGTTTTCAAGTAAGTGGAAGTAGAAGAGCCCTTCAAGACAGGATTGTCCTTCTAAACTTCTGATTATTGATTAGAAAATAATGGAAAAAAGGAAAAAAACCTACCTATTTGAATTCTTGTTCTTAAAAAAAAAAAACAAATCAAAGCAAACACCTTTGTCTTTTGAGCTTCTGATGTTTGGCCAAATTTCCAGATTTCTTATTTACTTAGTTTCTGTGCTTTAGTACAATTCCATATGGTTATGTTTCTGAGTTCAAAAGTGCATTCTGAAAATAAACACTGAAAACTTAATTTCTCTATAGTAAACTTCTCTATTTATTTTCCTCTCTATATTGTAGAAAACATACAGGCAATGCAAATTTATTTTCCATGTCACAGTGGATAATTCAGTTGCAATGCTGTTTCAACTCAGGTTTTCAAATGAGACTGCCAAACACGATACCCATTGGCAATGGAAGCAACTGTTTTCTAATAATGAAAATCTCATGAGCACAGCTGAGATCTAATTCACTTTACCAAAGTTATCACTTCAAAACATTAAGCAGGTGAAATATCTAAGAAATATGAGCTTTCCAAGGAGATTAGAATACCCCATAGACGGATACCATGTCTAACTAAGGTCCCTGGGAAACTTTATATTGTATATGTTTTCTATGTTCTTTCTTCCTCATCTCTATGTTATTCAGTACCAACTGTTCAGAACACATACAGAAAAAAAGGAAAGGAAGTTGCAATCACAGAGGATGGTGCAAAGCATTTGCTCTGATGTTCTTGCCCTGCTAAGAACATGGGAATATCATTTCTGTGTTCCACTAATTCTATATTATACTGAAGCACACTGTTGAACAGATGTGATTTGTCAAATATTACTTGTTTACCCAGGAAAAGCTTCACTTCCCAGCACTACTTTATATGCAAAACACCCTCTTCTCCCCCCAGTTTTTACTTTTGAGGTATAATATATCATTGCATACATCTGAAAGGTTAAACAAAGCCCCCATGACCCTCATTCCAAAAGATGAGGTCTGATACTAAGCATAATACTGAAGATCACTTTTTGGTTTTAAGATGTATTTGTTGTTAATGAGGTGACTGATAACTGACCCACAGTCATAAAAGAAAGTTTTAAGCTTGTCCTTGCTTTGCTGTAAGACAATCATGTTGTTAGACACGAAGCAAATATAGTGTGATCATGCAGATAGAATCAGAAAGGCTTTATGACTGACAAACAGATGCCTTAACTTTTCCACTTCCCATTCCATTTCAGTTTGGACTCAGTCATGTAGACAATATTGCCTACAAGGAAAAACAAGAGATATGCTGAAACTCTACTGGTTTCCTTTTATTTCTCCCCTTGAATGGCAAAGTTAGAAAGTACAGTTTTGGGGCACTCACTCTAGGAAGGGTATTGAGATGCTGGAGCATGTCCAGAGAGGGCAACAAAGGTGGTGAAGAGTTTAGGGAAAAAGGCTTATGCGGAACAGCTGAGGGAATAGAGGTTGTTTAGTCTGGAGAAAAGGAGGTTCAGGGGAGACCTTATTGCTCTCCTGAAAGGAGGTTGCAGCAAGATGGATGTTGATTTCTTTTCCAAGTAAGAAGTGATGACAGGAAATTGTCTCAAGTTGTGCCAGGGGAGGTTTATATTAGATATTAGAATAAATTTCTTTACTGATGTCCTGGTTTGGGTGAGAACAGAGCTGGTCCAGTGATTTTACTGTTCAGCTCAGCTCTTCTAACTCCCTGCAGTGTCTGAAGACAGCAGCCTGTTTTCCCAGGCAGTGTCTGCTGCTGGCAGTGATAACACCCCATGGTTAGAGTCAGTACCAAGGGTTGGGGTGCAGACCAAGGCCACTGCTGGATCTTGTGTGCCACACTGGGGGTGCAGAAAGTGAAAGGCTGCACCTGCAGGGAGGAGTGGGCAGGGCAGGTGACCCCAAACTGACNTAGGACGTGGTTTAGTGGTGAACACAACAGTGCTAGGTTATCAGCTGGACTCCACGATCTTAAATATCTTTTCCAAAGTAAATGATTCTATACAGTCTAATTGATTCAGCACTGAAAGGCAGGAACAGAAATAAAATTATTTTTGTGTTTCTCACTGTAAAAGAAGTAGAAGTCATTTTAGTCTTACCGTGGTGCAAAACCACTGGAAACAACCCCATTAACTTTTCAGATTTAAAACTTTGGAGCACCAACAATTCAGGCCTATTGCTCTATAGCTGTGTTTATCAGATGGTGTGTGAATGTCAACATGTACATTTCTGCCTACACATCAAAGATAAAAATTAGAAAGCTCTCTCTGTATCTCATCAAATAAGGATGACTATGCTTTCCCAGTATATAGGAATCAGGCTGTTACTGCCAGGCTGAGTCACATGTTTGCCTAATGCCAGACTCAGTTTGAAGCACCACTGACACATTAATTAAGCTAGCCACCATCTGTAGGTAAACAGAATCCTAACAACTACATAAGGTTCTTGTTCTCTACTTACTGCACAAGCTCCTTTAATACTGAATATCCAGGATTTTTTCCTGTATATAGTTTAAAAACTGGAAAAGTAATGCAACGTCTTCCACTAGGTGCATTTCTGTTATCCAGACTTCCTCTGTGAATCATTGCATGATTATTCACTGCATTTTACTCTTACTACTTATTACGTGAGGAAGTCTGAGCCTGTATAATTTTATCTATTTCAGCATAAATCATCTATTTTTTAATTTAACAGCATTTAAATAATGTAGAATACACTCTCCCTTTCTGCACTTGCCAGGAAAGCCTCCATTTAACATATATAGCTTAAACCATAAGTAAGAACCTGCTCAGAAGCCAGGATACTGTAAGGATATGTCTTTATGGGTTTTCTCCACATTTTATGGAAAACAGAGCAGGAGAAGGAAGCATGGTCACTACTTTTTCCAACCCTTCCTTAGACCTTGAAGAGAGAGAGGAAAAAGCATCTATCATTTCTTTTGCCTGCTGACCTTCTATCTTGAGCACCACACCTCGTCTGTTTTAGTTTCTCCAGTATAGTAAAGTGAACTGATGTTCAATACAAGCATGATAATAGATGTGCATTTAATGGTCTGAATCCTGCAAACACTGTGATCTGAACTTTTTTCAACCTCAGGCTTCCAATCTGCTTGGGGACTAAAGTGTCTCAGCATCACAGATAATGTGTGTAGAAAAGTCATTTTAGCAAGTTTCCTTAGTAATTGGAATCTCTGCAATTCCCACATTAATTGGGATCTCTGGGCTGGTAATGCATTTACAGATAGAAAATAAGTAGGGCATAACTGAAAAAGACTGTGAAAGTTAATACAGTGCAGTAAAATGAAAACTCCTGCATACATCTCCTCCCCTCAATTCTGCTCACTTTGAAGTTGTCAAAAGAATTTATTGCTCCTTCCTCTGATCTTGTCATTCCTTCCCTTTGAATTCCCTTTACTACATCAAATGCCATCTTTTCTCCCTGCCTTTCAGGCACAGTCCTCCCAATATTCACTAAATTGCTAGCTAACAACATTGTTCTTATTTTAGTTGCCCACTAGATACTCTTATTCTTTCTCCCATACTGTCCTTTGTAGCTGGGAGATGGTCTTGGTAACAAAATAGAACATCACTAGCTTTCCTTCTGCAAAACTATTTTAAATATCCTTTTAATTGTAATGTATCCAATAAGCAACTAATGAGTAGACAGGAGATGAACAAAAATATTTGCCTTTCTGTATTTAATAAAACAACAAGGTAATGTATCTAAGGGGAAAGAGAAATAATAGAGTTTAAAAAGCTCCATGAGCTTCCCTGTAAAATTCTACTCGTGTTTTGTTACTTCATTTTCTCTATGTTAATAGAAGGTAATCAAGAGAATGTTCACTTTGTTCATTGATTCCTTCAAAGAGAAGAAACCCAGCAGTAAATCCTCAACTTTAACTAGGCATATTTGTCATGCGTATTTTGCAGGCAGTACCATTCATATACCTCGTGTGCATCTAACTCCACGGGACACGGGTTACATGAGGACACATCTTTCCTCAGTTTCTGATTAAACAAAAGCAGTCTGTGGAGTCGCTGCTGAGAATCCCTGGCTGCTTGGTGACTACCTACTCTATACAACAGACTTCATCCTGATCTGCTTGCAGAACTAAAGCGGCTGCTTTCCAGCCAGGGATGAAAAAAGGGCATCCTTCTTTTCCTGATATGCCCATTTGCTTTTCTCTTTCCTTCCACCTTGACTTGCTTTTCTTGAAACAGATGATTAGTTAGAACACAGGAAAAAAAAATTACCCAAGTTTAATATATCAGTTATTATATTTTTAGCCACACAAGCCTATGCTTGATCTACTGCGGTGTTGTCTGTTGGTTATTTGCTTTTCTTCTTAATAATTATAGCCACATACTGAAGTACAATAAAGACAAACACTTCAGGCAAAGCCATACGTAAAGCCTATTATTTCTAAGTCTTTATTTTAATATTTGTAAGTTTTCACTTGTTGTCCTATATTTTTTAACAGAAGAGAAACATCTGAGAACACTGTCCTTAATAAGAATAGGTTAATTCTATCTTCTTGATATTTAAGAATAGTTATCTAAGAAAGAAAAAATAAATAGAGACTAATCTGATCATGCCAATAAATGATTGTTAATGATACATATACTCAGCTAATGATAAATATGCAGAGCAACAAATAATTTTTATGTTATTGGTAAAAAGGTTTTTTCATTGTAAAACTGTAATATTTTCGTTTTTAAATTGTAATGTCTGTCTTACAAAAGGAAGAGTAAATAGCAGAGAAAGAAAGGACAGTGTAGAATTACATTGGAAAACTAGAAGTGGATATTAATACACTGGAAAAAATACTGTTATATTGGCTCTTATTTTTATTGTGTTTCCAATGAATCCCAGGGTAGTATTTTAAAATATAATTTATTTTTCACAAATATAAACCTAGGTTTTGTTACTGATTTTAAATAGAAACAAACCTGCCAGGTCCTCTTTTAAAAATAATGGTTTAATGACCTTTTTTCTTCTTCTCTGTTAGATCAGGCACCCCAAAGAGGAGTGCATGGGCTGGTAAGTACCCCATACAGGGCTGGCAATACTGAGGATCTGTGTTTCCTGTCCTGAAAAAGGGTACAAGGATTGATGAGTGTCACCCTGGAAGGTTCTTTGGAAGATCTGGATATTTGGTAGTTGCTCCCTATTAGAGATGTCATGCCAGCATTTTACTATTCCCAAAGTCAAAGAAATCTGCTGCAAATTGACCTGCCAACCAAGAGGTGAATTGGCTTTTACTTTTCCTTATTTAACTTATTCCATACTTTTACTTCTGTGGAACAAGCAAGTACTCCCTCCAGTTGCACCCTCTCACATCACGGTGCCTTACTAGGAATCTGAAATAGGGTTTCTCTATTCCAGACAGTCTCCTTGGTTGCAGGAACTATTTCTGTGTTGAAGTAGACCCTTGAGCACTATGTGCAAACCCCGTGAATTGCACTTTATATTAGAGGACTGGGGAAACCTGTGGTAAGTCAGCAGGACAGAGGTGTAAACTGCAGCCCGTGGGTGGGACAAACTTATCTTAAGGACTTGTTCCCTTAGCATGCCACATTAAATTCTCTTGTGACACCGGAGGATAAGCTGTGGCAAAGTATGGCCAGGGAATTTGGACCCGTCGTGTCCTTGACTAGACACTGGATGTGACCCTGTGTGCCCTGGCCCCTTTCTGCATGCAGTGGTGTCCTGGTTTCAGTGACAAGTGGCTTCCATAGGGAGTCCCGGCAAGCTCCTCCTGAAGTTACTTGGCACTTGGATAAGGATGATATCATATTCTGGATTCCCCCTTGGGAGAATATTTTCTCTTATAGGATCAGAACTCAATCGATCAGTGCTTTTTTAGAACAACAGTGGGAACTTTGGCTGGGTGTGGGGGTGAAGGGCTTCCTATATTAGGGAGTGTTTTGATTGCATGGTAGTCAACAAGTGTGATGGGGCAGTTGAATGCTTATGGGTAAAGTTAAGAAGGCCAATGAGGCGAATATCCTGTTGGGAGTCTATTATGGACCACCCAACCAGGATGAAGAGGTTGATGCAATGTTCTGCAGGCAGCTGGCAGAAGCCACAGAGTGACAAGCTCTTGTTCTTGTGGGGGACTTCAGCTTAGCAGACATCTGCTGGAAATATAGCACAGCAGAGAGGAAACAGTCCAGGGGACTCCTGGAGTGTGTGGGAGAGAACTTCCTGACTCAGGTGGCAAGGGAGCTCGCCAGGGGAGGTGCCTTGCTAGACTTGGTATTTACAGGGTGGGTGATGTGGTGGTCAGAGGCCATCTGGGGCTTAGTGACCATGAAATGATGAGTTCTCAATTCTTGGCCAAATAAGAGGAGGGGCAGCAAAACATGGACTTCTGAAGAGCAGACTTCAATCTGTTTAGATCACTGCTTGAGAAAGTCCCTTGGGGTCCAGCCCTAGAGGGCAAAGGGGTCCAGGAAGGCTGGGCTCTTTTCTTACAGGCTCAGCAGCAGGCTGTCCCCATGTGTCACAAGACAAACTGGCCTGGCTGAACAGGGAGCATTTGCTGGGACTTAGGAGAAATGTCCTCAAGTTCTGTCAGGAGAGTTTTAGATTGGATATTAGAAATTCTTTATAGAGAGAGTGGTTGGGCACTGGAACAGGCTGCCCAGGAAGGTGGTGGAGTCACCATCCCTGGAGGGGTTTCAAAAACGAGTAAATGTAGCTGTTGAGGCTGTGGTCTGGTGGTTAGGGAGATGTTGGACTTGATGATTCTAGAGGTCCTTTCCAACCATAATAATTCTAAGACTCTGTGACTAGCAGGGAACGGAGGAACCTGAGGATTCAGCTCACACCAGATTCACCAAAGTAAAGTCTGTTCTTAGTCCATACTTTTGCCAAAAAGGAAGGAATAACATGCTTATCTCAAAAACAGCCCATGAGTCACTGTGCTTCTGCTCAGTATCCCTGAGACAGAATTTTCTGGAGATATGTGATTGTTATGCTATTTTGTACATTACTCTGTTAGAGAAAAAAAAGTAGTTCAGAAAAGAGAGTTTTCTGAGTATCCCTGCCTCATACACACTGCTTATTTTAGACTGTTCTCTACTTTTATAGAACTCTTTAAGAGTTAATTATAAATATAGAGGGAGAGGGACCTTGGCATCCTGGGGGACAGTAAGTTATCTATGGAACAGCAATGTGCCTTGTGTCCAGGAAGGCCAGTGGTATCCTCGGGTGGATAAGAAGAGTGTGGCCAGCAGGTTGAGGGAGGTTCTCCTCCCCCTCTGCTCTGTCCCAGTGAGACCACATCTGGAGTGTTGTGTTCAGTTCTGGGCTCCCCCGTTCAAGAGGGACAGGGAAATCCTAAAGAGAGTTCAATGTAGAGCTATAAAGATGCTGAAGGGACTGGAACATCTCTTTAATGAGGAAAGGCTGAGAGCCCTGGGGCCGTTTAGCCTGGAGAAGAGAAGACTGAGAGGGGAATCTTATGAATGGTTACAAATATCTGAAGGGTGAGGGTCAAAGAGAAGGGACCAGGCTCATTTCAGTGGTGCCCTGGGATAGGATGAAGGGCAATGGTCACAAACTGGAGCACAGGCAGTTCCACCTCAACATGAGGAAACCTTCTTCGCTGTGAGAGTGACAGATCCTGGCCCAGGCTGCCCAGAGAGGTTGTGGAGTCTCCTTCTCTGGAGACTTTCAAGACTGGCCTGGCTCTGTTCCTGTGTGGGCTGCCCTGGGTGTTCCTGCATTGGCAAGTGTGTTGGACTCAATGATCTCGAGAGGTCCCTTCCAGCTCCTACCATTCTGTGATTCTATGAAATATCTTGAAGTCCATATATTGACATCTGAAAATGCAGTCTTTTTTTGTGGCACTCATCCCACTAACAAGACAAAGAATATTAACAGCCTGAGTGGTTTCCAATTGCTTCCTTGGCTTTAAAATAATGGTTTAATTTCTGAGTAAGAGGAAGAAAACAAGTGCAAGGGAAGTTAAAGTTAAAAAACCAACCAACCAAACAGAAATACAAACAAAACCAAAGAAAGAAAAAAACAAGCAAAACAAAAAGCCAAAACCAATCAGGCCACAGGAGGATCCTCATATTTGACATTCTGGTGCTGATATTCTGATATATTCTGCCTCAGTCTATTACCACCTTCTCCTGGTTGTTCATTTACCTCTTACTACTTGAAAGAGTCCCTGAGTTCTATAACTTTATCTGGGTGCCAGTCTGCCAGCTCTGTGTTCTTTACAGTGGGAAGTCATAAACACTGGGGTTTGTTTATGCCAAGAGCTGAGGTGCATGAGGGGTAGAAGTCAAGAAAAAACAGAATTTTAAAGGATATGAAAGTACAGAATCACCTTTGATTTGACAAAATTAGGACTTAAGCTTTTTATGATCTGGAATCCACAGAAGCAGTATGGGCCATGGGGAGAGAGAAGAATATAAGTAAGATTTTTATTTCTAGGGGTATTATGTATTAGAAAAAGAAAATACATACTGGGATTGCTTTCAGCTTTCTGAGGAGCTGCATCCTGAATGAGCAGCAGTGGGAACTAAAGGGCTGGGAGCAGAGAGAGGCAGGGAACAGCAAGTGGTATGGCTGTGGGCTCCTGCAGACCTCCTGCAGCCTGCTTGTGAGGAAGGTTTCTACAAAACCAGGAAGGGACTACACAGAGTTGGTGGGTTTTTTTTGTTCTTTTTCACTCCCTGACAGTCTGACCTTTCAAACAACCACTTTCCTCAGACAGCCTGACTTAGCTAAAAAATGGAATGACCCCATTTAGAGCTCAGACTGCTTATAGACTAATTATAAACTTAGCTTTATCAACCCAAACACAGCCTGATTAATAAAATTATATTACCATTACAGATTGTTTTTCCAGCTCCATTAAAATTCAGAGGACACGACTTGGTACTGCTATCAATGAAATAAATTGGAGTAGTTCTATAGAAGCTTTGTGCAGACTGAAATTCACAATACCATTCTGATTTTCTAAGCTTTACAAAGTAATGACTTTGAAGTTACTGATATACACACTGAAATTCAACTCTTAGCTCCCCTAAAAAGCTTATCTTAGTCTTGAGAAGGATACGTTTAAGTTGTTTTCATTCTTTCAGGCTTATTGCCAAAGCCTCCTTGTTGTCACCAGACATATACAGAAAGGTTGGTCAGTATTTGTAATGAAAGATATGCATTTATCAAAGCAGACTTCTTGCACCTTGTTTACAGTAGGAAGGTAAAGGCAGTTTCCAGCAGGATAAACAAAACCCACCCCCCCAAAAAACACCAAAAGACTAGATTATAAAATAGTTCTCCTGCAGTTGTCATCAAAAAGTTATAATGAAAATTGACATGGGCATCTGCTTAAACTCAAGCACTACCTGGAACCCACGGCATCCTTCTCAATCACTGTTATCTTACAGGAGCCCTGTACAGAGTTAAATAAATGAAAAGGGTCAAATATTTCCATAGGCTATATTTAATTTAAATAACCTTCCAAAATGGCTTTCTTCACCATATCTAAACTGCTGTCTTATTTTTTCTATTTGGCAGTAATAAATGAAAACTTTAATGTAGAGTTTGATGCATTAGAACACCTGCAAGTGAGCAGCGACCACATGATGAAGAAATCAGCTGTTCCCACCACTTACTACAGACTATTTCATTGAAACAGGCCATCAATTTGCAGATATAAGTGGAATAATCCATTTAAAATATCAGTAAAGATAATTTTAATATATAAAATATATAGCTTATATTGGTGGTTTATGTACACATCCCTGGAGGGATTTAAAAGACATGTAGATGTGATGCTTAGGGATATAGTTAATGGTGACCTGTCAGTGCTGGGTTAACAGTTGGACTTGATATTAATGGTCTTTTCCAACCTAAATGTTTCAGTCATATGAAAATATGTGTACCTGTCACTTTCTTGCACACATGATAATGCAACATGAACACCTTTTTGTGGAGTTCTGAAAGGGTGACTGCAGGCAGTCACACAGTTTTGACCTCCTCCCTTTTTCTATACCCTCTGATACATCTCTGCTTCACTTCTAACATTGCAGTGCTTATATCAGCATTGCAAAAAATGTGCTTGAAAAATAAAATGATACAAGGTGGGAGGATGGCTAGGCTCCTTATTTCTGTGTCTCTGTACACCATCAAGTTGGGTTTTTTTAAACGAGGGAATATGAGAATAACCTTGACTGGTGCTGTCATGGCCCAGTGACTCAGATCTTTTCTGTTGTCTTTATTTCTTGCAGCCTGCTGAGTTGTTTTAACTTTCCCAGAAGACTGCAAATCAATAAAATTGGTTAAGCATCTGACCATTTTGCAAATACCACTTGTGACAAGACAGAATCAGACCTTCAAATCTACCAGGATAACAGGGAGCAACCACTCAGAGTAGTCAAAGTACTTATGCTATGGCTATGTCTTCATACATACTCTGGTTGCTTATTTTCTGATTGACCTCAGTGAACCACCACAGTTATTCCTTGCTTTATTTAAGGCAATTTTAAATGCCCCTTTGTGGCCCTCTGCAGAGCAGATCTTCACTAGCTGCAAGATGATGACAGACCTGTCCTGATCAACATGGAGCTTTATCATTTACATCAGCTGAGGATCGGATGGCTCTGAGTTGGGCACAGTCATACTGCTCCAGTGGGTGCTAGTAGGACAAGAGGACCAGTCATTCATGTAAGTACAAGATGCAGGATATGCATCATTGATTAAAAGCCCCATGGTAGAGGTAACCTCTGTGGCTTTCTTGATGTTATGTTGTCCAAAAAGTATTATATACTTGCTTTTGTGCAGCTTAACCACATCTGTGTGAGCACGTAGAAGAATAAAGCTTTTCTCTCAAGTAAAACTGCAAACTTGTATAATCACAGTGGCTAATGCAAAATAAAAGCTACAAATAACAACCCAAAGCAACCAATTGCTGAAGTTTTTTATTAGCCAGAAGTGATACTTTACATTCTTCTCTCTAAATCAGATCACACTTAAAATCGTTCAGAAGAGCACAGAATAACTTCAAGTTATTTTTAAGGTATGTCAGACTATAGTATAAATATTTATACACCTACAGTCTCTTATAGGAGATAAGAGTTGTCAGGGGTCCCTATTAAAAACTAACAGGGAGGATGAGTGCAGGAAAGCCTTTAACTTCTAGTAAGTCTGGTGCGGCCATAAGGCTGCAAAGAAGGTAAAACCTGAGCTGAACCAATTAGGAAGCTTCTGAGCTCAGTGACCAAGTGCCTGGGCCAGCACACTGCAGGGTCCTGTCTCATAAATTAATGAGGGCAGAGACAGTCTGACAGGAGAGGTAGAGAGTCTGCTGGGAGTCAAAGAGAATGGTGTGACAGAATAGGGGCAACTTGTTGAGCAGGTAATATGCTCACTGGAGAGAGGTCAGTCTCTGCTCTTTTAGGTCTGGCTGCATCACTAAAGGAGCCAGAGAAAGGAGAAGGTCCATACCAATACCTTTTGGCAAGAGCCATCTGAGACTCCAAGGCTGTTTCAGGCCAGGGAAACAGATTAAGGCCAGAGAGGATGTTGGTTTAAGGCAGAAAACATCACAGAGACCTTACAGAATGACATTTAATTTGCACTATCCATCATTCCCCTAAGACAGGCTAACCCATAGTTGAAAGAGTAAAGGCAGAAAAGCAGTTTAATAATCATCACTTACTAGTAACCTTAAACTTGTTCTTAGACACGTACTATTTCTTTGATCATATTTTAAATTTCATTTGTTTTCTTGAATTAGTTTTACTCACTTTTCTATATTTTATGTTAGTGATATGTCACGTACAGAATTCTATACAAGAGAGGAGTGAGTCCTCATAGAATAATTCACTAGATATGCCAAGATCCATAATAATAATTAAGAAAATGAACAGTGACATCAGGTACTGCCTTAGAAAGGATATCCATCCTAAGACCCAGGCTGGAAACACCTTCAATATTTGGTGACACTATAAGCAGGAGACAGAGGCTTGAGTAATTTCTCCCTGGGAGTGAGAAGATGCTTCAAAGTTGTGTTAGATGTTTGTCCACCAACGCAGCCTTACATTTATTTCTTAGATAATCTCTAAAGACAAACTCCTCAAAGCCACAAATGCTTTGTAGAAATGTAACATCATGAATAATGAATGTTGGTTATTGAGGGCATTTTGTCATTTAGCTTGAAAGAGAATCTGGATAACAATTAAAGATGGGCTGAATAATCACATCTATTAACAGCAGCTAACCCATGGTTGTCAGGAGAATTTCTTATTAGCTCTTTTTCTCTCTGCTTTGCCCCATCTCTGTCACTGTCTTTGATTTTCTTACCAGCTCTGTTCTCTAAATACTATGAAAGAAAATGTATCATGTTCTCCTAATCCACATCACCCTTCAGTTTAATTTTAAAAAAATCTATTATCAAAATCAGTGTATTTATGAAAAACAAGTTAAGGAGAGGTGAAAATTTAAAAAATACAACCAAATAAACCAAAAACAACATAAAAACACCAAAAAAAAAAAAA
>VWZY01013150.1:604527-654640 GCA_013399075.1 Chloroceryle aenea
AAAAAAAAAAACCACAACAAACAAAACCAACCCCCCAAATAGTAGTATTTCCAAGACAGTAGGCTGGTAGTGGTTGATTTGCACTATATATTTATATTCAGTGTGATCTTGTTTCCATGAGTTTTCTTCCCTGTTCAAAGTTTTGCATCTATGATAAAACTACTTAATCTGGGGCAAAATGAGAAGCAGAGAAGTGAGATTTGAGAGAGTAAGAAGGAAGGGGTTTGCAAAAAGCTCTGATTCAGCCCTTTTGCACCCTAGAAAAGACAGGAAAATTCACAGGAAAATTATTTTCACTCCTTCCACAAATCTTCAAGTGAACTTGGAATTTTAAAATGCATATATAATAATTAAGTGATATTTATACATCAAAAGAAAAAAAAAAACTTAAAATATTAATACATTTGGGAAAAAAACCATAATTTTCTATGCTTCTTCATATTCATCCCATAGTTTTGTCTGTTTTTATTTAAGATGCTAATGACTTTAATCACCAGAATTTAATATATGGGTACAATGAACAGTATAAGCATATTAGCATAATTTAAAGTATGTATATACTGTAAGTTAAAGCCATAATGATTGTACAGTACTGGCCTGAGGCTAAATATTCTTTTATTATCCTCGGTGCTCAACAGATGACACTACTTCATAAGTAAGCTGCTGCAGCTATTACTGCATTTCAGAGGACAAACTCAATGACTGGATGAATAAGTTGGTTCACAAGTGTGATTATTTTGGGAACTATTTACACCTCAGATTACAATATTTCTTCATTATTTAACTAACTAAATTTTCCTGAGTATTTATGGAAATGTAAGTTGGTGATCTTTGATTCTTTTTAATGACAGAAATAGTTATTTAACAGAGCTCCCACTCCAATGTGATCTTTAAACCCATCCTTCCTACCATGCTGTCTTGTTTTTAGTGGAGAGAATCTACAGTAACACACATCAAGGAGGAAACAATCATTGTCAAAATGTTAACAGCAAACTGCCTTTAAAAAAGATAAAATTAAAAATCCCCAGTCTTCTAGAACCTTATCACCTGACCTGACAGCTTCATGAGCAATATTTTCTGTGCTTACAATAAAAATAGAATGTGATGAGAACAGTAGGAAAAACAGTTAAGTTACAGAAATAGTAATTTAACTTTAACAGTTTTAACTGATTTACATCTTACAGGTTCCAACCTGTAAGATCTACTGTTTCATCTACAAAACATCTATATGTGAGACTGTCTTTTATGTAATCTCAAACAGGGCAAGAGAATTGGCCTTCAAGATTAAATGGTTAAATTCAGAGAAACTCACAAAAGCCAATATAAGATTTGGCAAAGTTAGAGAAAATGAAATTCGAAGTGTCATAAATGGGGATGGGTTTGGCACAAAAGAGAGAGAAAAAGCTGGATCTGAATTTTCAGAACTTGTATTCTGAGAAGCAAGATACTGGAGAAAAATCTGGAAGGTAACTTGAGGATAGGAAAAAGACAGGGAAAATAAAAAAAGACAACAGCAAAGGATGAATTTTCAGGAATGTTTGAAGCATTTTTTTTTTGTTCTATTTTGCAGGTAGTCCAAGAAGGTCTTGTAAAAAACTCTGAGAAAATACCTCCTCATTCAGACCTCATAAAACAGAGGAATAAAGTTGGCATTTTTAGTAAATTTATCTGGACAATGAGAGCCCAACACACATCCTCATCTTCTAGCACAGCAGACCTGAGCCTACACTGTCTTGGTCTTATGGGAGTGTCTTTACCTCTTAATTCAGGTATAACTGAAATATAATCTTAAATTCTTAAATTCATTAAGTACATATACACTAGGTCATAGTGACAGATTTTTTTTCTCCCTCCCTAAAAGAAAGGATTTGAGTAATTGCTTTTCTCCTGTAAATTTTAGTGTGCTATATGTAGCATGTAGGTGATGAGGATAGAAGAGAGAGGCAGAGAGAGTTTCAAGCCTCAATAGAGTAGGCTCAAGCCTAGTAGATTCTGAACTATGGTTGTGGTTATGAACTAACCAGGTATTTTCTCAGATACCTCTTACAAATGAGGCATAGGAAACACCTAGTAGTGGATTAAGAAATCATTTTGACACAGCTCAGGTATAGTAGTCTGCAGTACTTATCTATCAAACCAGACTTTGATGTCCAATTTCTTTGTAGAGTTTGCTTTTCCTATGCTTTGTTTAAAAGTGGATTTCAGCCTTAAATCAGCTTTCATTACAACACAAAAATATTTGATCTGATAGACTGAACTAGAAAGATGAGGGTTTATTTCTTTGACAGTGAGTAACACAGTCCTGCAAAAAAGAGGCTTCATTTAAGAAATATTTTTTATTTTAGAGAAGAAAAGACATAGAGGTATCTTTTGGAAATCTCTGCTTTTCTGAAGAATAGCAAATAAGCTGCAGAGAGATGCTATCATGTGGGCAGAGATGTCTTCTCAACATCCAGGAAGCCCAAGTTAAATTTTATTTGCCTGAAATGACTATGGCAATTTTGTTTAAGCAGAACACTTACGAATATTAAGTTAGTCAGATTTTTGGTAGAATAACATAAAAAAATACTGGTATAAATGTATTAAAGCAACCAGAATCAGGGCGTTTTAAACTTATCTTCATTTCAGTGCTTTCCTGTATCCATAGCTTTGCTGCTGGGGACACTAATGGGGTGAAAAAGACTCTAATGGTTGTTATAAGATTCATCAGGACAAATCTTGTCCTCTCCCAAATCAATTAATACATTCCCTATTGCCTACTGAATAATACTTAAGTGCACCAAATGTAATTCCATTGATGTCTGGTGATTTCTTCATTACTGTGAAGAAGATTTATTTCTATTTTTTTTTTACTTTAACACTTCAGGATTTATTTTAGTGACTAGTTTGTTTCTGAGTCCCCAGAGTGTCTTTATACTCAACTCTGGCCTCTCTGACCACACATTTCTATCCTTATCTATTGCTACAGCAGCACATTGACAAACACAAATCACGGTTCATAGACACCAGTGTCACAGCAGAAGTGCTTTTATGTGGTTTGGTTGAAAGCTTTTCTCTGAGGGATAATCATATTCCTAGACATTAAGAAGAAAGAAAGAGAAATTAAGTTCATTGAGCTGTATTGAAGTATCACAGAATCACAAAATGTTAAGGGAGATACAAATGAAAAAAATTGAAGAGGATGGCTGCTGAATTTTAGTAGGTGTTTGTCTCCAATAATATGTAAATTTTGCTTCACTAAAGCCCATATTTTCTGTAAGTTACTGCTCTGACCTACGGCAGAAGTAGATTTTTCAGGGTTTTTCTGGTTCCTAGTTAACCCATTCTGTTGCATGGGAATTTGTAAGGGTACCAAGTCTCTTTTTTTTTTTTTTTTAATGAAGAGAAGCTCTGAATAAGCACAATATATAGATCCAACACCGAATCAAATGCAAATGCTTAGTCAGTTTTCAGACTAATCTGGAAATGGGAATCAGCTCTCACAACCCAAGTGACATGGTGTTTTCACTGGGTTCCAGATGATTTCACTCTATCCAAGTTAGACACTTCAGTAACTATGCAATAATACCAAAGGGCATCCAAATAATGCTGAGAATGATGAGACATCTTCACTTTCCTCTAGGATGATCTGAATACACATCTTCTTCCCAAGAGACTGCCTTTGATTTATTCCTATTAGCAACATAGAGAGAGATGTGTGCTACCCACACATTTCTCTTTCTTTACCACACACTACATCACCCATACTCCAGGTACTTGCTGTACCCATTGAGTTTAGACAGCTGTGAGCATTTCAGGTGTTCCCTCTATTCTTTCTTTTAAAGTGAACAATTGTTTTGGCTACTGTACCTATTCTAATCTACATCTTTTCTTTGAAAAAGTAATTTAAAAATTAGAACTCTTTATAGACAATCTTAATGTGGATATACTGGGATTTCACCAAAAGTCAGCTAAAACAGCAGAGACTACAGAAGAGTCCTTTTGATGATGTGATTCAACTGAAAGAAGTAAAAAATGATGGTTCTTTTTGGTCCTATAGTTGGTCCAGACTGGGTGGTTAAATTCTTTTTGACAAATCTGTGCACAGTGTTGATGGCCCAATACTAAGCTCCTCTCTGGAATCATTTTACCCCAATGTAGAATGGAACTTTAAAAGTTCTGTTTCTGTAGAATTCTACATATACTTAAAGGTGTAAATAATGTAAAGAAGCAGAGAATGTAATTTTAGTTATGTATGCTATACAAAAGCAAGAAGATGAGTTCATTTGTATATGTTTCCCTATTTAGCATAAATATTTACAAGTCTTTTGAGTTTTAGAAGTCAGTGTTTTACAACTGGAGTTAAACCTCCAGTGGAAGATTTTTATTTATTTA
Organism: Chloroceryle aenea; assembly: GCA_013399075.1. NCBI lineage: Eukaryota > Metazoa > Chordata > Aves > Coraciiformes > Cerylidae > Chloroceryle > Chloroceryle aenea. The sequence goes on from VWZY01013150.1 coordinate 608,902, forward strand.
TTTTAAGATCATTTCAGTCTGTAGATGTATACAGAAAGATGTTTGGGAAAAAGAGTTCTGAGTCCAGTTATATCCTGAAGATGCACTTGGCAAATCCCAGTAAGATTTACATTTTTAATTCTAACTCATTTATAACTTTTTAAATCATAACTCACTTAGGTTAGATCATAAGAGGTTTTGTGAACACCAAATAATTTGACAGCTGTCTGGTTAAAAATTATAGAGGTTTGCATATGGTCAGTGAATATTTTCATATTTTGTGTTATGTAAAAAGTTAAACCATAACTAAGTTTTCTAAATGGAGGTTTTCAGCATCTAAAAAACACATCTAGGATTGTAATTTATAGATCATATTTCAGTACACTTTTTTTTTTGGTACAGTATTGAGAAAAAAATTGAAGAAATCATGAAAAACTAATTGTTCCTTTTAAGAAAACATTATTTGGTCTTCTTTTAACACAGTAAACTTCCAGCCAAATTTGCTAAGCACGATTCAGCTATTGTTCCAGTGACATGGTAAAATTTGTTCAAAGAGATTTATTTTGTAGTAAGATTTGAACTGAAACAGATCAGGAACATAAAAGAACCATAAATGGAGATTGTAGTAAAATAGTCTGACATCAGTAGAAGCAGTAAGAGACATTTTAATACAATATTAAAAGTTTCATTAAAGTTTGTTGTTCTTTTAGTTCATCACCATTAGTACTTCTTGTAGTAAGTTATATTTTAGTGAAAACCTTATAGATGTTTAGATCAGGAGGGTTTTTTAAAAAGCATAAAATGACAATCATCTAGAAAAGTCAGTTCATTATTGTAGAAAAAAATAAACCCACAATTTGAAGGTAACCACTGCCTATTTTCGAAAGCACTGCATTGCAGCCATTAATTCCATCACCTTCATATCTTAATTCTTAAACCATCATCCAGCTCTGTCAAATAGCCGAAGAAACGTTAATTCAAAGGGCTACATCATCCAAAAAATTTGGCTTACAGATGGATCTCATTTCTGGTTTACCAGTGCTACTTTGTCCCTGGGCTCCCTTTTGGACTGAAGCCACTGATTTCCTCCAGGACAAAATCCAGGTGTTGGTCTAGTCATGATTCACTGAAAATCTTGCCCAGTATGGGAGATGGATATGACAACCAGCCTATGGTGGGGTCTCTTTCTCTCTGACCTTCACAGGTCTCCAAAGATAGTCCAGCAGGCCTTTGACTCATATGTGTGCCCACAGAAATACCTTGTGTTACGCACGGCATGAAATGCAGTAAACCCTTGATTTCACAAATAAACCACACAATTCTGTTCAGAATTAAACAGAAAAGAAAGTGTGAGGCTGGAATGGCTGAAGCCTATTTGCATATCTTACTATCACAGGATAAAATTTACTTTTGTTGATGAGAGGAGGGGAGGAGATGAAGTAGTTGAAATTACCTTCATATAGTTCTGATCTCAGTTTGCTCTATGCCTGGGATATATTATAAATATCTCAAGAGCTTGCCTAAATTAAAGCCCCCTTGGCCTACCTTTCCTTTCAATTGATCTAAAATTGTTATATAATTCAAACAGGCAGGAGAATAGGTGAAGCTGTATATCACACATTCACATGAAATTTATGACCTATCCTACAGGCAGTACTCACTTCAGCAACTAGAAGAGCAGGAAACCCAGTGAAGAAATAGTCAGACTGCCATCTAAAGGTACCCAGATTGCAAACCAGCCACAGGAACTGCAATGAGTCCTCCAAATCTGACAGCTTCTGTTTCTGCAGCAAGGCCTGGGGGGCTTTTTTCTATATTAAGATTTACAATACTTATCAGATGTATTGAAATTACAACTATTAAGAGCTTGTTAATAGCTCACTAGAGTGATGATCTGTGAGAATTTAGTAGAATTATTATTTATTACAATGATGAAAAAAAATCCTTGATAATGCAATTTATAAAATAGTCAAAGCATCGTCTCTAAGTGGTGGGTGAAAAACAGTGCTAATGATTAAATTCCAAAGATGGATACTGGAAAACTTAACATGTAGGATAATTTGAAGCACTCTGTTAAGCAAAACTCTTGATTAACATTTCCCAGTTAACAGCCAAGAACATTTATAAAGTTCATTAAGAAAAGCTATTCAGAGAAAGAATACAGTGAAAAGAAAATTGGAGAGAGAGGCATAGAATTATATTTTTTTAAACATTTAACTTGAAACCAGATGCTAGCAACAATGCACTAAGTTTCAACACCTCCCATCATTATATGTGTGAACATACACACAGGAGATTATATAGCTAGATTTAGAAATCTGATGTCCAACCTGACATGCAATCTATTTGTTATGTCTGTAATTTCTTTGGCAATAAATAAGAGACCTGCTCTGTTTTTAAAATAAACGTTCATAAAGCAGCACAGGGTAACTTTCTATTCCTGCAAATGCTTTATCAGTGTAGTTTTTGAATGAGTGCAGGGATTTGCTCTCATGACGTATCTGTTGAGGCTGCTCATAACTGTTCAGAGTGACACTGATGTTGCCATGTTACAAATTTTATTTTACTGTCCCAAGTGCAACACAGAGCTAAACATGAAGTCTGCACATTTTTGTGTGATGTTTCCAAGTCAAGCTAAATGAATGGAAAGTAAACTTACAATTGAATTCCAAAGTAATAAAAAAATGAGGAAGCTAATAAGTTATTTCAAAATACTAAGAGCAATTTTTTTACTTTTTAATTTTTTTTTTCTGAAAACACATAATTGTTTACAGCCCACAGTGACATTTCAACACACCACACATCTGCAAGGAAAACGTGCTTGCAGATACAGGCTGAAGTTAAGCCTCACAGTACGTGTATAAAATATTGTAACCAACCATGTGCTTCATGTGCTCAACTGGAATGTGTGTCTGACTATGCAGAGTGTTTCAGGGCCAGCATTAAAATGAAGTGACTGCTGAAGGTGTTCTGTCCTGCTGGCTTCAAATGACCTAGCAGTAACCATAGTTGAGAGGTGATTTAAGAAGCTATTGCTTCTGAATTCCCTATTAAGAACTCTCACCTGCTTGACCAGAGTAGCTGGGATTAGCACACTCTAATAGTTGAACATGGATCATGGATAAGTCTGGGAGCTACAGCAAACTCTCAGCCACTGAGAGAGGCTTTCAGGTTGTTCTAAGGAAGCCATCACAAGAGGAACATTTCCCTTAGTAATGACTGCTATGAAAAGATGTGGTTTTCACAACAGTTGTATGCAAAGAGGTCGTCTTTGGAAATGGAAATGGAAATTTTAAAATCCAGAAGTGAAAAATCTGTGTTTGAGAGCATAGGACTGATGAAAAATTTGGTTTTGAGCAGGGTAGGGCAACTGAAGACAACGTGACTTTCACGTAACGCACACTCCCTATCTCGAAGGACATAATTAAGAAGATAAATAACAAAACTGAAAGCCTCATAAAAGACAGCCTGAATTCCAATTTCTGGGTAATTGCCATTGCTATGGAGGACGTATGAGGCAGCATGATTTGCTTTGTAACAGAGCTTTTACGAGGTTGGTTTGTTTGGAACAGAAATTTCTCCCAACCCTGTAGGAACAAGGAACAAACACATGTCTTCCGTATACTCAAAGCCATAAAGTACTTGTAAGCAGCCCTGCCATTATTTATACTAGACTTGAATTTTGACTGATGACCTGTGTGCCTTGCAGGAGGGGAAGAAAATATTCACAGGTTCAAGCCTGTAAATCTTTCACACTTCTAAAAGTGATGTTTTGTGAAGCAGTCTGAGTCATTGCCTTGAAGCTGATGAAGAGCAGTGATAAAGGATTCACTTCCAATGTACCAGGAGCTCAATTCGATGAATAATTATTTCAGAGGCTTGAAAATTTCTGGTGTATAGTTCTGCCAATAAGAATATGATGAAGTGTAAAAAATATTATTAGGATGAAGTTAAAAAGTATATTTTTTCATTTCACTGTAAGGAAGGAAATAACAAATCAAATAAGACAAACTCCAATAAATATCTGTGGTGACTGCATGAATTCTGGGAAGAGTATTACCAATGTGCAAGGATTTGAATCATGTAGCTGAATGCTGGTAAAAAATTAACCTGTTGACTTAGCCATTAAATACTGCATTTGCATACTTTCATTTGTGGTGCTGAAATTATGTGGGTTTGTTTGTTTGTTTTTTTAATATAACATGACATAAATGATATTTAAATAGAAATAATATAAAATATATAAAGTAACTTAGGTTTAAAGAGTAATTTTTATCAAGACATTATTTCATTTAGTTAATATTTGACTTTAATATAAAACTAAGTTTCAATGTAAAAAATTAATTTCCTGATATGTTACTATTTTATTTAAAGCAACTCCTTTAGAAACCAAGACCTTCAATTAAAAAAAAATGGATTATTTATTGAACAATGCATTGTAGTCAGCTAAGTTTGCTGAATCATCTACTAGCATCATGTTGCCTTTGATGCATTTAGTTTTATTCCACTACTGAGATTTTATGTGCTTTGTAAGGTTATTTTTGGTGTGAAAACATACAGACAATTTCCTACTTAGCTTCCCAGTTTTGTATTCATTGGATGGAATTTGTTAAAACACCAGAATATAAAATAGTGGATCTATCCCTGGAGCTTAAAAAAGGAAACTTGGTGCTAATCTGAGTTACTATATATTTTCATCTGTTTTTTGTATTTCCCCTCAGTACAGTTTTGGGGTTGTTTTTTTTAAAGCTTTCAGCAATCTTTCCATCAACTTTCATGGACTGTTGTGTCTCCCATAATGTTATGTAATTCTTGGCTATCTAGAAAGAAAGATGGTACTTGTATTACTTTACATATTTGTAGAAGAAGTGTTTCAAATCTGAAAATGCCATGGCTGTTGAGACTATAAAAAACAATCTACATTTTGCTTTCTGTTAATAGCAGCTATTTTTGAACTCATTCATGTAGCTTGCAGGGTAAATGGCTCATTCTCGGTTTATGAACCCTTATGTAGAACATATGCGAGTCACTTTTACCTTTAGATATCAACATAATGATATGAAAAAGGTTCAGTGAGAATACTGGCTGCCTGAAGATCTGCTTATTGTTAGCAAGGGTAGCAAAATCAAGGCATAGAGATGAAAATCTTTACTCCCACTGAGAACTATTTTTACTCAACAGGTAATCAGACTGTAGTTGACATTAACTTATTGACCAATAAGAACTTCTCATTAAATAGTTGCATATTTGTGACAGTTTATCTATGTTCTAAGGGCCTTTTTGTTGACTTGAAAACTTGGCACAAAGGTATAAGCATTTATTTAAGAGGGTCATATTGTTGTCCTGGGTTGGCTTTGGGTTAATTATCACAAGCAGCTGGCCCAGGCAGTTGGGAGAGGTTGCAGCTGGGAGGGACCACAGCCGGGATAAACAACGGAAGCAGCCAATGGGATATTTGATACCATACTGACATCCCACCAGCTATATAACAGAAGGGCTGGCCAGGTCTGGGGTGCCTCTTTTCATTTTGTTTCAGGGTGTGGTTTCATCTTGTGAGTGGAGAAGGGAAAGTGGCATCTCAGGTACTGGTAGAGCCTTCTGTTTTCTATTGCTCACTTGGTATATGGTGTCATTAGTAATTTCAGTATTCCTGTTGTTTTCTTCTCTCTGTGTTGCCCAGGCTATGCTGCTGTGGCTACTCAGAGGTGCAATTTTGCTACTGACCAGCATGGGAGCTTTGACTTGCTTTGTCTCTGACCTGGGCTGCTCCATCCCTTCTTAGTCAACCTCCTTGTGACCTGGCTCCCTGGGGCTCTGCAAGAGAGAAGAAAGGTCTGAAAGTTTTGAGAATTGGTTTTGAATAATTTGGGTGGCCAAAATCCAGGTTAAATGGAATCTGAAAATCATTTAAGAGGGACAGAAGGGGAGAAATGCCTCCACACTGTCCAGAATTACAGATTCTGGAGGTACTAATGTGTGTGAGTCATTGTGTTCCCTGTCTTTGGAGAACAACAGGATTAGGCTTGTGTACAAATGCTTTATGTGTGATAGTTACTCTTATCACAGAATCTGTTTTTTTGGTTTCTTTGTTTGCTTGTTGTTTAATTTTGTTTTGTTTTCTGTAAAATGCTATGTTTTATTACCTTCCAGACTAGAAAAATCCTTAAAATTAACTGTTTAGCATCCTTCTGCTTGCTTTATTCAGTTATGTCATCTTTGCATTTTGGCACTCAAGAAAAAAGCATTGGTGCCTGTTATCTCACACTTGCTCTTTTATTTTACAAAGCATCATAAAATCAAATTGCTAATAGCTCTGGGTTGAGGAGTTCAAAAATGTAGCTCTTCAGTTCTTTGTGTTTTATAAAAAAAAATTATGACTGTAACATTAAAAAAAATTATATGCTGCCCTTCAAATAAATATGGAGTTTTTATTTGTCAGAAAAAAATAGAAGAAAATAATCATGAATGAAAAGATCACCAGCACAGGTACATTAAACTTGTTTTTATCTATATCCATTGTTAGCTTTTCTATCAGTGCACTCTAAATATTATCTCCTCCTTTTCTTAATGTAAATCTTTATCTTGGGTATATCACCTTCCCAGTAGCTGACAACTTCCAAATGTATCCCCTGGAGCTAAACACATCTCTGAAAATCATAAAACCTTTGCCAGATTTTTAGTTTTTTTTTTTCCCCAACCAGTTCTGAAGGCAAAACATCAGCCTGACAGTTCTCTACATAGTTTAGCTAATTTTAAATGAGGAACATGATTCTTTTCTTAAACTCAGAAGAACTTAAATGGCCATATGCATTATGGATGCTGATTGTTAAATGGAAACGCATGTTCCAATGTCAAAAACCTTTCTTTAATAAGGCACATTCAGACTTCCTGAAACTCAATTATGTTTTCATTTAACTTTCATTATACTTAATTTTTTCTACCTCTCTTTACACATACAGTTTTTATTTTTGTTATTATTGTAATATCTTAAACTACTTTCCATTTTTTAATTTTAATTCTTATTGCTATGGTTAGAAACTAATTGTATTTTTGATCCAATAATTCCAAACTAATTAATTTCCCTGTCTTTACAGGAGATGCAGTAAAGGGAAAGCTTAGCTTGTGGATATACCAGAGCAGGCTAAAGAACAAGTACTTAAGGTGAGGACACTTTTATATTTTTCAAGAGGTTGTGACCATCTGACACTCAGCATTAACAGACTAATATTTGACTGGAAGATTATGAGAGAGACAGACAATCTTGTTTCTATTTAATGACAGGTACAGTGATTGCAACAAAATCAGGCTGTTTTCTCTAGATTTAGGGTTACAAGATATATTTTTCTATGTCAGAAAGCTTGTGCTGCATTAAAAAATCAGTATTCTAAATGTTCAAGTTACACAGCTGAACGAGTATTGAGGAATATTTATGTATTTCATATAGAACTTCATGCATCTATATTCTGTCTTCCTGTTTGTAGTGTAGTTTGGTGGTACCTTTTGTAACCACAGCTAGAAGATACTGGCAGTCACACTGGCATAGTCTCCTGATCACAGTGACTGAAGAACAGAACATAGACTTCCTACCCTCCTTCACACCAGCAAACATGTTCTTAAGGAACAGACCTTCTAGCTTATGCCTCACCACCACCCTGCAACTGGTGGAGTTTTAAGGTGGTAGGCAAGCAATTCTAATGTCTCTCTTATTTGTGGGCTGGAAGCCTATCCAAATCAGCCAGCTGTGAGTCAAACCTCTGATTTTAATTTCTAAACATTCCTGTATTACCAGAACAGGTCTGGCTGGTGCTTCTTTCCCTACAGTCTATTACCCAGATCCCTTAAAAGCAGTAAGATTTTTAGTAAGATCAACATAACTTAGGTTTACTTCTTAAAAAGACAATTGAAATACCAAAAGGCACAAAGCCTCAGTAAAATTATTTAATTTTAATACCTGACATCTTTGGCCTTTTCAAAATTGCACCACTTTAACCTGGGCAAACCTGAACTGAAAAGGAAGTTCTCTTTGTAGAAGTGGCTTTGGGGGGATAGTTTGATATGTGGTGCTTTAGAAAATATAACAAATATTTCAAGATCATCACGAAGATTAAGCAACACCATTCTCATAACAGATAAAATAGTCTTCTTTTATATCTCCTTTTGTTGTCTTTCTTCAGCCTTAAATATCAGGAAGAGTGCTGTTGGCACTGAAGTAGCATTGACCATGTGAAATTCTTAAATGTTTCAGCTGTGCATTAATTTCTGATCACCTACAAAAGCCTCTTACTGCTCCTCATAGTGGTATAATAAGACCAAAAAGATTAATTCTACTATTTTCATATACTAGCATTGTTTGTTTTCTTGATATCCATACAAGGGAGAGTTAAACGATATAAAAGTCTGTGTCTCATGGGGCTTTTTGTGGGGTTCGTGGTTTTGGTTGGTATTTTGTGGCACTTTTTTTGTGTGTTTGTTTCCATTTACTTTCTACCTGTCATCTCTGGTTTCAAGAGACAATTAGCTATTATCTGGGTAGACCAGCCTTGCCCTGAAAATCCAGGTGAATATTCTCACTCAGGAAATTCAACACTGAATTTAGTATTTTCTGTTGCTTTTAATGAAGCCAGAAATCTGTAAGCCTGGGCAAATTTGTAATAGCAGTTGCTATTGCTTTCCATGCCTCTGCCACTCTCATGCTATTTTTTTATGTGTAATTAATATGAAATCTGCAGTAATTTAAGCATTTTAGTAATAATATTACTATTACAAATATTAACACAATAGCAGCCTTTCAATAAGTATGTCATCTTCTCTAAGAACTTCTGGGTTTAAGATCAAATCTGCATGTGGGGGAGGAGAAAAGAATTACTCTCATCAGTATGCTATTTGAACTGATGAAGGCCTTTAGGATTTACCTTTTCTGTATCTCAATAGCTTTAACTTTGACTGTCTGGTCTTATGGCTATTCATCAGTAAAACTCCAGTTCTTTTAGCCTTTTACTTTATTGGCAAGCACATCTCTCTTTGTCAGCCCAGTTTCCTGCATGTTTTCTATCATGTTCCCTGTGAGCTTCACCTAAATTCTTTTGATGACACCAAGCACTTTTTTTTTCTTGTGCTTGTGCTTCTTCCTTGCATGTCTGTTGATGGCATTGACTATTTCTCTGACAGCATCTGGAAAGCTATCATCATCACGTGCCCTGAGAAATGTATTATGAAGGCTGTCATGTAGCTGCTTCTTCCTCTAGTCCCCTCCAAGGTCCTGAGAGGCCTTTTACCCTCAAGCACATCCATAATTTTATACTTTTTCCCTGGAGAAAGTAACCTCAAAACAGTACACCTGGGACAGTGTGCTTAAAAAAAAAAAAAAGCTGATTCATCTGAAATTAAAAATAAAACTGAGAGCTCAGTGAGGGTCCAATTAATGTTTTAGTGTGGGGTTTTTTGGCCTATTTTTTTCCAATCATCATTGCTTTTTTGTGCAGTTGTGTTTATTAATCTGAATTAAAAACCTAGGGGCCACATAAGTTCTTCAGAACAATATTAGTTTTAATAGGCTGTACTTGAGTAGAGGTCTGTGGACCAAATAATTAATTGCACAAGTGTGTTAAGAGCAATAGAAGCATCACCTTTGTTTTGCTGCTTCTGCATTTTTGTTAATGTTTATAATGGCACCAGCTATCAAGAAATATGCATATGAGCAATTTTAGGAAGCAGTTAAGCTTGTTTTTCTTTAAAGCATCTGATATAGAGCTAAAAGTCAAAACTTCACTCTTATAATTTGAGAGAGATAATTTTTGTGATTTTTGTATTGTTTCTTTTCAGAATTAAGAAGGAATCCCAGTCATAGAACACTTACTCCCTGGACTCTCAGGCTGAAAACTGCCACATGCATTAACAAGCATGGGGAAATTTATACACAGGGGGGGAAAAAGAAAAACAAAACAAAACTTCAAAGAAACAACCCCACTCCACAGTCAGCCCAACAGTAGACATCTCAAGGGGCTAGCAAGCCTGCCAGGGAGTGCATCATCCTGCAGCAGATGAACTGTTAGCTAAAGCATGCTTACAAACTGAAGTCACAGCATGTGTCCCAAATGCCATCCCTGCTGAAATCAAAGATGAAGCAGTGTAACAGTGAGAGTAGGCTGGTTTATATCATTTAGACAAAGCCTTGTATGTTTTTGTTGTTGTTTGTCTAGTGGCTTGCTAGATTTTTCTGGTTGCAGTTTGTAATACTTCTCATTTCAGTGCCTTTCAGACTGTAACAAAGTGTCTGTCAAGCTCAATGTAGTTAATGTACAGTAAACAGAATTCCTTGCTTTCATCCTAGGCTGGTGGGACCTGACAGGCAACAGCCTAAACAAAAGGAAAAGTGGGTCTTGAGTGGAAAAAAACCCTGCCAATTTAAAAACCAACAAACAAAACACCATTTTAGGATCTTTTCCTGGATGTGTCTGGAGCTTCACTTTTCCAGTAATAAAGCAATATCCTACAGGATATTGCCATCCTGAAGGTGCAGGAGTCTTTGGTGATATCTAAGAGAAGTTACTCATGCAAGGGTCATCTGATCAGTCTCAGAGATGAATGAGCCTGAAGATTAGGGATACTGATTGTGTGGATGTGCTCCAGTAAAAAGGTAAAACTCTTTCACAAATAATTCAGGACTGGCAGATATTCTTGGTACAACTGTGACAGAGCTTCTGTCCCCAGAACCAAGACCCAAAGTCTGTTAGGGATAAATACATTTAGAAATGAGCTTACCTTACTGAAAGATGTGGAGGATGACTATTAGAGAAGGACAGGTGATCCCATGGGCAAGAGAAAAGACACAAAAATTAAAAGTCTGGGGAGAAATAAGGCTGATAAATGCAAAGAAATTTAGCTACCCCTTCAGTCCATGTGGCTTAGACTAGCTGATGCTGTTCATAGTACTCTTGAATGGTAGCAGCTGCTAACAGGGTCTGAATAGCATTTCTTGCATTTTCTCCTTTTCTTATATAGAAGTTGAGACTTCAACAGTGCACAGGAATGCCATCTAGGTTTGGGCCTATGTAACAGGCAAGTGTTAAGAAAAAAAATGACAGGACTCTCAGTAAATCAGAGGCAGGAAATTAATTGCCAGGAACAGATAGAAGTGGGCGACTGGGGTCTGAAAATCATGGTGGTGGGTGATGGAATAGAATATATTTGTACTATCTTTCAGGTGCTTTAAGATTAGACAGCAAAATTAGACTGAGGAAGATGCTGGTAACCACAGAGAGTGGAAGGACACTTCTTTTTAAAAAGAAGAGGAGAAATTAAAATGCGTAAGAGGAGTCAGTGCTTTGTGGAATATCTGGCTACTGGGAATAAACATATGGAATACGAGACTTGGACTGCATGTGGGTGGTGCGTTCAGTTATGAAAATACCTCTCCTAAGTCAATATGGGCCTAAAAGATGTGAAAAAAATTAAGAAATGAGGGAAGAATGTCAGGAAAAGTCATAATATCAAGCAATGGTGTAATTATTGTAATATAAAATAATGATTTTTTTCCTAATTTGAAAAAAAAAGATGTAATTTTTCTGATTTATTTTCTTTATATGGTAATACTAGACTAACTTATTATATTTTATAATTTTTATATATTCTAATTAAGATAAATACATGTGAGTTGCAGTGGAGAATGCAGACTGAATATTCAGCATATTATTATTATATTTTAAGCATATTATCAGAATATGCTTAAAATTATGTTCAGATCAACTATTCTCAATAGTTGCATAACTGAATATGGAAAATGTTTATCATTCCAACATAGCTCAGGACTTAGAGAATATCCAAAGAGGGACTTTATCATATTTAGGTGTTGGAACATGAGGTTATTAGTTCTAAACTGCTGTTGTTGATGGCACTCAGTGCATGAAGTGGGTATTAGGTGGTTTAGACTGAGGGAGGAGCTAACTAAAATTAATGTGCTTTGGTTTTTTCAGAGTATTTCTGCTTGGTGTTAAGAACAGCTAATGACAAGACTCTAAGTTGCTTCTTTATAGGATGAAAGCATGATCTCAAGACTGCAGTGAGACTTTCCTACAACTCTACTAATTCAGAGAGGCAGAAGTGCCCTTTCTTTTTGAAAATGAGATGGAAGATAAATGACCTCTGTAGTAAAGTATTTATTGCTGTGAGCTGCTCTGTTTCACTTGCCCTTTCATAAAAATTGTAACCCCATTGTTCTTCTTTACAGAGTTCTGCTGTTTATTCTGAAGCTGGTCCTGAGAGAGGTGTTGATAGTGTCCCTATTACTCTTGTGAAGTTCTGTTGTTGAAAAGAAATAAATGGTAAGATTTACTCGGGCAAAAATTATTCTGTGGCCAAGCTGGTAAAGGTGGGAACAATATTGCACTCTATTATAACATTTGCAGCTTGTCCAATGATTCTTGGTTATACTTGAATTTATGTTTCCTACACTGGGGAAAAAAAAAAGGTAATTTTAGTGTCTTTATATTGAAGAAAGTTGCCATTTTAAACTGGTGAATAGCATTACAATTCTGTTTCTTCACAGTTGTAGCCCATGGTCTAAATCTGTGCTGCAAACTTGGCCAATCTGTTGTCCATAGGACAGATGGGCTTTACTGGCTTTAGACTTGACTGTGGCTTTGCCCCAAGCAAAGAACTGCTGCTTTTCTGCCCCAGACAAAGGCTGCAGAATGAAAGATGAAGAATTCACAATCTGCCTTCCTTGCTGTGCCTCATGCTAAATAGAGTACTCCTCACCAGGCCAATATCTCTCTGGCTGTTTTCACCCCTTACATATGGGCGAGAGCTAAGGACTCAGCCCTGTCCCTCTGATTTTCTCATTGTGCTGGTTTTGATATTTAGGAGGAGAGGGATGAGTGAGAATATTGTTTTTCTCCATATAATCTGACTCATGGCCAGACCAAACCACATTTTAACCATTTTCTTGATGTTTGAATAAATTCAGTATGAAGTGCATTTCATCTACTGCACATAAAACATGAAATTTTTAAGGTTTCAGAAGCTAGCAGTTTGAAAGCTCTTGAATAATACTTTAGTCACATTAAATAGCACATAGGGGGCTGTCTGATACTAAAGCCTAGAAACTTGACAGAAAATCTTGACTGTTTTTCTGGTATTGCCAGAGTTTTCTGATTTCTCCTTAAGCAAGCTGTTTGGTTTTGGTGTCTAGGAAGAATATTAGTGGAATTTTTACTCTCTAAACCACAAAGCTTTCTTTTTCTGCTATTAAGCACCTGATCAGATATCTGAACTTCACTGATACAGCCTATAGGTATTTGGCTTTATGCCCTTATATTTCTGAGAGAAACTTGTTTTGGTTTTTGTTTGTTTTTTTTTTGTTTTGTTTTTTTTTTTTTGGTTTTTTTCCCCTGAAGATTTCCACAGAGATAAGAATTTCTCTTTAAATCAAACAGAGAAGTGCATCTTGGCATATTACAGCCAAGCTACAGTCACTCTGTTCACAGTCCAAGCCAGCACAGAGCTGTGCAAATGCAGCCATTTTAGCATTGATCCTGTGCCAATATACATTCCTCAGGAGGATTTTGGTCTTCTCTTGCTATACAAAAGAAAACTCCCATCTGTTCAGGTCACAGGTAGATCATGCTCCCACATGCCTGCAACATATGGATGCCCCAGAGTCTCAGTGGGCTAAATGTAGAGACACTTGACTTTTTTTTTTAAAGCAAGAAATGCTACTTCTCCAAGAACAACAGTAAATATGTAGTTTGGATTCTAATCTACAGAGGAACTCTTTAGCATACTCCTCGGCAACCTTCACCAGTGATAGTCAAGGCACTAATGAGTTTACATGATAAAGACATAAAATTCTCCGGAAGCGTTTTTAGTCCAGAAGCTGTTTTCAGAATGCTTAAGAAAGGGCCTTCAAAGATCAGGCCTTGCAATTTTGAGATAGGAATTTTAAAAGATAAAAAAAGGAGTTGTGTTTGTTCTCCCTTGACATGGGCAATTAACTCTTGAAGTCTAGGGATTGGGAGGAAAAAGACAGTGAGAATTTTTTGTTTGTGAACAGAAGACAGAACGTGGTTAGACTTGCACTTGAGAATGGGAGGGAAATATATGCAAGATAAAATTAGTATTTATCTTTCCAGTTAAGAACAACCTTTTCCACTCTAGATGTATTACTACACCAGAATATCACTCAGAGTAATCCTATAGCTACATGTGAAGTATTAATCACTCAAGAAATATAAATAAATAAATCTATTTTGCACTAGTTAGTACTATCTCAAGCAAATAAGTTTTATAAAAATAATAAAAAAATTGTTTTATAAAAGAAAATAAAGCTAATTTATGCTTAATGCTTTCAGTGAAAACCAGGTTTTTTGTACTTAAGAACAGATATAATAAGCCTGTTGCCTGAAAAAGGAGGTAAGACTACTACTCCGAAGAAGAGACAAGTTCTAAAATGTATTTGAAGTCACAAATGACAAACTTCTGAATAAACTATTTGCTTTATTAAATGTTAAGTTTCTCAAATTCTACAGCTCTTCAAGATTTCTCTGATTTTATATTTCTCTTTGATACCATTTTGGAAAGTAATTAAATACATCTCTAATCAAGTTGTATAAGCCCATGCTTGACCTGAGGAGATGTGCTTTCTGATAGAAGATCAAGACTGAGTGAAATGCTCCTGTAATTTATACATGGCAGCTGTATTTTCAGTGTTTGAATTTTCAGGCGTAGACCTATAATTTAGTAATCCCTGGATTCTTGATCCTTGTGGGTATGTCTCAGTTCACAACCCTACTTTCCTTACAACCCCTTTTAAAGACTGTCATACCCCACTGGCAAGTATATCCCTAGGATATAGATTGTCACAGCTCATGGCAACTTCTCATAATCACTAGTTTAAAATTGAGCTTATTTCTTCAATCAGTGCAGATACTCAAACATAAAGATGGGGAAAAAAAAAAAACCCTTAATGTCAAAATAATATAGTTTGCTTGAGATTTATTCATTTAAACTGAATTGCAAAAACTGCTCAATGTGAAAGTATTTTTCTTAAGGGTTTGTTATTTGTAAGCAGTAGTTTCTGCCTTTCCTGTGTGAGTATAGTAAGGCAAATTTGAAAGGTAAGCATAGATCTGGATATACACCTGCGAGTGCATAGCTGGGAATAGGGTGTGAAGATGATTTTATTTCATTGAATTTCTATTCTTTTTCTTTTGAAAACACTTTCACATTGCAGATAAATCAATCTTCTGCTTTTTGAACTGTTCCATTTATGTAAATAACAGATACATTCTCTTTCAAGGGATCAAATGTTTCAACTGTGTAAGGAACTGTATTTTAGATATCCATGGGAAGTAGTGAGATATAATAGCTAGTATGCTAATGGTAGTAGCTAAATAAATAATAGAAGTCTTTTTTACTTCAACTCCAGCTCAATTCCAAATACTGAACATTTATCAGAATATACTAAAAATAATCTGCACAACTGAAAGGGGAAAGATTTTCCTTAGGACTTTTAAAAAGTGAATTATTTTCGTATATTCACAGCTTTCAATGTTGGATGATGGATGGCTTTGTACATCTGTCTCCTGCTTTAAAAGGAGAACAGAGCATGTGAGTACTGGAGTAGACTGAAGGATGTAGGATGCTGCTACACATACAGGCAAAACAATGACTGTCTTAGGGCACCAGAGGTTAAATTCTTACCCTGAAGAGTTGTGTTAAGAAACAGAACAGGCTGCTCTGTAAGGAACAGCAAGGCAGGAGCCAAGGGTGACAGCCAGGCTAGCAGGGCAGTACCCTCACTGCCAGGGTACAATCCCACAGTACTTAAAAAAAAAATAGAGCCGAGAAAGGGTTCAGTAGCCAGGTTTAGCTAACAGCTCAGTGATGAACAGACAAGTCTGTAGTCAGAATCATACAATGGTAGGGGTTGGAAGGGACCTTTAAAGATTGAGTCCAGCCCCCCTGCCAGCACAGCACTTTCCACACTGGCCTTGAAAGCCTCCAGAGCAGGAGACTTCACAACCTCTCTGGGCAGCCCGTTCCAGGCTCTGTCGCGCCCCCAGTGAAAAAGTTTTTCCTCATGTTGAGGTGGAATTTCTTGTGTTTCACCTTGCTACTGTTACCTCTTGTCCTATCCCAGGGCACCACTGAAAAGAGCCTGGCCCCTTCTACTTGACACTCTCCCCGCAGATATTTGTAAACATTCATCAGATCCCCGCTCAGTCTTCTCTTCCCCAGGCTAAACAGCCCCAGGGCTCTCAGCCTTTCCTCATGAGAGATGCTCACAGTGATGAGGCAGACCTGAGTTCAGGCCAGGTCAGAAAGAATGCAACAACGCGAGGCACAGCACACCCCTGCCAGAGCTCAGGCTAGAACAAGGATCTGAGCATCATTTCAGCTCCTGAGATAATGCTTGGGAGGCGTGTGGGTGGAGGTCTCAGATGGGGCAGCTGTTTTTCACAACGTCAGTATTTTCATGGCACTCAGATCTAAGCTTGCACGGCTATAGCACATTAAAGCAGATCATCAACACAGGCAGCTAAACACCCTGGAGAGGAAAGAGGTTGAAGAGTAAGGACGTTAGTAACTGGTCAGGGCAATTAAAGCCTGCTGGTACATTCAAGGCACTGGTAGTTTTGCAATTGCCATTGTCTACAACATGAATTACAACATAGAACTTGTAGAAGATCATGGGTTTCTAGCTCTCTATCTCCATGGGTTTCTATCTCCATGGAAGGGAAATCTTGCTGTGAACAGGATAGACAATGCCATTTGAGAGATCTGTAGTTTTACTTCTCTCCTTGCTTCTTGATTTCAGATGGTGGCATGGGGACACCTTTTCTTACCTCTCTCAACATGTAGTGCATCTGTCAGTGATGTTGCTTGTCACCAAAGGACCTCAGTAAAAACCTTTAAATGAAATGTGCAAGGTAAGTCACAGGGGCAATATTCATGGGGAAGAACTTTAAGAGCTTACGTGCAAAATAAGAGGACCTATGTGAGGTGCATGTGAGTTTCCAGTACCCAGGGTGAGAGTACCCTTCTGTTTGTGTGTCCTAAGGATGCAGCATATGAACTCCCAATGAATCTGGAGACTTCTCCAATTTGATCACAAGCCCTTAAGGCCCAAAGGTATCCAGCAGAACTACTGAAGGTAATGCAAACATCACCTCTCACTAAATATTGTATCTTGGATCCTGCCTCTTGATGCAGAGATAACTTCCTTACTAAATAAGGCATCTAAACAGGAGCGCATAACTTTCCCCTTACCCAGGAGCAAAGAGTCCATCATTCCTACATGATGGCACAGATTCAAGGATGAACAAGAAGCCCTTTGGGGAGAATACACAGATTTGTAACTCAGGAGTCTGTTTTGGGATAATATGACACCAAACCAGTGTAAGTACAGACCTGCCTCAGGGTTTTATTGTCTTAGAGTTAAATCACAGAGGCAGATGAACACAAACTGGTCCCAAAGAGAAGGGTGACAGGTTAGCTGTGGAGGGCAGAGCTGTTGGGGAAGATTGTTTTATGCTACTGCTGCTTTTTGCAGGAGGATACAGCTGGTGTTTTCTGAGCTCAGGAAAAAGATTAGGGGTGGGGATGATTTGGAAGTAAATAATGTGCATAGTCATTGCTACATTCCAAAACCAGCTAAAATGGGGATAGTGTGAAACACACAATGCAAGGAAAGAAAACACTGAGTGGGAAAAGGAGCAGGTAAAAAGAATGGATAACGGGAAAACTGAGAGAGGAATAGAAGTCATGAAGATGAAAATTGTCCGAGAGGACATAAAAATAGGCAAAAATATTGAAAGATAAACTGAAAAGCAAGGATATTTAAGTTGTACCTTTCCAGTCAGCTTTTAAAAGGTTTTTGAGTTAATTAATGGCTGAAATGATTTGCCACAGAGAAAGCTATTTAGAGCAATATAGTTGTTAGAACACTTACTAGGTGTTTTTGTTTTGTTCAAGAGCCATATGAGTTCTTTCCTAACCAATTAATTAAATTACTGCACACTTTAGTGCCACAGGACATCACAAAATCAGAAGCATCTCCTAGTCCTGGCCCAGCATCTTGACACAATTATCATTTTGGAAAATAGTATTAAAGACTAATTGAAATGTTCTCTGAGGAGATAATAGCCATAGAAGATCAGACCTTTTAATACCTTCAATATTTTTCAGTACCCCCATGAAAATGTTTGTGTGTCTCTCTGTATTCCCTACAGAGATAAGGAATTTGGAGGTCACCTCTTTTGTCGGGAGATTTAATTTTAAGTGCTTTGAAAAGTGCAAAAAAAAAGTCTTTAAGTGGTTTGAAAGAATATTTTTTTAACCAGTGAAGTCAACTGAGGATAGCTTACTTTTTGGTGCTGGAGCTATCAGGCTTGTCAGTAGAAAATGATGCATACTGAAATATTCCATTATGTATTAAAACTAGGAATCAGAACAACTATCTAATATTCCAGACCTACAGCCAGTGCTTTGAAAGAGTCATGCATTTAGCTTTGTGTATGCAAATAGACCAGTGGACTGGTCCATTAGTGGTATTAGGCATGTGCATAAGTCTTTGCAGATTTGGAGATTAATCATTGCCCAGTTTTTGTCCTTGAATTTAAGCTTGTTGTCTAGACAACACAAGTTCAGACAGCTATGGACTGCTATAATCTTCTTATACTTCTTCAAGACATGGCTGAAGTGAACATTTGGAGAAAAAATTTTAAATCCTTTCTTGAGACGATGTACTGCAAAGCAAATCATTAATGTTTTAACACAAAAACAAGGGAAAAAAATATGTATCTCATATCTTCCATTTTAAAAGCTTTGCAGATAAGCTGTAAGTGATCATTTGGGAATGCTAGGTCTAGGTCCTTCCAGTGCTTTATGTTTATGTTGACCTTGTATTTCTAAAAAACAGCAGTGACAAAAAACCACGACACAAAACCAAGCACGCATCAAAGAGTTAAATGGGTGAGATACTAAAAACATTTTTAGTAGTATTACATTATGCCCTTCTGAATAAATTAAAACTACTTTTTACCCAATAAAGCATGACTGCATTAGGACCCTAGATGTTAAAAGTGCCATTTTTTAAATGTCAGGTGAATTAGAAGCACAGTTTTGAAACTACCATGCATGACTCCCACTTTGCTTCATACATGAAACTATTCTCTAGTGCTCTAAAACAATAAGGTCCCCTGGGCCAAACAGAGCTCCAGATTGTTTTCAAAGTAAAGATGCATTCACAAGTTACAGGATAGAAAATTGTACATAGTTTCAGTTAAGTAAGCTGGACAGCCAAAGCCTTCTTAGTCCCTTTATGAATCAAGCAGAAGCAGATATGCATAATTAATTAATTGTGACAAAAAACCTCTAAGGTTTTTATCTTGGTATTCTATAATGAGTTCCAAATACTCAAGAGCTTAAATACAAAAATGTCAAGTAGTGAGTCTCGCTTGAAATACGAATATGAAGTCTGACTTGCTTGAAGCAGTTTGGCATTGGATAGCATGATGTGCAAATAGTTTCTCAGTAAGAATTGCATTCATGTATGGGTTTTCATCATCTGCATGGTACATTTTCATAGCCATGCATGTTGAAGGTAAGCTCTGATTCTGCTTGCTGTGTGACTGACACATGGGCACCTTTTCTCCTGCTCTTCAGTTGTAGTTCTTGAACTCTGCAATGTCAGACAGCTTCACAGACATTCTTAAAGACAAAGTATTATGTTTTATGGTTGAAGTGGGCACTGCTTTCCCGCCCCTTCCCTCGCTCTGCTTTTAAGAAAGGAGTGCATTAACTCTAAATTGCTGTCTGCGGTTCTCTAGTTCCAGTTCCAAATGAAGACCCTTTGGGTTTTCTTCACTCTTTATAATGTTTTTGACATTTTCCCTTTGGATACAACAACAGAATTTGTTGGTGGGTTTGATGATTGTACATTCAAAGCTATGACACTGTCATTTTTCCCCTTGTGTGAAGTTTATGTGCTTCCTTGCTAAGTACTTTCTCCTGAACTTAGTGCAATGTTTAAAGCATAACTGGGTTATGGTTAACAATGACTCCAGAGTACTCCATGATGTAAATTCAGACTTAAATAGAGAAATGCTTATCTGCAAACTATTTTTAATAGGCTGGTTCTTAACACAAAGCAAGCTGCTGCTTTGTGTAGATGATTACACCATCTCTACAGAGTAACCTGTTAAAGAAGCAGAGATCCAGAACAAAGGCTAATTAGATAGAAACACTGGGTCCTCTTGAAAATCTATTTCTTTATCTGTTTGGGGTTTTTGTTTGCATGCAATTGATACAAGAATCACATAACATGATTATAAATGGGTTTGTGCAGCTGTTGGCCTTTCACAGCTTTTCAGTGAATGAGAAACCTTTATTTTAATCAGTTAGGTTTCTTTCTTAAAGTTGCTTTTAAAACCTTGACCCTGGTGTCACTTTTTTCTTCACTCCTAAATTCCTTCATGTATTGTGAGAAGAAGAATGTATTTCCATAGAAATTTTTTGCAAAACAGAATGTGAGAGCACTCCTCTGGGTAAAGAAAAGGTGGCAAAGAGGAACTAATTCAACCTCATGATGTCTCGTATGGTTGTCCAGGAGCTTCCACAGGAGCTTTCTGGTTTATGTTCCTGCACAGATGCAGAATTTACAAAACCTCAGCTTTTGGCAAAAAGAAGCATTTTCTTCCAAAGCTGATGTTGCTGAAGCTGCCAGTTTCCCCAGACATCTACCTTGGAAGTTACCTGGATGTTGCAAGTTCAGGGACACAAAAACTTGATAGTGTTATTTTTTTAATAATTTGTAAGATACCTGTCAATATCCATGAGGTGTCTTTCAGTCTCCATCAGAAAGCACTGCAAGGTAGGAAAGTGCCTTTCAGTCTGGAAAGTGAGGTATGTGCCTCTAGGAATTGCTCAGCAGTGAAGTTACTGAACTATTCCGGTCTATTCAGCACACAGCCAAGTTTACATTTTCCTATAGGCTGTTTGGTTTCTTGATTGCCCTCTTTCTTGATTGCTTCATCTTGAAAATGAGTCATGACCTTGCTAGTCATTTACATCCTTGATATTTTCTCATGATTTACTGACTTCAACTTGAAGATTTGCAATGTACATGACAAAGCTGTAGCCTTCAGCAAAAAGTTACAACTCTGAATTTGTCAGTTTAGAGAAAACAACTTTGACACATTTAGACCCCCTGACCTTTTATGGATTAAAATGAGCAAAACCCCTCAACAGCCTGATATAAAAGACTATAGAAGGAAACACTTGATAGGTTTCAGTTGTCAGTTTAGCCTGAAATGAAATGAACAAGAGGAACTACAAAGCCATTTGCAGACATCTGCACTTCCAGTTTCTAATTTAAGGACATAAAACAATTCTACAGATCATCATCATTAATAAAAATTAATTCTTCACATAAATGAAAAAAAATATATATATTTACCCTATCAAGATTGTACCTGCTTGATACCAAAAAGTAGTTTTCACAATTGCATTAGAATGAAAAGGCAAAAACTGTAGAATCACAAAATAATGGCTTTTTTTCTCTTTTGAATACATACCTGATATTCATAGTAATAGGTTTAAATTTGCTATATGGCAATCTAAATTTAAAAATTCTGACATAATTTGCATCTTGCACAAGTACTTTAAGGACACCACAACTCAGAAAACCTCTAGTCCCATATCTGAAGATCACCAAGGCATTTTGCCCTCAGGCCCCAAGTCTAGGAACCAATAACTTGAGATTATGCTCTGCATGTGTCCACCCCAGCTCAGATACATCTAACCCACACCAAATAAAGAGGTAATAACATCTGCCTGCTAACTTAAGTCATTTAAAAGTAACTTAAATAATAGTGCTTGAGAGAATGGTTACCATGTGAAAGTAGGGATCACTATGTAAAGCTGTCACTACTTTTGACAGTGGTTTCACTGCAGAGAAAGACATTGGTGTTTACAACAAAGCCACCTCATAGACAAAGTTAGTGCCATTAGGATTCAATAATAAATAAATAAATAAAAGAAGACACCAGTCAATTAATTTAGGAGGAGAGTAAGATGTTGAGATGAGCATAGGTCAAAAGAGAAAAGTGGTATAGGGGTGTGATATATTTATAGTGAGGACTTGCAGCTCCTGTGGTGACAAGTGCTTCCATTATTGTTACTGAATAAAGTGGTGGTGAGGAGGAAATATATGCAAATATATGAGAAGGGCATCTGCTTAGAATTTTGGCTTTTAAAATGAAAGTCTTGGAGAGTCTCAGAGACCTCCCAGCAGCATCTGGGCCACACAGAGCTGATGTTTCGTATTTACATCACAGGCTGCTTGCCCTGAGAGTTTTCTATTTTGTTTTTAATGAAGAGAACAGACAAAGGCAGCACTGTAAGTCAAATTCCCCTGAAGACAATGTAACTAGGCCAGCTGACATGCTGAGGCCTTGCTGAATAGAGACGAGTGCTGCTCATTCCCCCTGCCAACAGAAAAGCTGTGTCAAATATCTAGGAGTTTTGTAATATCTCTGCAGCCTTAATTTAGCTTACTTGTGGACATACACTGTATATGGCTATTTGTGTTTGAGGAGACAGAAACGTCAGAAGTTCCAGGTACTGGAGGAGATCATCCACTTTGCAAACTGAGGTTATTTTTCCCTGAAAACTCAAAACTTCATGAAATTTGGTGTGGTTTCAAAGAAATCACCACCACCTCTTTCTACATACAAACTTCTCTTCATCCTGCCTGCCAAATATCCAGTACATGGTCGTATCCCTGAAGCTGCTAGACCCTTTCCAAGGAAAGTAGAACAGAATGTGTTGCTGAGACTAAACAGGGCAGATGGACATAATACAACAAGGAGTGCACTCCACTGAGTTCACTGTAGGTCTCTGATAAAAACCTGTACTGAAGAAATAGAAATATACTTTCAGGTCTCCAGGGTTCTGGTTAAATGCCTAAATAGGAGAATTGTGTTTCCATCAGCCTCTTTCAAGAAAACACAGTCAGTTCAGAGCAGGAATTCTGCAGCTAACTCCTTAATTCAAAGCGTGCAGCTCTTGGAGTGCTCATGGCAACACCACCTTGCATACCCTTAGTTATTCAATAAGTATGAATGTGAGCAAGAAGCTGATTTACAATTGAATTAGGTTTGGTATGAAATATACTTTAATCCTGAATGCTGAACTCCAGTTTTCATGGTTTGGCTTGTGATCAGAAGTCCTTACGTGACCCTAACTCTCCAAGTAGAAGTTTTGCTGACGGCTGCAGAATTTGGTGTAAATGCCCTGTTTAAAGCATAAGCTATAAAAGATGGTGAGTATAACCACTGCACCTGGAAAAAAAGTGATTTGGTTCTGTGGCAGTGAAGTAGGAGTGTGGTATAGAGATGAATCAATACTAAAATTCCATTATCTGTTTACACTGCAGTAGTGGGTATGCTGTATTATTATTCCTGGAAGCAATGAGAAAGGGATTTCAACTGCAAAAGGGAACTATACATTCAAAATGTATATAAAATTATGTGAAAGTTTCTCATAAAGACCTTGAGCAGAACTGTAAATAAAAATAACAGCAGCAGGCTAGATGCATTTTTGAATGTAGAGTCTTCTCTGAGGCGCCTTAACCAAGCAACTTTAAACACTGGGGAGTTCTTTGGCTTAACTTCTTTGATTGGAAAAAATAGAAGCATAGGATATTTTGTGTCAGAAGGCACCTCTGAAGGTCCAGAGTTTTTACTCTTAATAAGAATTGGATTTTTTTTAGATAATGTAAATGTCTTTTTTAATTTTTGTTGTTGTTGTACATAAGTGATCTATAGAGTTTACCAGGTTTCACCACATACCCTAAAGTTCCACTCTGAGTAAGCTACTAGTTATTTCCATTTTCCTCAAGGTCTGGTTTACAATCTTTGCTCATGGTCTTACAGTTTTCTTTGCTACCAGACTCCATTTGCAATTTACCAGAGCAAACCAGCATCATTAACCCCTGACCATTGTGTAAATGTTGTGGTTTAAGGGTGCACAGACTGAGTGTGGGGAGTCAGGTGGTAACCCTAGAACCCTGAGGAGTCAGAGGGCAGCTGTTATCCCTTTCCCTCCCCTGCTGGCTGGCTGGCTGGCTTGCTGGCTGTTTCTTTTCTGGCTCTGGGAGCTGTGAGGGCATCTCAGCAGGGCTGGGCCTGACTCCATGAGCACCACACGATCCATTGCCATCCCAGAGCAGGCTTTGTACAGAGTTCTGCGTCCTTCTGCCCTTAATATTATTTTTTCTGCTTTTCTCCTGTTATTAATGAAATTTCTTACAGTCTTAACTTCTAGTCTTGGGTGAGGCATTTTTCTTTTTCCTTATTCCCCTTTTTATCCTTCCCAGGGAGGGAGAAGGGGGCTAATCCTGCTTTGTGTTCCACGTGGGCTTGCCCTGAGCCTGAAACAGAGACATGTAACATTAGACATTTGTAGCTATATATTAGTGTAATTTATTTTTACAGTAGTGGAATTCTCAAAGACTTTTCACGGACAGAGGGTAAGACCTATGTCAACATTTAAGTCTGAGATTTAAGAAACAATGGAGGATAAACGTAGGCTCTGATGCTCCTTAGGACATTCTAATTCACAGAGGTCATAAACAGCTCCCTTGCAGTACAACAGGAGGAGCTCCCCAGAAGCTGTCTGTATTGCATAGCCTACACGGGCTTGGACAAGCTGACTGTTCATCACCTTCAGCTCTGTTCATAGTAAGACTTTTGACACTGAAACACATTTTATTTCTATAGGTGACAGCACACCTCTCTGGTATGCTGACAAAAAATCAGAAGCAGAGCCTTTTCTGGGATTGGCATGGATTTTATTTTGCTCTAAAAGGTGTCTATTGTTTTTAAAGAGAAAAATTTGCTGGAAATTACTCTTAGCAAAACAACTCATAGTAGAAGAAGAATTAGAAAGGACAATAATTTGATCAGGACAAGAAAATAACTGAGAATTGGAGGTTTCCCTTTGACAGAATAATCACCGTGGATGTGGAAATTAGAATAATGAGCACAGCAGTGTGAACTACCCTGACTTCCAACAAGGTTGTGATACTTTCCTCCATGGCAGTAGAAAAGCACAGACAAAATCACTACACTGTTGAGCAGCCATACTGAAAGATCAGTTATCAAGAGCACCCTGACAAAGCAGCTTTATTATCTTAAGGGCAATGCACCAGGGGTACACAGAGGCTCAGATTTTATTCAGAATACTGATAAGCAACTCTGCTTAAAATGGAGCATGTAGCTATTTTAGCAATTAGGCTTCTTGTGAAAACCTTGGCCTGGATCTCAGAACAAGATTAAATTCAGGAAGATTTGCAAAATTAGATTGGGTAGCTCACTCTTAGAAAGACAAACTATTGAAGCAGTAGTAGCACGGAAGAAAATGATGATGATGTTTGCAGACAAATAATTAACATCATCCAACAATGTAATACGATTGCACAGAAAGCAAATTTTCTTCTAAGGTGTGCTAATAGAGCTGTCATATGGAAAGTGTGTCTGAAAATATCAGAGATTATGACGAATTCACCTTTTTGTAACAGCTCTGGCTCTGTTCAGTATCACAGTTGAAGAAGGGAGTCTTCTGTCCTGAGAAAACAACTTATTTTTTTTCTCTATTGTGCAAGGGAAAAAACACTCCACAATATTTTGCAAAGTTTTAGAAAAAAATATACAAAGTAATCTGAAGTTTTCCTAGTGGGAAAACTTCATTAGGATATAACCACAGGAGGTCCACCTTATTTGCAAGGACTGGACAATGTTTTTTATTCAAGCAACAGCACTATTTTCGTGGGAGAAGCTACTTTGTGTAACAAGGCCTGTACTATAGTTCACAACAGTCACTTTCCCAGAGGGGTACACAGCAGTGATGTTTTTAATACCATATAGATCATCATCACAACGCATTAAATAGCTAGTGACAGACTGTTTTGTCAATAGAGAAGATTGTTTATAAATAGGACAGCTGGAAGCTGACTGTTACTGAATCAGGAGTCACAGAAAACTTCATAGAGCAAGGAAGAATTAGCGTCCTTGGCTCTTAATTTAGCCTTTATTCATGAATTTCATCCTAAATTGCCTTAAAAATGGAATTAAAAAATAAAGTCTATTTGCTAATAGGCATCTCATTTCAAGCTGCAAATAAACTCTATCAGACTAAAACAACAAGGGTGCAGTTTAGGCACAGTGTGAAAAATAGGCCAGGATACAGAAAGCCTGAAGTTATCTTTAAATACTTTCAGATGACACAGAATGTTAATTGAATGAGTGTTTTGTTGCACATAATTGACAGGGCTCTTTCAGCATAATAAAAATAAAGCTTTGGAGAGCCCCGTGGAATGACCCCCTCTGGAGAACTGACCCAGCTTTTAAGAAATCTCTTCGGGAGCTCTTGATAATCGGTTGAAAGGGGCCTTTAGGAATCATTTCTCTCCTGTTAGCCACTGACAGTGCAAATGTCACAGATGCTTTAGCAGATTTGTACAGAGAGTTATGCTGGTAGACTTCTCTAATAGGAGCTAAGCACCTGGATGAGGATTATTTCACTTTCTCAGATGTAGGGAGAGTTATATTCTCAGTTGCTGGCCAGAACATTATCTTAAATCTTCCCTCCTGCAAGAAATGACAACCTAGCCATTATAACTCCCTGAATCACAGTCAGGCAAGGCTACTTGTGCATCAGATCAGTCGTCTTTCAATAAGCAGTGCAGCACTTATGGGCTGTCTGATGTCACTATGTAAAAAAATGTGCATGAGCATTATTAAGTGTACAGCTAAAGGATACTAGGGAAAGTAAGAGGCAGTGATAAATGAATTAAGCCTTGGGGCTGGCTCTCCTCACCAGCTCTGCAACAGGCTGTTAAATCCAACAGATTCTTCCTATTCTTCACCAGGACAAAGTTTTCATTGTCTTGCTCATTCTGCATGCTGTTGGAAAGGAGAAGGTGATTTACTAAACGAGAGTTTAGATGAAGTTTCTCACATGCTGTTTGGCCTCTGTAATTTAGCAGGATTAGGAATCCCAGTGCCTCAGTGGACATCCCCTGTTTTGCGTGTAAGTGATGCTATGAGAAAAGACTCGTGAATCCTTTGGGGCGTGTAAAAAACAGTTTAGATTTCCTGACTGATATCCTCATAGCCGTGTCCACAAAAGACAGGTACCATTTTAGCAGCTGTGCTTATTTCCTTTACCCACATTAATTTCTGCTTCTCCTGTAATGTAGGTACCTTGGGCTCACCTGAAAGGATGGCCCACGAGTTTTAAGGGTAGTTAGTCCCTTAAAGGTATTCACTTCATAATCTCTACAGAGATTGTGCCAGATTGTGTATTCCTTGATTGGACTATTGGTTTCTTAGCGATTGTAAATACCTAGTACAGCTGGAACAAGTACCTGATTGAAAATACATTTCCTGATTAGAGGTGCTCCGTAATTGTAGCATATGCCAAAGCCAAGCTGGGTTCTTGTGTGGGTTTGTTTGGTTTTTTTCCAATGTATCTTTTAAGAATCCTAGCTGTCATAGGGTCTACTTTCTATAAGGATTATGAACTAGAATCCTACAGCTCATTTGATACAACACTGCCAAATAGATCCTAAGTAATCTATGCTATGGGTACCAGCCTGCACAGCTGAGGGAGGCTATTCCCACAGCAGCACTCCACTGCATATGGGTATCACAAATTACTTTGCACTTCCTTCACAATGTTCTGTTAAAACACTTGTGGTGATGGATATTCTTTTTAAAGCCCCACTTCATGAAGTGGTTGATAATCTTGTAAAAACAGGACTGGTATCCTCATAGTTGTAAAGAGTGTGAATACAGAACTACTCAGCAACTGCTGCAGTAACTAGGAGAAAGAATCCTAAAATGGAATGAAATATATTTATTATTCAGTTTCATGATTTTTTGATAGTGGTGCACTGATGACATTTTAAATAGAACATTTGCACTCTTTAAAGCCAAGTACACTATTTGCATGTATTACTAATTCCCAATAGATGGCTTCAGGTTTGATGGAATGAAAGAATCAAGTGTGTATTTAGTTTG
This sequence comes from Chloroceryle aenea, assembly GCA_013399075.1. NCBI lineage: Eukaryota > Metazoa > Chordata > Aves > Coraciiformes > Cerylidae > Chloroceryle > Chloroceryle aenea. The sequence continues at coordinate 636,966 of VWZY01013150.1, forward strand.
CAGTAACTGTAAAATGCTTGTAAACCCATTTATAGTTTAAAGAGATCAGTGAGGCTCTTTTGCTATTTGAAAACAACCTGTTATTAATGGTTGTAGACTTTCCAATGCCTTATTTGCTTGTCTCATGAAAGAGGCCATCTGTTTTTGCAAAGGATATTTATCTCTGTGCCTGAGCACATGAAAAGGAGAGTGAAGGAGTGAGAGAGGAAAAAAAGTATCTTTCTTTACCCCTCCCTCTCGCCTGTCCTCTCTCTCTCTTGTACTGCTTCCCAACGCATCGGGATTAGCAGTGGTGTGATGGCAGTGCATGCTGCTTACGAAAGGTTACCAAAGGTTGTGGCAGCACAGGGATAAAACTTCAAGAAAGCTGAAGTGACAACTAGAGAAGGAAGTAGAACTAAATGTAATGGCTTGTCAGCAACTTCTCTATAAGCTACCAGTTGTCATGACCTGTCTGATAAGATATTCAGCATATACTCTCTTCCTCATACATTTCTATTAGGGATATAAAATCAGTTGTTTCAAATTTACACTTTGTCCTTATTAAAAGGCATTGCATGGCTCTACAGCTCAGGAGGAGGGCCTGGGAAGCTGCTTTCTCTCCTCTAGATCTTCACTGATGCAATCCAAAGTAATGTGTCATGGGGAAAGGGGAGGCTGCTGTCTCCCCGTTAGGTCTGTCTGCAGTGGGGGACATTCTTGTCAAGCCCCTGTGCATCCATCCCTTTCCCCAGAGGGATTATGGCTCTGTTCAGCCTCAAAACTTTTTCATGCTCTGAGAAATGGGACATCAAGCCTATGGCATCAGGATGTATATCTTCTAGAAAAAAAACCACAAGACTAATCTGGGTTTAACATCTAAGAGTTTTGAGTACTCTACAGTGTATGTTGCTTCATTGATTAACTGCCTTTGGTGTTGACTATTTAACTGTTTGTTTTTCATTTCTAATCTAAATTTTCCAGTTTCAGCTTCCTCCTGTTTGATCCCTTTGTACCTTTAATACTATTCTGTACATTTATTTAAGTACACTAAACTTCCATCAGCTATCATCCCTTCTATGCACTGGCTTACTGTGGCCAATTTATCACCTAAATGTCTTGTGTTAAATTAAATAAATGAAACCAAGTTAGCATTTATTGGACATTATCACCTGGCAGACCTCAATTTTGTTTTCTGAATCCTTTGCAATTTACCATCAGCCTTTTAAAATTGGAGGCCCCAGAACTGGATGCACTAATTCTTTCAATAGCCTCTGAAACCTTTCAAATATTTAATATCATGGCTTCCTGATTAGGCACCTAATGATCAAGGTTGTCCCTATAGCTTCTATACATGTAGTTTCTTAGTGTATAGCTAGAAGTCATGTTGTTTTAGAGTAACAGATCCACCTATACTTTGATGTCATGATGTAAATGCAGTACATGTGGGGATAATGAAGCTGGTCTCAGGCTAGGCTGGGTGATGCTGAAACTATAAAAAGAATTTCTTTTGCTTAACTGTGGGTTTTTGGCTTCTGAGACCATGATGCAGCAACTTCACTGCTTTTGCTAGCTGAGCTGGAGAGATCATATTTGGCACTTAAAGTCTTTATATCTTACTTTACATTAGTGAACTGCACAAGCTGTTAGGGCTAATATTGTCTTCATCTTTATTCACAACTGAGGTGCAGTATTATAGCATCTTTAGGCAATGTAGCTCTGTATTTTAAGGGCAGCTGAAGGATTATAGTGATGTTTTATCTACACCTTAAAATGAGGCAAAAGTGACCATAAAACCCTAGCACTAACTGTAGAACCTCATTTCATAAGTACAAAGTTTTAGTAGGCACAAAGGAGCTCCCTGGAAAGAACTGAATCTTTAACCAATGCTTTGATAAAATCAGCTGCTAAAATCAGTCAGATAGCTCAATTACCATATGAACTGTGTGATTACAATAGAAGGATGTCACAAGGACTTGAGGAACTGCAAATAAAGTCTTTCAGCTCTTGGGTTTTTTCCTATTTTTATTAAGTTCACTCCTTTTTACCTTGTTTCCAGTTAAGTTTTAATATCTCTTGCAATGTATAACTGTTGTGTTTAGTATGAGAAATTTACAGCTGCTATATATGAGAGAAAACCAATGCACAATAAAGTGCATTGCTAAGAAGAAATTTGGATTTCAAAACTATATCTTCAGTATAGACATAGCCGTCAGGGTCAATTATCTTTTTCTACATTGACTTTTTTATTAAATAGTCAGGTCTGGTCAAATGCCTTCTCAGACATCACAGATTCTAACAAGTGAGAAATCGAATGACCCAGTGAGAGAGAGAGTAAGATTTGAGGATGAAGCTATTAAGGGACATATGCAAAACTTAACTGTCTAACACAATTCATATTTCCATACTGAAATGCTGTCTCCTCCCTACAGTTCTGCTTCTTGGAGACCTGAGGAAGATCTTCATTCTTGACTGAGCTGAATAACTTAGTGATGGTTTCCTGACTGAGTCGTTACAGGCTCTGCAAAGTTTCTTATGTTTATATTATCATTTATGGTAAATGTTTTGCTTTAAGCCACCAAAACTGGATCTTTGGGCTGATGTGTGGGACACACTTCTAAGATGTGCCAGTCTGGAGTGAGAATTGTGTACAAATTTTACACATCTCAATGGAATTTAAATCCCATGTTCAGCTGTGAATGAGAAAGTCTTTCTGTGTTTTGAAAGACAGAACCTATGCCTCCAGCATTTGATTATGGGATGTTAGCCACAGGAAGATATGCCTCTCAGGCATCCCAGAGTAAGGCTTTATGGTAAACCACTATGCTCACAATTTCCTAATTGCTTCTGTCCAGTTATAAATCCCTTCCATGAGGAACTTATCTGGGGCTATACAGGGCTCTAGGGAACATCATTTAGTTTGAGAAACTGGACTGTGACTGAGAGGCACCTAAAAAGTCAAAGTATCTAATAACGTGAACTCTGAGCACTGAGCACCTTGATTGACTCCAAGTTCCATTTCTCCTTCTTTGAATGACTGTTTAATTACTGATGTCCAGCTCAGCTGACTACCGTAGGATAGCTCTTGTTCTTCATGGACCCACAGAAATTTACTCATGTTCTGCTCTATAAAATCCTGGTTATTGGAACAGAGAGTTTTGCTCCTATTGCTTCTGTAAGTCTTCTTGTAAATTGGTGATTCTGAAACAGTGGTGTTACTGAAAAAATATTCTAGGGAGCATTTTTACTGTATTCAAAGCTGTCACAAAATGAAATTTAAATCTTGTGCTTATTGTTCTGATAAAGGGAAATTATTATCTATTAATTATATAATTAATCTATTATTAATTTTATAGCAACAAATACACGACTCTCCTAAATGAAACAAAAACCAAACCCAAACAAAAGCCCCTAACTCTGATTAACTTCTTGGAAACTTGGGATAAATCTCATCAGTTTTACAATTTTTCTCTCTACTTTCTGTTTCTAAAAAGAAGCTGAGACCTTGAATGTGATAAAAGTAAGGAAGATATTATCCTTTTCCAATATATGTGACTTCAGGAATGCAGTATCACTGCAACTTAGTAAGACTAAGTATGTATTTAATGTTATACCTTAAAAGAGTATTAGTACCAGATACTTCAGATGAAATCACTTCCAATTACACTGACATTTAATTAATTATGTTATTCTTAGAATATGAAATAATTATGTAGCTCAAATTAATTAATTTACACAAGACTTGCATATTCAATTATTTCCTTCCCCACCCTTTTCAAATGAAGAGTGCTGCAAATAACAAGTATCTGTATGAAAGATTCAGATATTTAAAAAATGCTGTATTTTGAGATGAATTTTGAGATTTTGTTAAAAAAAAACCCAAACCAAACAAACACCTCAAAAGGAATTAGTTTATCAGGGAAGTGTAGATCACTTTGTACATTTCTCTTATTATACCTATTGACAGGAATAAGTCAACATTTGAGTGTTACACATTTAGTTAACATATCAATTCCTGTACTCAGTATGGTGTAAGTACTGGACCCCTTTGCTTCCACCAAACAAACATGCAGACACTATGTTTAAAATCCAGCTATTGAGCACAGTAGACTGCAAGTGTGTTCTCTGAACCTCCTTCAGCATCTGCATCAGATCAGGGAATAAACTATGGGACTTGGAAGATCTGAAAGTGTAATGGCCCTATATATATATAGGTTAAAGAAACTACTGAGCATGTCATGGTCATTGTAATGTGTTTCTTTCACAGGAAAAATGAAAATGTTTGTATTTTTTGCTAAGGACATTTTACATACTGCTGTATGCTTATTTATGATTACTTAATTTAAAAGGTTTTGGATTGAGCTGAGTAAGAATCATCTCATCAAATAGTCAAAAGCAGACACACTTTTAACCATGTATTATTTTTTTCTGATTGCATAGTGAGAGCTTGCACATGAAGGTACTGCTGTGCTTCTGTCCCTCAGGACAGAAGGAGACCAGAGGAAGTTTGAGTAGCAGCTTAAGAGACCTGGCGAGCACAGGTAAGGGTTTTGAATGTTCATATCTGTTCCTTTGAATCAACATCCCAATTAAGTATGCTTTGGCCAAATAAATCAGACTTAACGTTTGGCTTACTGCTGACTGGTTCTACCAGCTGATATTTAAAAGGAAAGGAAGTACCAGCAGTTGCCTAGCTCATATGCCCTGCTGTTGTCACATTCTCTTACTCAGGGAAAGGTCAGCTGAAGACTGATCCCTCAACTACATCTCTAAAGCAAATGAATTTGCAGTAGGCATATTCTAAAGCAAGCTTGAAGAAGGCTCAGTAGATAACCTGTGAACTGCACAAGCAGGATGATGTTACAAAACTGGTTGTCATCACCTCTCCGCATAGCATAGGGAAAGGATTTGGGCATTGAGCTGCTTCACCCATTGGCAGTTCCCAGAATAGCCTTGAAAGTAGTTAATAGCTGTGAATATGGCACGTAAAAGCACTCTGCAAAGACTGATCTTTTTTGATGAACCCCAGTATATGCAACAAAAGGATGGTAGGCTTGGGAGAAAAGACAGCACAACTAAAGACAGATAACACTCTGTAATCATGTGCTCTGAAGCTGGGTAGGGTTTTCTTTAGATTTATGGCAACTAAGTATAATTTCTTAGTAAGCCCAGTAAGACAAAACATTGCAAAGCACTTGGAAAATTAATGAATTTGGGATTGAGTGTAAGAGATACACAGCAATTTTTTTTTTTTTCTCTTTTTTTTTCTCAGTAGGAACAAAGATGTTTTGGAAAAATTGAGTTTCTACTTTCCATGAATCATTTTACAAGTATAGGGTAATATAAGAACTACAGACAAGGTAAGTAATACTCTGTGCCACTTTTCATTTTCTCTAGGCAAAGCCTATTTAAGTTAGTTCATGCTTGCTGCTTATTTTAGCAGCAAGCATCAAAAGAAAGTGACTATTTTTAAGTAAGAAATATGAAGCCTCCTCTGCTTCAAATAATTCTATTTCTTAGTGTTTAATTTTTTTTCATTAATAAATCACATAGTACCTTTGTCCTTTGGCCTGGAAGTAACAATACAGCATTAGTTTCCATAATGGTTGTTCTATTCTGAGTTCACCTGTGTTTAAACATGCCTCTGGGGCTTCTGAGAATGGACCAGTACTCTATTTAATGAAGTAACTGGTGTCCATACCCAGGATGAAATTTCTCTCTAGGTACAACCAAGCAAAGGTCTCTTTTCAGTTTAAAAGGAATTAAGAATTTATTCTGACCCTCTGCACTGTATTAATCTTACCTTGGAGAAAAATGTCTGTGCTGTCATCACATTTTAGAAGTGAAATATATATTTTATGGAAAAGGCCTTAGGTGAACTCTTAAGATTCTGTTTCAGGATTTTGATTTCTTTTTCAGATTGAAATAATTGATCGAGCTAAATGAAAACAATCAGAAAACTTGCAAAATATGCATTCAGTTAAGTTAAAACAGATCAAAATAGTAATTTGAATCATACTTGTCTACATCTAGTAACACCTGCCCTGTTGAATGAGTGTCCAGTGCTAACTGTACATAAGACACATAAATTCCCACTGGATAGCAGCTAATTTTCTCTGTTGAATGCCCCTGTATTCATATGTTACATTCAGAAAAAAAACTTCCTCCACGGATATATTTATGTCTATCCCATGTCCTTTAAACTGAATAGTAAGGAAAAAAAAAAAAAAAAAAAAGTGACCTTTCCTGTCTGTAATAGATTTCAAGTATGGCTCCATTCCATGCTGCCTGAGAGCTGCCAAACTGACAACTGATAAAGAATGGCAATGGATATTAATTGCATTAGCATTTGCCTGGATTGTCTCAGCTTTCTAATGCACGAGAGACTTTTCTAACTGTGTTCAGCAAGCCACCAAAACCTGTGCCATGGTGAAGCTGTTTGGAAGTGCTGCTCTGTTATTGATCCTGTAGCTTGAAAAACAGTTGTGTATCTAGAAATTCTTTCAAATCCAAATATATTTTATTAAAACAGGTTTATGAAAAGTTCCTATAGCTGAAAAGAGATAAACAGTGCAAACAAAATATTGCACACTTGCCTAAATGAAGTTTTAATAACATTCAACAGTTTTTACAGAGTAAAAGCAGGAGTTGCTTTAGTGGCTTTGTCCAAAACCAGCCTCTGAATGATGGACAGTGAAAGCCATGAGTCATTTTACTACATTTCATGTAACCATAAGGAACTGGGTAGGAAAAAATGGGAGGTTAGGAGGTGGAAAGAAAAGGATAATCTAGAATAAAATCATTTCACCATGAAGTAGAGTAACAGAGTCCTTTGCAAAGCAAACAGGTAATTGGCACACTTGCATTCAGTATTTATATTTAAGCAAGTTCCCTGAGTTAAGCATCCTTAGAGGAAAAGAAATCATAAGAAATTAATAAAAGGAATAGATTTTCTTTGTGTCATGAGTGTACCACATAAAGGACACTGCAGCTTTTTAGCCATCGGATTAAATTTATGTAACAAAAAGACAGCAAGCAAAAGTGAGCCTGGAAAAAAAAATGGTTTAAAGATTTGTTACTCTTAAATATGTCGTAAATTTGAAAGGTACATATATCAGCATGAGAAAAAAAGATGTTAGGAACTACTTTAAAGGAAACTTTAAAGTGAACTACAATGGGTGTAAGCAAACCCAGCTATCATGGCAAGTTCTTTGGTGATTTCAAAGATGAGCAAAACATGCACCTTGTCTTTGATGTGCTGAAACATTTCATCATGTAACAGATATAATGAGCGTCTGGCGTGACAAAGTCTTTGATGGCAGCTGAAAACAGCCTGACACTTGAACTAAAAGGCAAAATAATCAGCGTATCTTGCTGCTTGAGCTTGTACAAGCATTTTTATTATGTTCTGGACTGAAAATCCTTGTTTGCTTATTTGTTTGTTTTCTCAGTGAGAAATGGAGTGTGAAAAAACAGGGTAGAAGCAATGCCAAGTGCACAGGCTGTTCAGTCTTTGTAGTCACATCTTCCATGCTTTCCTGGATTAGCTATACTTGCAGAGTATGAAAGGTTACTAAGTGCCTCTAGATCATAGCACAACTCAGGCTGCTAGCTACCATAACACTGCACAATAAAATAGTAAGACTTACTTGACACACTGGTTTTGAAATTATTTCTCTGGAATCAGTAGAAAACCAGTGTCTTTAATGCAAGCAGGATCAAATCTTACTACAGTAGTTTTCATTACTAGTCCCACGCATTTTCTGTTTGAGAAGATGAGTGACATTAAGAAGCTTGTGAAATGCAGAGATGGTTTAGGTACATAAATATCACGTCTCAGACCTTTTTAGTAAGTCATTTCTAGGAACCACTCCCCCGAGCTGCTTCATTTTTCCATTTAGCTTGGTGACAGCCAGTATCATTAAGACAGAGTATAAACTGATTTTCTCCATCTCTAACTCTGCAGGGAAAAAAAAGGTCTGTTTTTCCTTTTCTTTTAGGAACATCAAGTGAAAAACTACACAGAAAGAAAGGAATAGTGGAAACGTAAAATGTGTGTAAAGGAGAGGAGAATTAAAGTGTTTAACCTTGATAAGGCACAGTTGCTTCTGCATCTCCTCAGCCTACAGACTGAATGCACCTGCTGTATAATTAATTAAGAAGACACACTATGCTCTCCATTTTTGATGCTAGATGCCTCCTGGATATTTGTCTTCCTGAAGTTTTGCCATGCCACCTGTTACCCAAATGTTCAAGTGCATCATCTTTCTTGTCCATGACAGTAGCTTGCATTCTGCTGAGAAGGAGTAAGCAGTCTCAGATTCAAGATGGTACAAGTATTTAACTTAGTTCAGTCTCTAGAAAAAGTATGACAAGAGCATCTTTCTGCCTCTCTTCTTTCTCAATTCAAGACACAGGAATCATCAAACCACTAGGAATTTTATCTGTGTTCTATAAATATTCCAAATGTTTTCTTCTGGTACATCTTGCTATCTAATAAAAATAAGTTTGGTTTATATATAAATATAGATGCATATTCTGGGTATGGTTTTTCTTGGCTTTGGGAAATCCTTGTTTAATATTTTAATAGCAAGCAAATTATTTAATTTCCTAATTTCATAATGTATTTTCATTTGTTAAATACTACATCCGTGGTCTATTGCCAACTTATTGTACAACCTGTCCTGTAGAAATCCCTGTTTAGACAGCAACAGTAATTTTATTTCATTTATCTTTTGTAAGATTTTAATTTTGTTAATATAAGTGTAGGAGTAGTTTAAAAAAAAAGATTCCTGCCTGTTTTTTACTATTTATGGACAACACTGGTAGTATCTTACAATGCATTGCTAAGAATAATAAAAATCCATGGGAAATTTTCTCCCTCTGAGAGCTGCAAAAATCTAAGCAGATTATGTTTATAATGAATGACATTTTCATCTTTGATAGACTGGTAGAACCCCATAGAGTTTTGGAAGAGTTGTGTCAGTGCAACACATTGGGGATTTGGTGGGTTATTCTGCTGTGTTATGCCAACAAAGATTTCCCTCATCTTTTTATTTTTTGAGTTAGTAGAATTTTCTAGTTAGTAATATTTTGTATAAATACTGTATTTATATAAGAGCCTGGCTGATTCTCTGAATCTATTTTTTTTTGCAGTCATTCCTTTGCTGCTGCAGAGAAAAACAACACTATGAAAAATACTTATTCACATCTGAAACTGAACAACGGACACAGATGTAGGTGTTAAAAACTGTTCCATACAACAAATTAGCAAAGCTGGTTTTTAATAGAAACCCGGGAAGGTAAGCTATTTTAATATTGACAATTTTTTAAATTGTTACTGTGAAAAAAAGACTGTTTCTTAATTTATGTATTTCTGTGCACTTGAGCTATATATAATCTTATTATAATAACAATATGTTGAATAAAATAGTTGTCCTTTATATTTGTGGTGTGGAATGCACACATGCAAGAGATTAAAATTTCTGCTAATTACATTATTATTATCTAGTTAAAATATAGTTTACCTGCACTCTTTTCTCACAGAGCTTTCTGGCATTCAGTCCTCTGAAGATGGGATATGACTATTGTTTACTCTTCAGAGGGAGAATAATGGATCAATGACATTTTGTGTTCTGAACACTGTTCTGGTTATCCAAACCTTCTATCAAAATGTGTAGTGAACCAGTATTTTTCAATTTCCTGCAGAAACATTTCCTTGCTTCTGAAGGCTGTTTACTTGGTGCCAACTGAGAAATTGCATGTTCATTTTTGTACTACATCTCTTCATCTTAAAACCTAAAAAGCTCACGGTGCTTTGCTCAGTTGCAGTCTCTAAACTGATGCCAGTGATCTTCAGTGTGTTTTCTTTTCCAAAAGAAAACACTCAGTCCAGATGTCCCAGCTTTTGTGGGGTGAGGGTGGTGGTTGTCCTCCTTTGAATGTGCATCTGCATCTCAGGAGCTGTGTCACACATGCACATTTATCAGCTATGGACTGAGCTGTGCTGGCATTTAAACTGGGAATCATCAAAGGAACCTCAACTTCATTAAGAAAAAAAATGCATTTGTTAGCACCTCACTCAAATGCCAAACCACAAATGAAGAGTGTTCCTGTTTCAGTCAGATAATTTCTACACAAAATGAATGCATAGCAAAATACCTCAGGAAAAAATACTTTATATAATTCCTTCTACTTTTTAATCTCTCTTAGTATCAATAAGAATAGAGGAATGGTAGTTGAAGTAGCCAGTTAACTATGATCCACGATTGGCCACAAACTGATAAACACTGTCCTGGGTCTCTGTTATCCATTTTCAAGGTGAACTGCAACATGCTGTGATTAATACTCGATGGTGTGTTTGAAAGAGAATGGTTGTCCTTGAGCCAGCTGCCCTGTGCTCACACTTGTTGGGGAGAGCAGGCTGGAGTCAGATAGATTTCTTATTTCTTCGGCTAGGACATCTGTGGGGCTTTCCTGGCTCTTGGACACTGAATTTTCTCTGACTGGAGGTTGTGGGGTTAAAAAAAGTTCACCAGATGTCACAGCCCTAACTCAGCATGCAAGTGTGTGCTTCACTTTTACATATGAGTGTGTAGTAGCAGGGGAAGATGTGGATATGTGTTATGTGGATGCTTGTTGTATTTTCTGCTTGAAGGTTATCTCAGACAGAAGGACCCCAAACAATTTTACACTGTGATTATCCGTTCTGTTTCTCGGGATCAGATCCTAGTGAGAAATCTTGGAGAAATTAGAAGAAAGCCGTTCATACAGGGTGAGCAGGAGATGGAAGTCCTGTTACAAAATGGAAAGAAGTTAAACTGTTACTACAAACTCACACAGGTAGGTAATAAAGTAAGAAACGTTTTAATATTTTGCTTGGCTTCTACTCCATAAAAATCTATGACATACTTTTCTTTCTGGACAGTTCTCTTTAAACTAAAATGACATTATATTTTATTTAATAAAAGATAGGCTAAGGTTTTGGGGAGTAAATTTTAATCTGTAAAGTAACCCAGAATACATGCCTCATCTACTATTACAGGGGATCTATCATTTCTTTATGCATGCCTCTAAGTTCTAAGCTTTGTGTCCTTACAGGGGAGAGTCCCAGCAATTCTCTAGGAACAGATGAGAAGTTAATCAAATGTAGGCAGTTTTGATACTTCTTGAAGTTCTTCTCAGCCAGATTCACAAGGGTGAATTTAGAGCTGTCAACATTCACTGGGATTTTCACCACCTCTCACAAAAAGTAGCCAAGCACTCCACAACAGTTACAGAAAAGATGATTGCCAAAAATCATACAGTACTGTCTGAATTTTGCCCATGGAGATGAGAAATGTTTTTTTCCAGAATATCTGCTGCCCTCCTAAATAATAACCAAAACCAGAAAGCTTCACTTAAGTAAAACTGAAATTAAAATGATGGGGAGTTACTGCAGCCCTGTTCTCTTTGGCAATTAACTGTGTAATAATGACAACTTCTTGACATACATTCAGCAAATTCTGAGATTTATTTACCAAGGTAGAAAGAGTTAGATCTTAAAAACACAACCACCCATACCCCTTTGGTTAGTAAAAGCTATGCATATTAATGACTAATACATGCAAATATTTACTGCATATTCCTCTCACAGGTACCCTTGCTTTTCATCTCCTGTGGATGACTCAAACTCCCCTAAGTTTTCTCATAGATTATCCTAATTTTTTAAATGGCAATTTCCTAGAAGAGCTTCTAACATTTCTCAGAAGTCACCGTAAAAATCTTTTACCAGTAATTTCATCTTGCAAATATATGAGACAAGACCTAGAAACACCAATCCATGTCACATTTCATTTTAAGATATACACCTATGATGTTAATATTCATAAACTAAGAAAGTCTGACATTAGATTCTATCAAAAGCACAGCCTCAAGAAATTCTGGTACATTAAAAATGATGCAAAGTAAGCTTTCTTCACTGTACCTCTGCTCATTCACAGGCATAAACAGTTATAAAAACTTCTTAAGATTGCTTTTAAATATCTACAGATAGCAAAGTGCAAAGCTAGGTGACAAATTTACTACTTTTATCTCATCAGTCACTTTAGCCATTTTTGACATGACATTTTGGATGTAATTTCTAAGAGGCACTTATATGGTGGGTTCAGTGACATTATTAAGTGTGTAGATGGACTTCCCCTATCTCTGAAGAATGGGAAATCATCAAGAAATAACTGCAACTATAAGAAATAGTGTTTTCCTGAGCTAAATATAAATCTTCATTGTAGAAGACAAGCTATTTAAATTATTACATCACTGGTCAATATCAGCAGTAAAAAAAAAGTCAAAATGAGGAGTGTTACTAGCTCTGCTTTGTTTATCTTTATCAAAGATGATGATAAACCACATTAGCCATATTTCCACAGTTCAGATACAAAATGTTAAGGAATTTATGAGGCAGAAAAAATATACAGTAAAGTCTTCTTAGAATGGTTGCATTCTGCCTCTTGTGCTCAGATCTGGTGCCAAGATTTAGCTTTTAAAAATCAATTAGGCTTGGAATCAAGTGTTATTCATATTGCTACCATTGCCATGTAGTTGATTTCTACAAGTTTCATTTCAAATTGTGTTATTCTTACATCTGTTTAATGTTTTTCTTGTGCTGTATTGTCATGGTTCCAGGGATACCTGGCACTTTGATCATGCTTCCAAGCTCTCTTCTAAGTGTTCTTTCCAAGCTATAAGACCAAAGTGACCTCCTTCACCAGCAGGAATAATTTTTCATTCAGCATTTGCTTTATAGTGCCAAAAAACCAATATCAATTATGTTCCTTCCAGTGTTTGGCCCATTGTCTGCCACTGATCTTCTGAGAGACAGGAGCTCAGAACTGGGTCTTAATTATATAAGCATGTCCTTTTTCACCAGGGTGACAATTTTGGGCCAGCTGGAGATAACAGTTTCATGTATGGATAGTTAATGAAACATCATTTGCCTCATGTTGTCTTCAATCAGCAGGAAAATGGTAATACCAGAACAGTGTTTATATTTGTTTGTCAAGGTTTGGGTTAAAATTCTCTCTACAGTGTACAAAAATAGCTCTTCTTGGAATTTAGAAGGTTCAAAATTCTTTTCCTCATGCCCTGTTTTTGCTGCTAACAAAGACCTGGAGACACTAGTAGCTGCACTATAGATGGCATGTCAGTAAGAGCTAGAAGAATGACAATGTTATGGCAGCACTAAAACCAGCTTCTCCTACCTATGGCACTCACTGGTTGCTGGTAACACCATGAGAGATATTGAGGAGAAGGCTTTTAATTCACTAATAGTTAATTTAAGACAGTATGTCAAGAAAAGCTCCCATCTCTCAAGAACTGCTATAATTACCCTCTGGAATAGGCAGCAAGGGTTGCAGTTCAGGTTTGGGGGTTAAAAATGCAACCCAAAAGTTCTGTGTGGAAGTTAAAACTTTAGCTTTTAAGCCCACTGTGCAGCTGAGAAAGCAGGAACAGCAGGTTTTGGTCTGGTCTATTCCCCCACAATGTCTGGGAGAACACTGGAGGCTCAAGGGGAACAGAAGTCTTTATACATTTTAAGCTCTTCAGTTCCCAACTTTTTAATTGTTCAAGTAAAACAGAGCTATAATGGTGGCAATGTCATCTCAGAAATACGTTTTTGGTTGCCCACAAAGGCAGGAATCTAAGCTGTCCCTTGCAGAGTGAGCTCCCTGCTTATTGCAGTAAATAATTGCTTCCTCTTCTGCACTCCAATTCTCTAACATCCACTGAGACTCAGCCTTTTCTTCTGTTTCTTCATTTCCTTCACTAAACGATGTTCAAATGTAGAGTAGTACAGCACACATATGTGTGGCAGAAGTTGTTGTCAAATTGCTATATTCACCAAGGGAAAATGTCCACCATAAAATTGCACTGCAGGTTACATTATTTGCAATATTTCACCCTGGAAACTTAATGCCCCAAGACACTGAGGCAGCAGGAAGTAATGAAATGTATTTTTCATACCCTCACTTGTCATTTCAATGTATCAGGCAGCTCTTTAAACTGCTAGTCTAAACTACTATGTCTTATTTTAGAAAGCCTTTATAATAATTATGAATAATTAGAAACCAAAGTACTTGCTATTTGTAAATGAAAAATAAAGGCTTAGCCCTTCTCGTGGAAGCCATTTAAAACCTTCTTTTTAAAAACCCATCAATTTTGTTTCATGCTACTGATTTCTTTTATTTTTTCCTAGAAATAAAAGATAGTCCCATCATTCCAAATGGTTAAATGGTTGAAATTACTACTGTAGTAGAGGTGATGCAAAAAGGTTGTATGTCTGAAGAATGGGAATGTAAGTTCTTAACATCACATTTTATTTTCTTGTAAATAGCTGAGCAGAAAAAATTAAGGCCCTGCTATGACAATTCCATTCAGCCCTTATCTTTACTATCTATAGTTTTATGGGCACTTGTAACATCTTGGGGTGTAAGAAGTGCCAAAGCTCATAGCCAAAATTATTATTAAAAATAAAAAAAAAAGATGAAGAAAGGCAATAAAATGCTGAAGTGAAAATAGCCTTTAACAGGAAGTTCATCAGGAGACAAATTATCCATTGCTAATTAAATAATGCATGGAGGTGTTAAAGAAGAGGTTTAAATGTGCCATAGGCAGAGCTTGACAAATAAGCATAGACACTGTGGAATGAGACTTGACTCTGATCTACCACACTCAGGAATATGCCAGCAGGCAACAATAGAAAGCTTCCAGCAGCATCCACTGGATGCAGTTATACTCCTAGCACTTGTTTTCTGTCCTTAGGTTCAGTGATGTGCATTCTGGAAGCAGGCTTGCCCGCACAAAGAACTGGGGAGGGAGGCTCTTGCAACTTTTAGTTCCCATTTATTATGGGGCATTTATTCACCAAACACATTGCTTTTATGAAGTGAAAGTTTGAATGTTTAGATCTGCCCAGCTGACTCTAACAATGTGTGCTAGCACAGCACTAACCATTCAGGGCTTCTAGGAAAAAGAAAAGTGTCACATCACAGTAGTGAGAGAGCCAAACACCAAACAGCATGTCTGAGCAACCCTGGTGCTTGCCAGTGTGTTGCTTCACAAGGAAATGCCAAATGCCTCTGGAATTGCTGAGACGCCATCTCAGTCAGAGTCTTGGTGATGCTGCATGAAGCATCTGTCATTCAGACTGGGCTATCCCCACTCCTAGAAGCTACTGCTACCACACAAGCTTCACTTCACTGGTATTTTTGAAGAGCAGTGGTGCTACCCACATTCCAGTGCACCATCTGCTTCTCACTGTGCATGGTAGGTGAATCAATGTACAAAAATGAGACAGGTTTCACTTCTGCTTTTTATGGTACCAAAATTTGGGGGTATTCTGATCTTTATCTGGTCTATGGGGTGCTAGCATCCTGTCTGTAATCAGCTCCTCTGCAAGAAAAAAACAGGCTGTATGTATGGAAGTAGGAAACAATGTCTGAGAGCTTGGTGTTGCCATGACACAAATGAGGAGAAGAATACTTAGGCATCTGAGACATCAGATGTGCACACCTCATTCATCTGGACAGTGAAAATGGATCTTAGGACATACAGCTAAAAACTTTATCCACTCAGAAGACTACTGTGAAATGGCTTTTACTATTATTTTTTTTTTAATAGGCTTTTCTCCTCACTTCTATTTTATTGGTCCCAGTTGCATTTGAAAGGAGATTTGTGATACTTTAAACTGGCAAGTGAGGATTTTCTTTCTTTTTTTTTTAAAGGAACTTAAAAACACAGATGATCTAGCAGCTACAAATTTATCTGTTCTGGACATAAATATTTAAAATAATTTTGGCACCTTATGCCATTTAATATTATGTTTATGTTTTTAAAAAACCCACAAATTTCCTTAGATGAATAAATCTCTATTATAATGAAAAATTACCTAAATATAGATTTTTTTATATATATATTAATGAAAATATATTTATTTAGGACTGAATTTTTTGAGGCATAAAAAATACAAAATAAGGTTAGGGAAATGTTTGCAAGCTTTAATTCTAAACTGTCTTTATTATCATAAAACTGTTGTTACCCACTATATCCCCAAATTCAACATATTGTAGGAAGCTTCTGTTTTTCACATATCAAACCCTTAGTTGCATCTCTGTTTAGCCAGTTTTACATGGGCAGGGTAACTGTTGCTGTCAACCAGATACTACTGAAACAGAGTGAGTCTTTGCCAAACTGTCAGAGACTTGTAGGCCTTTCATTCTTGAATTCATTAACCAACTAACAACTGTTTCTTCTTTTATCATAATTATTATGGCTTAAATATCTACAAAGCTTTAAATGATCAATTATCAAAATGTCTTTGCAATAAAAAAATTCACCAGTATACCTACAAATTTTATGAAAATAGGGTGCTTAGGTGCTGGACTAGCACTTTTTTTTAACCTACTTATCAGTAATGTTGAGCAATGTAACTGTGACCTCTTTGCTGTGCAGCTTTTAAAGCCAAATACTCTACATAAATATGTAAAACTTATGCATACCCAGGTAGCAGCACAGTCCTCAAAGTTGTATGGGAACTAAGTGAAATCATAGTTTACTCATTGATAAAGAACCCCCCAAAAATCCCTAAGATAAAGCAGCATTTAATTAAATACAGTACAACAAAAAATGGAGTGATAATCAGAGACAGGTAGCTATGCACTGTTTAGAGACAGGCACAAAAATGATTTTTTTATCCAAAGATGTCATGTTCTGAAATCTAAACTCAAAACCAAGTGAAAGTTAAACATCTGCATTTGACCTCACTCATGTCTTGTATAGAATTGATATCTTAGTGCTGTGCATAATATTCTGAAATTAAAATTAAATTTGGGTTTACGAGGAAAGTAATTTTAAGATAGCCAGTGGAAAACCATAGTGTGCAATCACAGCATATACAATTTATAGGATACATCCAGGAAAAAAAAATATGCTACTGGTTTTGCATTTTCCATATTTCTTTTCTTTAGGAAGAATTGAAATAAGCATCTATGTCCAGCTGGGGTGGTTTGACCTTGGCTGGATGCCAGATGCCCACCAACCTGCTCTGTCATTCACCCCGTCTCCTTTCAGCTGGACCTGGGGGAAGAAAATAAGATGAAACTCGTAGGTTAAGACAAGGGTAGTCTAATGAAGAAGCAGAGCAATACTGTGTGTGGAAGCAAAAGAAAACAAAGATTTAATGCCTACTTCCCATCAGCAGGCACTGTCTGGCCCTTTTTGGGAAGCAGGGCTCCAATGTACTGTGGTTGCTCTGNTTTTTTTAAAGGAACTTAAAAACACAGATGATCTAGCAGCTACAAATTTATCTGTTCTGGACATAAATATTTAAAATAATTTTGGCACCTTATGCCATTTAATATTATGTTTATGTTTTTAAAAAACCCACAAATTTCCTTAGATGAATAAATCTCTATTATAATGAAAAATTACCTAAATATAGATTTTTTTATATATATATTAATGAAAATATATTTATTTAGGACTGAATTTTTTGAGGCATAAAAAATACAAAATAAGGTTAGGGAAATGTTTGCAAGCTTTAATTCTAAACTGTCTTTATTATCATAAAACTGTTGTTACCCACTATATCCCCAAATTCAACATATTGTAGGAAGCTTCTGTTTTTCACATATCAAACCCTTAGTTGCATCTCTGTTTAG
>VWZY01013150.1:655014-702902 GCA_013399075.1 Chloroceryle aenea
CTTTTTTCTAGCTTTTATTGTTGAGCTGACACCATATGGTCTGGAACATCCCTTTGGTCAGTGTGGGTCAGCTGTCCCAGTCGTGTCCCCTCCCAAGATCTTGTTCCCCCCATCCCACTGCAGGGGGATGTTGGAAACCAGCCCTGGTGCTGTGCCAGCCCTGCCCAGCAGCAGCCACAACACGGGGGTGTTCCCAGCACCTTTCCAACTTTCAAGGCAAAGCACAGCACTGGGACGGATGCTGTGGGGAAAATTATCTCCAGCTCAGTCAGACCCAATATACCAGTGCTTCATTAAACATGGAAGTCCTCCAGACATTGAAAGGTAAACCAGAATCCCTCTCCATCAGCTATTCCTTCAGGGTGGCTTTCCCTACTGCACACTGGCTCTCATTAATCCCTTCACTATTCTGCATCACTGAGAGGTTAAATGCCCAAAACTTGTTTGTGAATTGCATTGGGCATCTCTATGCCCATGATTCAACGTGACACTGCCCAGTATTGCCATGCCCAAGTTCCACTGGTGACTCTTTACCTCTTCTTCTCACTTCTGTTGGCTTATCCATTTGTTCACACAACTGCATGAAAATAATCCTAAATAAAAGATACAGGCATATATATTATATGGTCCTCAAAAATCGTTGTTGTGCATAAAGATGATCTTAGTTATACTATTTTCTTTCCTAGAAGGAATTCTCTGTGTAGGTAGATAGGTTTCAAAGAAAGAAAAAAAGGTATTTTGTAGCTCAGTTCTGTACTCTTAAGATGACAACCTTTTGCTCAAGCAGAATGAGGGAGGTTTGCTGGGTTTTCCTGGTGTTTGGGGGTTTTTTTGTTGTTTTTTCTTTTTGTCAAGATGTATGTTACTAAGAGGAGTTCTGAGGTAAAGAGATATACTTTTATGGGGTGGTAAAGGTGCACTCTAGCTTCACTAATGGTTTGACAATACTTTAACTAGACGTTAAAAGCATAGTTGGACTAAGAAACCACTTTGCCTTTTATCATCCTAGTTATTTTATTTTTAAGGCACACAATAGTTTAGCTCTGCTATTCTCCAGCAAGAAAAGGAATATAAAAATAAATAAATAAATAAATTCTTTACACAGCTCTGTGAAAACACACAACAGACAAAAATCAGCAATGTTAAAAATGAAAGTACACCTGGAGAAATTTCCAACAAAAAAACGGAGTGCGCAATCATTTCTCAGAACTCTAATGGCTTCATATTAAAAAAGAAGTTCTTTGTGCCATACAACATTTAGCACTATGCTTCTTGACTAGGCTGTTATCAGGTACAAATGCTATTTTGAAAGCATATTTTGAGAATGGACATTTGAAAGGATTTGCAAGTTGTTAAAGATTATGGGTTATAATCACAGTTGGAATTACTTGTGCATTTGGGAGTAATTTGTCTCTGTCCTCAAGTAGTCTCAGAGTAAGAACTGGTTTTTATTTAACCAATTTTACACATTCATAATATGAAATGTGAAGTGAAAATTCAAAAAAATGGAATAGCTGGCTCCCTGCACTTAGATTTTTGCTGTCTCTGTTTTCTATTAAAGAAATTTATTAGATGCAAAACATTATGCAGTGTTAAGTTGGACAGTCCTAATCTTTGGAAGTTAAACGATAGTGTAGCTTTACAAGTGTACTTTATAAATTGCTTATGTTTGCTTTCAATTAGGTTTTGAACTGATATAAGTTAAATATTTTACCATTGATTGAGATAAGTGGTTTTGAAATTCTGTGTAGACCTACTTAAATGTAATTAAATGTGATTTATACTTATGTGTTCTACTACTCACAAGTACTGATACTACTGGAAGCATCCAGTTTAACTCCCAAGATAGATCACATTACCATGTATTCCTCCATCTCAGAAGGATAGTCTAGGTCCAAGAGTGACAAATCAATTGGGCTGTAATTTAATAAGGACTTCAGGACCTGAACCCATTAAGATTGTTAAAAATGGAAATGTCTTCTAACCTTGCTGTGACATTACAAAGACTGAAGCAGCTTCACATCACTGTAATCAAACTTTTTAGGTCCTTTTTTCTTCTGTCATTGAATTTCCAACTATCTTATTTCAGTGGATGGGACCTGCTGGGGCTGTGTCAAGGGATTTTGAATAATGTCCAAATGGTATAATTTAAATGTCAAGAAGCAGGAAATTCAGAACTAATGCTGCTATTCTCCCAGACTTTTGTCAGCAAATGTCTCATGATAAATACGTGACATTCTTCAAAAATTATTGAGTAAAGAATAGGATCATCTAGTTTCTAAGCTTCTGAGAGGTGGGCATATATATTAGGTAGGAAACTTAATTATTTTGAAAACTTTTTAAATGTAGATGTTGAAAAAGTTCTTGAATACTTTTCCTTAATAATTTAAAAGAAATTGTTTAATCTACAGGTTTGGAGAACACATTCTCTATCTGTTCATCTTATGAAATGGTACTTTAGAAAGAAAATAGAGTAATATAAAAAAGCTTATCTATCAGAAATATAGATATATAGTGACTGATCACCTGCTTCACCTCTGCAAGAAAAAAAGACCACCTACTTCTGGCAACCTTTCCAATTATCTAAGTGCATTATTTTTATGAAAGACATCACTTTTTGAAAGGTGCTAACAATAGCAGGATAATCACCTTAACAACATTTCATTTTAGTACTGGGGGTACACCTGAAAAACCCAATGTTCTTTTTTTTGCATTATTCATACAGCTAGGGGTTCTATTTTCAGAGGACCAGTTTGTCAGTCATTTCCCCTACTGCTATCTACAGTTCTGTGCATCCACTTTGATTTATGGGCACTAGAACATTGTAGATGAACAAATTACTGGGAACACAGTGCTTTCACTTGCTTTTATCAAATGAACTAAACATTTTGTTGGTATTATTCCATGCAGAGCAATAGCTAGGACTAAAGCTGAAAGTTATACGTTTAATTCATGGGAACTGAAGTAAGAATAGCAGGATTTTGGCAGAGATTTCAGATGGCAGAAATGACACAACAGAATCAAGACCAAATTCTCTCAAGTGTCCCCCATTTATTCCTCCTAATTAGTCACCAGTGACTACTGAAGTACATTCTCTACCACTGATAACTTTTCATCCATTTCAGGCAAGAAGACTTAACAAGGATCAACCAAACAGCCGTTGAAGCACAGATAATGTGATGAAAAAATACAGGCAGAGTTGGAGAACAAAATAACCAGGCAACTGGCTGCCTTCAGTACTGAGTAATCAACATGGTTACCCCACTACTGATGCTCTACTGCAGCATCTTCTTGGTCATGCCTCTATTTTGGGTTGCTATTGATGTTGTACTCTTACTCTGCAGCTTCAACACTATTGGGCATCCAAAGGGAATGGCCAAATCCATCGGTTCTTAAAGAGGGACAAAAGGAAACATATTTAGATGCATATTTATCCACCTATGATCCCATCTAAAATTACATTTTAAAAACTATAATTGCTCATTTGGAGGTAGGATTAGAGCTACAATGAAATGAAGGGCAGGTATGTCACATTTAAGTGGCTGACATAACTTCAGGAAGGCACTACAGTCTGTCCAGGCAATCACTTTCCTTTTTGAGGGCTCTCAGGCATTTTTATGAAGACAAAAGATCAAGGTTTCCCAGCATATGGGAAAAAAAGCATTCAAAACTTATGAAGTACTGACAAAGAGAGAAAGAAAGAGAGCTCCAGTAATGCAAACTTGCCTGTCAGTATGCTCACGGAGGAAAGTGAGAGCATAAGCACAAGATACATTTTGTTCAGGAAAGAGATCTCCCAAGAAATGCTGCCCTTTCCTCTCTCCCATCCTCATTTCTAGCCACACTCGGCCTCCTCCCTAAGTCCTTCTCATAAAAGTGTACTATTTTGGGGTGCTGCAAAACAAAGCACTCATCTGATCATGATTAATATATTTGGATTAATTTATTTTATTTTTTTTATACAGGATTTATTTGACCTGCATTTCGTAACACAATCACCTCAACAGTCAAACTATTCAAACTACTTTACACTAATATGAATTTCAGTTCAAATGAGTAGTAGATGTAGCAAGATATTCTTTATTTAACTCGGTCTACATAGCTGAAGATGAAAATGCTACATTTTAGTACTTGCTAAGCTCTATAGCAGCTGGCAGTGAAAAGGAAATTTTAAAATTTCCTTTTTTAATTTTTAAACACATGCAGATGACTCTCAGGTACCCGTGAACACCTGAGTATCAAACCTTTGAACTAATTCACCCAAACAAAGTAAACCACAACAGAGCAAAATCAGTGCTGAAATACATTATTTGTTTTATTTTTGTACTAAGTGTTTAAGAGATTCCTTTTTCTTAATATGTGATAATGTACTTAATATCCCATATTTTAGAGCAGGTTTCTAAAGTTCACCTCTTTATTAGGAGAAATTATTAACAAAAAATATGCCATGCTCCAAATAATCAATTTTAATCTGCTTCCAATTAGGTTTTCACTAGAACAATTTGTCATCATGTGAAGTAATTATGATATGTTGGCTTATAACTCTGTTTTTAACTGAGGATTTTATAAACACAAATCATATTATCTGCTATCAACTTGGACAAATTTTCTTTCTGTTTAAGACAGTCTTTAAATGAATCTAACACACTGTAGTTGAAGAGCTTTGTCTTTACAAAACTTAATGGTAAAGTTGAGCTGACAAAATTAAAACTGTATTTTTGAAATAGAAGCCATTCCTACTTGCATGGTTTTATGATACTACATTGGATACACAGATTTGTCCTTACTATACAGGCTTAACGTTTGGTGACAAATATGTTGGAGTTTTTTTCTAAACTTAGTCATAGACTTGCAATATTATTTCCCATGTAAACCTGCCTAGAAAATAATTATGAAATGCCCAAATAATTCAACATATTCAATTAGCTTAATGAAGATTTTTTGTAAAATAAAATTAATATATATTAAAAAGAATCACTGAAAACTATGCCAAAGAATTCTTATATGTAATGGAAGTTATGTGCAAGAAATATAGCACGAGTAGTTATCACTACACTTTTCCTGTCAAAATCCTAGCCTTTCCAGCACTAGTGTTCCAATAATTTCTGCTGTGCAGCATGAGCAATAGAAGTGTGTATGAGCAGCAATGCAGTGGGTGTCAATAAATGATGCCATGAACACCAGTCTGCCCACAACTTCTCTCTAGCGCCTCAGTGCAGAGAGTAAATGATGTGCAGGATGATGATGAGCTAACTTCCCACATCTAGTTACATTTCATGCTTCACACTGAGAAGGAGCCCTTCTCTGAGCGTGTGCTCTTTGTCCCAGACAGGTGCAAAAGAACTGAGAGTTCAGTGTTGTATTTGCAGAGGTTGTTTGTTTCAGGAATTACTGCCTTTGAAAAAGGGCATTGATAAAACTTAATGACATTTAGAAAAAAAAAAAGCATTTGCCATGGCCCAAATAATTATGCTTTCTATCATCACTACAATTCCAGTAGGAAGCAAGGCACTCGGGGGTGTTTTCCTGTAACCTGTTTGCTCTAAATATCATTCTAACAAAGAAAAAAAAAAATGAAAAAAGTGATGGATGGAGCCACATTCATTCTATGCTAATAGTCTAAGTTTCTACTATCTGCTGAAGTGATGAAATGTTCTCACTGTGAGTGGCTGGTCCTTTCTATTCTGAAACAAACCAAAGTACACATACTGGGGTTGTCCTTGGATGTATTTAAGACTGAAAGTCCAGAAGGCAGTAATAGATGGAGCAGAAATTTCATGCCTTTTGACTGATTACTTCAGTGCCCTGCAGGCTGCCGACTTTATGATTTTTCCAAGCACAGGAGGTCCTTTGTAAGATATCTGAGTCACCTTTCAATTTAAAAGTGTACTTTTAAGAGAAGTATGTGTACGTTCCTCTAAGGCTGCTTCAGTTTGCAGACTCTACATGAGACTGGAAGGGCTGTTACCACTGGATCCATTCTTTGTATTCAGAACTGCATAGATGATTTAGCAGAATGTCTGTAGTTCTACCAAAGCACAGAAATTTATTAGATGGCACTATCTTCAGTTATTCATCCCAGTCACAGTGCTGGATTCATCATTTGCACCCTGTGTGTTCCTACAGCTGTAAGCCACAAAAATGATCAGTGGGCTGGAACACCTCTGCTATGAGGAAAGGCTGAGAGGGATGAGGTTATTCAGAATGGAGAAGAGAAGGGTCCAAGGACAACTTGTGCATGCATTTGAATACTTAAAGAGGACCTGTAAGAAAGATGGAGACAGACTTTCCAGCAGGGCCTGCTGTGACAGAACAAGGGGTGTTGTTTTTAAACTAAAGGAGCATGAGAGTGGTGAAACACTAGAACAGGTTGCCAAGAGAAGTTGTAGATGCCCCATCCCTGGAAACAACCCCTTTGGATCAGCTCTTTTATTTCAAAACAAGGATCATTTGACCTACATTTCATAGCACAACCACCTCAACAGTTGTATTAGTACACACACAGAGCAACAAAAATGTACAACAGCAGTTGAGAAGCAATGATGGAACTGGTTGCCCAGAGAGGTGGTAGATGCCCCATTCCTGGAAACATTCAAGGTGGGGTTGGACAGGCAAGGTGAGCAACGTGATCTAGTTGCAGAGGTCCCTGCTCACTGCTGGGTGGTTGGACTAGATGACCTTTAAAGGTCCCTTCAAATTCAAACTACTTTACAATAATATGAATTTCAGTTCCAATGAATAGCAGATGTAACAAGATATTCTTTATTTAACTCAATGCACATGTTGTGCTATGAATATTTAATGTATGCAGGCAGCATTTGAGTCTTTTTCTTTCTCTATATATGCAAGGGTGAGATCTAGTAAACACAGCTAGGAAAAACCTCTTTAAAAAAAGCAAGAATGTTATGTGGCACTGCAAACTAGTAGAGGGATAAAGAGAGAGATGGAGAAGAAATAAAATGCAAGTTTCCAAAACCTTCCACTCTGCCAAACTGCATTAGTCTAATCTGCATCTCACTCTGAAACCTTTGCTGAGCACTGCAGAGCCAACCCAGACAACTCCATTCAGGAATTAGCTGAACCCAAACTTTCTGCTATGAAGCCAGTATCCTAACTGGTATGTAAAGAGCAGGTGGGTCTACATTTGTGTTCTCCAAATCAAAACTAGACCAATCACAGTTATACTAAATGCTTGTGACCTGAGAATTAGCAAAAATTTAAGCTCACTCAGAGAATATGTTGCCTAAGTCCTTGTCAGCTTTACCTAGAAAATGAGCGTGGAGCTGAGACAGCATGTTGGGTCAGTCCTAGACAGACAGAAAATTACAGCCATAGGCTTCCAAGGAACCGTGGAGCTCAACTGAATGCTGCTTAAGGACTATTGACCTCTCCAAGGTTACCATGTGTTGGGGGTTGGGTTTGGGTTCATTATTGCAAGCAGCTGCTGGCCCAAGCAGTTAGGAAGGGCCACACCTGGGATAAACAGCTGAGCCAGCCAGTGAGACTATTGATACCACATGACCTCATACCAGCTATATAACGGAAGGGCTGGGTGGGGGATGCCTCCTTTCAGCTGTTTTCAGTGTGTTCAGCTTGCTAGTAGAGCAAGGTAGGTAGTATCTCAGGTATGGTCTTGAGGTTTCTATCCCTTGCTTTGTATAGAATCTCATTAGTACTATTGTTATTACTGTTGTTTATTTCTCTTTTTTTTGTGTTGTTCTGTTGAAATCTTCTTATCTCAACCTATGGGGGTCTCACTTTTTTTCTTCCTCCCAATTCACCTTCCTATCCCACAGAGTGGGTTTGGGGGAGCAGTGAGCAAGTAGCTTCATGGGGTTTATGGCTGCCAGCAGAAGTTAAACCATGACACCATGCAACTTCAGGGGGTCTCCAGAACAAGTTTTTTCAGCTGTACATTGTTGATTAATGTAATTTATGGCTTAAGAGAAACTGCCAGCTGTGTATATATATTACATTAATCCCTCAATTTTGTAATCTTAGAATTTCTTTAGAGAATTAGCAGGGCAGAATAAGATCGATCACTGTTGCTCTTCATTCTTGTAAAGATAAGGCACAGAGATTCCTGGAGGTTTTTGTCCTGCTTTCTGGAGAAGCTAAGAAGAAGTCACTAAGGAGACAGTATGACTAAGGTAGACCTGCTTCCCTTGTGCCAGTAGCAGTTCAGAGACTTGTTTAGTATCATGACTTGTATTTAGTCATTTCACTCCCCTCCAGATCTTTTCTCTGCTAGAATCTGTAGATTTCTTCTCTGCATTTATCCTCTAAGGAGCATGTATGCAATCAAATCTGCAGAAGAGTGAAAGGGGAAAAAGTTGTAGCTCCATAATGGAACAAATATGTTTCTATTAGAGGATTCACGAGTTTAGCAGAAATAGAGTGCTTCCAGAAACTTACAGAGATTATAGCAATTCATAAGTACCTAGAGCATTATTAAAATCCAGAAATGCTTTTCACAGTATGTGGATGGAATGCCCCTGAATTGTGGATGTAAAGAAATCAGAAGATAATTTGAATATTTTCTTCTCTGATTAGCATGATCTGATTTAGCTGGATTGCTTTCTTGGTGGCCCCCATGAGATGCCAGCAAGTCTGGTGCTGTATAAATCATCCCATTGTCAAAGAACCCAAAATTGTTACAGTGACACCAGTTATGAAGCCATAAATAATAGACCGTGTGCATCTGTCAATTACTGAGTCTCTACCTGAAACTGGGAGAAGAGAATATAACCTGTGCTCCAGATCCTCCCACCATCTTTCCCAGGGCTTTCAAATCTCTCTTCATCCTTCTCAAACTACTATTTTCAACTTGATCTCCCCCTGTATGCAAAATTAGTAAAGGGTAGTAGTCTGAAGACTGCACCAAACTGGGAAGTATCCTAGTGATGTCCTTAATCCAGNCTGGCATTCCCTGTGGCCTGGGGTGCTACATGTTTGTGATGCAACTCCATCTGGGTTCCTCCATCCACTGTGGAAACTGTTGGACAGATGACCTTCTGCTGGGTGGAGACCATGGCTGATCCTTCTCTGCACACCAAGCTGGCAGCTCACAGAGACACAGCCACAGAGCCCATGGGTACCTTACCATGTGTGGTAACAGNGAACTTCTTCATTTGACTGGTCCCTTTGAGCTAGAGCCTCACATCTGCTCTGGAGCGATACCCAGTCTTTCCCCACCAAAGCCACATGCCAGTGGGTTAGTGGCACTTGGGGGGATGATGTAGGCAAGGTAGGAAGTCCTCTGCTGCCTTGTCCTTGAGCTATCCTCCACTCACTCCCCTCNCACTCAAAGACACCCAAGCAGCAATTTCTCACCCTATTCTGGGTCCCAGCCCTCCCAGAGGCTTCTTACAGCCTGATTAACAGTGGGTGAGGCTGGCTCATCCCAGGCACTTCTCTGCAGCCTGCCCACCAACTGAATGACCCCCAGCACAGGCTAGAGGCTTTTTTTTGCCTTTAGAAAGCCCCCCAAAAGAGCTTTTTGTCAGCCTTTTTTGTTGTTTCTCCTTTCTCCAGTGCAGACCTACCTGCTCTGAAGTTGGTCTCCACAGCAATTTGTTCACTATTTCCTGAAAACTATAATAGTCTGAGTATTTTTTATGTTGATAAAAGACCCAAACAAATTAGTTTTAATTACATTCAGATGGAGCCTATTAATCACAACCTCCACAGCTGTTTAGGGGGAACATCTGTCTGCCTCATCTTCCTAAAGAGCTAGAATAAAATAGCCCAAATATACAATTTAAAGTCCCAGTTAAAAGCAGTAGATTTTTATACTAACTTACATGCAAATCCATTATGTTCATAAGGCTCTAAACAAATTAATGTAGGGGTAAAGGAAGATTTTTGTGTTGTGGGGAGACCTGTGATGAGTACATCAGCACACACATAAGGGCTGAAAAAGAAGGCGAGGAAATGACAACGTATAAAGTAGGTTCAAAAAAAGTCATGGGTCACCAAGACAAAATTTAAGTAGTGAAAACTCAGAGTAATTTTAAAATTAATAGAATACTTAATAGTATTGTATAAAACTGTAAAGAAATATTCTACAGTCATGGAATGAAGTAAATGAACAAGACCATTGCTTCTGGTCAGGGACAAGACAATGTAGAAAAGGATCTGAAAATCTCACTGTCTGTGAGAAAAGATTTTATGAAGCAATTCTCAACAGACACAAATACTTTATTCCTTGAGCTCATAGGTAACCTGACAGCTGACTGACAATTAATTCAAAAGATATTTATTTAGATTATGAAGTTTCAGCATAGGTCTACAGCGTTGTTCAATAGCAAGAAGTAGCATCCACTGTACAAATGACACCCTTTCCATTCTTTAAAGGAAACATCAGGAGATTCCAGCATCTCACTTTCAACTCTGTTTTGAGAGAACTAGCCTGTACTGTAATCATCCTGCTGGTTTAAAAGATGTTGTTAATGGATGGACTTTTGACACTGGCATTTGACAGTAACTACCTATTTTCCTAGATGTCACTGACAATACCCAACTTGAAGTAGATTTTTTGGGAGGTTGTTTCCTAAAATTGTTTCAATATAGACACTGTAAAGTCTACCAAAGAGATTCTTAGACTTTTTTCAAAAGTACCACCATTTTTTTGGTCTTGTCTTTCTTTTCTATCCTCCGAGTTGGAGAGTTGTCCCAAAATGAGGGCATGTTCACACTAACTTTTATATTTTTTTGTCCTACTTGTAAAACTTGAAATGTTACCAGCAGTTTTCAGTAGATATCAACTCTGTTGCTACAGCAAACGTGTCCACTCATTACATGCACAGTCACTATTGAGAAAAAACACTCTCTTAGTGAATACACTTAAGTGGGTGCTCCCAGAAGGCAGCCAAAAATTCTTCATTTGGGATCTTCTCATTGCACAAAGATGAGGCATCTGAGACATTGCTTAAATGTGCCTTATCTGGCTTAGGTGTGATCATCCTCATGTAATCATACAGAATCTTATTCTCATATGTCTACTTCTGCATCCTTGTTCTACAAGGTCTGTGAATCACCCCTGCCTTGGAGTCCTGTACTTAGCTTGTAGGTGCAAGACACTGCAGAGAACATGCATGGAATAGCTCATAATTTCAAGGTAGAAAATAGGAGGTGGGTTTTTTTTCTTAAAGTTATATATTCTTTACAATTTCACTCATCAGAAATGTACCAGAAGCTTTTACTTCTGCACACGTGCATTGGCAAGAAAAGTGTTTCATGTCTTCATTTTATTTAGAAATGATTTGTCAATGTTTCTGTCTCTCATAAAGTACTGCAATGATTTGTTGGCAACCAACAGTAGTTGGAAGAGTAATTCTGAAGAAATGTATTACTTTAGTTTGACTGTGTTATAGGTAGGGAATTAGTACACTAAATTCAAATGCAATAAGCTAAAACCCAAAAGCAGCTTAGAAGGTATTAGAGAATGACCTGAGGATGGGTTACCAGTAAATTAAGGGCAGCAATATATTCAGGTTGTGTAAACCTTTGCCAAACTCTAGATCCTTTCAAATCTCTTATTCTAGCACAGAGATGGAAAATGGTGAATGACACGGACAAAACTCCATCGCTTAGTAAATGGCATCATCTCAGTGGAGTCAGAGTTGTATAAGGTCTTGTTGAGTACTTTATATTTTCTCAGCTGAACCACTCTTTCTCTTACCATCACTCTTTAAATTCTGAGTGCACCTCTCGCAATATTTAGTTCACAGCTGAGGGAGTTTACATGATTCCATACTTTCATACTTCAGGAATGATGAAATAATTGTCATGAATCTCTACACTGACAGTCAAAGCCTGTCCTTGTGTAGAAAGGAACTATGATCTTTTACAAAGCATCCTTTCCAAACCATCTTGCCCAAAGTTACCTGCAACATTGCTTGAAGTTTCAGCAGAAAATAATATGATCATAACAAAAAACCCAACCAAATCTTCATGCTTAAAGCTGTTCACAGTCAATAGACACAACTACCTAATACAGGAATTGTGTATACACAGGGTATGAACACTTTAGAAAAAGGCAAGATTTGCTACAAAATTTCTAGTTGTTAGAAATGTGAAATAGAAATGTCTGGTCTGACTATAACATTAACAGTATTGAAAGCCTTATGCATGGGATTTTAACAGAAATTGTAACAAAGGAAAAAGAAAATTGATTTCTTCATTGACAAGAATGGGATATATCAACAAATTATATATATACCTATATATATGTGTGTGTATATATGAAGTTATTTAAATGAGATAGTTAAATGTAGCTTCTTAGCTACCTAAGAAGATTGCTGATAGAAAAGAGGGACATTTTCAAGGTTTACTAATAACCTTAAACCCAAGAAATAAATGGTACTGTGTTCTTACCCTACAAAATAGTCTCCATGGAATTAAAAAAAAGTAATAAGAGGTTTGTTTGTTAGTATCTTCATTCCCACCCACACCCCCCTCCAGCCCTGAGATTATTGAGTATTGCAATTAGAATGCTAATTTATTATTTTTTTAAAATATATACATATAATTCTGAAAAAAGATTCCATAGTTTCCCTGGTTTTCATGCTGGTTCAACAGTTTGACTCGGCTGCCAGGATATTAATTTTGTCTCAGGAAGAAAGTTAATACATAGATTGATTTCTGGATGCTCCTGATTTTTTTTTAGAGTGTTTTTTCTTCATATCCTAATAGCTCACGACCAACAATTGAATAGTAAAAGCAATTTTAGGTATGCAGGAAGATGGTAAGTAGATATTTCTCAAATGTTACATAATTCTTAATGTATAAAATAAGTACATAAATGCATGTGTTACACTATTTCCCCTTGTAGCAGATCTCAAAATATTATGGCTTTTTAAAGCAATTCCATGTGAAAATATTTTTAAATATGTAGGCAATCATTAATGCTTTAAATAAAAAGATAGTAATAACTGTGTGGGCACAATTTGCAAATATGTTCATATTTCATAATTGATCCAAGGTAAATTTATTTACCAAAATTATTAAAATCAATATACATTTAACTAAACCAGACAGAGTTCTGGCTGACAAAAATATAATATGAATATTTTATATTGATTTATTAATAAATAGATTTGGTTTTTTATTGAGAAGGTGTTTGTATTCCAACATAAATACAAATTATTTTGCTAAAAGCCATTAAAATGGATAAGTAAAGATTTCCAGCATCTCTATCTAAAAATACAAGGAGTGTTCAAACCCAAAGATTCAAATGTGTTAGGCACTCTAGACCAAGCCTTCTATTTCAGAGCATGAGATAATTGAATCTAGCTGTGTTGATAAAAGACTTAAGTGCTTCTATGTCTGTTAGTAATGGAATCTCAAGTTCATGTCTATATAGATATATTTTGCTTGAAGTGCTTCTGTGTATATACACTTACAGTCAAACTTTTTTTTTAATGTTTTCTCTATTAAAGCAAATATCCTCATTTAGATCTGAATTGCTGCTGGATTAGGTTTAGCATATTTTAAAGGAATGTTTTCAGTTTCACTTTTTAACTTAAAATTTAATGGTGAAGGTTTTAAAAATAGGACATGCTACATAAAATGTATTCTATATCAAAGCTAAGAAAAAGTCCAGTCGTCTTTGGAGTTAAGTCAATAAAAAGACTCCCTAAAAGTAAGTTTATATGAATTTAATTTCTCAAAAAATTGTGAAAAACCTAAATCTACAATAGGACCTCTATCTTGTTTTTCATATTAATTTACCAGAAGTCATTTGGCCTCCATATGACATCAGAAGTGTGAATTGAGCTGACCCAAGGAGCTTTTTCAGGGTCAATTTACTGGATCCAGATTGCATTGGCACTTCTGATGAAGGTAAGGCAGTGGTGGGATGAAAGGAGGGACAAGTTGGTGGGGTAAGAAAATGAAAAACTTCCAAAGGTAATATCACTGCTAAATTCCCACGTTGAACTTTGGAGTTATGGAAGAGTGAGCTGAGAGGTACACCTGGAAAAAAACCCCAGTAAATTGATACATCTTAAAATGCAGAAAGCCACCTTTGTGGTACATCATGGAGGGCTGGGGGAGATTGGAGGGAAACTACTGGACCTTCTGGGTGCCACAGACACTGACTGCACAGCATCGCCCTTGGATATTTTCAAAGCTGTAGAAGAGGAGCACTGAACCATTTGACTGTGATTTCAGAGTTATCCCTCCTTTGAGCAGGTGTCTGACCTAACTTTTTTTAATGATGCTACAGCCTCTGGATTCCTCTTTGTAGCTGGTGAGTCCTCTCCATAACCTCGTTTTGTAGCTGGGAAAAATCCAGCTTCATTCATTCCTTCTGTGGACTGAGGGTGAATTTTTGAGTACTTCTGTTCCTAAACAAATTCAGAAACAAAAATGGTAATTGCTCACTTTTCCTTGCCCTACACAATCTCTGCTAATAGCCAGCTTGTAGAAAAGACCCAGTAAAAGCTGCCTGGTCCTTGTTTGGCTGTTTGAATAGTGGGTAGAGCAGCAATTGCAGGGCTGGTGCACCATTAAACCTTTGAACTCTTCAAGGGAAAACACTCATCAGTCTGCTATTCCAAACCTGGTTTATCTAGGTTCCTTTGCAGCCACAGTAGTAGGTATGTGACTATATTATGCAACTAGTAAATAATGCCTACTCATCCAGCATGGCATTTGTTTTTACTAATCTCTAAAGTGTTGTTCATCAAGAAATGCATTTTGTGGTTAAGGTGTTCATAGTCAGGGTGGTAGGCAGAGGACTTGGGTCAAAGGCATTTTCTATATCAAAACCTATAAACCTTGTCTCGAGTACACAAGCATTTCTGAAAAGTAGATGTCTTTGAAACTCTGTCAACATATTGCAGAATACTTAAATATAACTTGAACATATTTAGAAAAATCATCTATGTAAGTCCTTAAAAGGATTTCAGACTACTGCTCACAAAAGGTCTTGTTTGGAGATAGAGTGAAATGGTATCTAAAACATCCTTTCAGCTCAGAGTTTCTCTTTACTCTTGGAAGTCCAAGCAAATGTGGGGGTCAGGCTCTTCACCCATGTCGTGAGTGATGAGACAAGAGGAAATGGCCTCAAGATGTGCCAGGGGAAGCCTAGGTTTTACATTAGGAAAAACCTCTTCAAGAGAAGAGTTGTTAAGCATTGGAACAGGCTGTCCAGGGAGTTGGTGGAATCACTGTGCCTGGAGATATTTAAAGTATATGTAGATGAGGTACTTAGGGACATGGTTTCATGGTAGGATTGGCTGTGTTAGGTTAATGGTTGGGCTCAATTGTCTTAAAGGTTTTTTCCAAATGAAACAATTCTATGATTCTAAATGTCTATGAAGTATTAAAAACCTTTGATAAAGAAGGCCCAGGCTGCCACCACAGATCAAGGAGAATTTTGACTATTTATATTGAATTATGTTCATATCTGAGCTGTTATTAATTACATACTTAAAATTCCCAAATCCTCAAATAAACAAAAAAGTTGACTTCAATCAGCAGCTACATCTTGTTTCACCTGTCCTGGTTTGAGTTAGAACAGAACTAATTCTGTTCAGTCATTTTAGTTTTCAGTTATGTCTCTTTTAACTCCCTGCACTCTCTGAAGTGAGCAGCCTGTTTTTCCAGGCAGTGTCTGCTTCCAGCAGTGATAACATCCCATGGTTAGAGTCAGTACCAAGGATGGATGTGCAGCCAAAGGTCACTGATGGATCTTGTGTCCCATGTTGGGGTGCAAAAAGTAAATGGCAACATCGTGGTGAGGAGTGGACAAGACAGGTGACCTCAAACTGACCAGTGAGGAATTCCATCCCAGGTACATCATATTGAGTATATAAGCTGAGGGATCAGGAAGGCCAAGCTCTCTTCTTCAATGGCCAGTGTCTGAGGAGGACTTTGTTCTGCCTTCAATCCTGATCCATGTGTTCCTTAATCCAGCTCCTGAATCCAGTTCCCATCTGCTGCTGAGCCCAGTCTGGGACATCCCCAGTTCCTGCTCTACTGCATCAGTGGTGATGGTAACGTACTGTCTGGGGCAGGGACAGGGTGGGTTTGATACTGGTTTTGTATGTATTTGTATATATTCCATTTTATTAATTTTGAAATGAAAGTAGTTTTAGCTTTCTTTACTAATTTATGTCTCTCCCCTATTCCCTTTCTCTTTCCCTTTGGGAAACGGAGAACGTCTGTTACAGGTTTAGTGCCTGGCCCCTCCTCTAAACCTTGACACACCACAAAGCAATAAGTAATTCAGAAGCTGAATAACAGCCCAAAATTTCTTCTTCTCGATATAAAACTCACATTTCTTTGAGTATAAAAGATCAAGTGAATTAAATGCCACCTCGTTATTTCTTCTGTCTGCTACCAGTATCTTCCTAGGGTGTCTGTGCATCTGCCTACAGTGCATTTTGCCATCAGCCACAAGTATACATTTGATGCCCTGTGAGCCATTGAATTAATTTAGGAAATACCAGCTTACAGAGAACAGAGCACAGCTACCAGACTGAAGAGGAAAAAAAAATCAACTATTTAGAATTTTTACCATCAAGAAATCAGTTGACTCCATTTATGGGAGAGTAGGAGCTTTCTCAATATTCCTCTTACCCAGAGTCTCACATTATTTGTGATACATTAGGTGGCATTTCCACTGTGAAACTCCCTCAGAGAAGCTATTTTGCTGCTGTAAATTCTAAATCTAGCCCACAACATTGGGAAACGTTCCCAAACAGATGGTTTCATTCAATAAAACATCAAAGTACCATAGTAAATAATGCTGTTGAATTTTTTACCAGTCATTTTGCAGTGCCATGTCAAACATTTCCACAGGCAGCTGAAAGTGAAAGGGACAGGAACATTTGGCAGTGCAGAGTGCCAGAGGGGAGTTTTGACTGGTGGTGTTGAGAATAGGGAAGGAAACGAGTGTCTGACTGGCACTTTTGGGCATGGGCTTTGACTTGTAAAGAGTAGAGAGGACCGGGCAGTTGGAACTCATCTGTCTCTTCCCCACTGCAAAGAAATTTGGTTCCACTCACACCACCAGTGTGGGCTTCTGTCTTTGTCCTTGAGCTTAGGGAAGAGAGAGTGTAGGTGGAGTTTGCTCATTTCACTTCAATGTCTCATCATTTCTGAGACAGCAGCTTCGAAGAGCACGCCTGTAGGCAGTAGCAGGAGAAAGCTTTCCAAAATCAGTCAAATTCTTGCAGATCAGAACAAAATGTCACTAAAGTGGAGTGGAATTAGCTGGTCTGGCCCATATATCATATGCTTCATATACTAAAAATAGGATAGATACCAGCACTTTGAAAATATACTGTATTTAAGGACAAGGACAGTGATAGAACAAAATTATCTAGCCAGAGAGGCAAGCAATCTGCAGTCTTCAGTGTCCTGCTGCTGTTGAAGGGCATTGACAGTTCATCACCGTAAGACTCGGGGAAATTCTGAAGAGAGAAACAAACCCAACAACCCCCTGAGTTTGATTTGTAGTATCCTTCTACTGAAAGAAAAAAAACAGGTCTCAATAATTCTGTGAAGTAAAGTTCTGTATATATCTGTACATGAGAATATCTCCTCCTTGATGTTATTTGGAATAAACACAGTACTGCATGGATTGAATACACAAGCAATTTAGCACTGGTAGGACTTCAGTTGTAAAACTGGTATCAGCTGATGTAAAATGTAGTATCACTCCCTTGGAATTTCCTTAAGGAGATTTGAAACATGTAACACTTGCCCATGAATATACACATTGAAAGCTGCACTCACTGTTTTACCTTCCTTCCTTGTCTCAAGGCACAGAAAAAACATAGTTGCCAACACAATCTAGCCCTCCCACATCAGCGTTCACAGCTCTACCTAATGTTGCATCCATGACTTGTCATTTTTTTCACTATCATCTCCAAAAAAATGTAATTCAGATGCAGCCTGGGCCTCGGCACTCCCACCTCTGCCTGAGCTGGTTCTGAGCAGTTCCTGGGATGGATGGGAATTCTCATTATGTAGCAGGATCAGGTAGGGGTCAAACAACTGCTTTTCTCTGTGTAAGTCGAAGGAAAAGGCAAACAAAGCCAGGTCAAAAGCAGAGAGAGCGTGTGTCTCTGCTACATGGCAGGGCATTCCCTAATGCTCTGGATTCCAGGTGGTTTAGAAGCTGGAGCTACAAGGGAAGTCCCACCTGCCCAGCAAGAGAGTTTGCCAGCTTTCCCTGCCTTCCTTCTCATCAGAGCTCTAATGGGGTAAAGATACAGAACCATGCTAAGAACAAGAAGAGAGCAGGCAAATGAAGGAGAAGCATAAAAGTGAGTTGAAAAAGATGCAAATGATTTTTAAAGCATATGCATTCTCTTGGGGTGGGGGGAGGAGAACTAGGTATAAACAGGACTTTTTGCTTCCCTAGTCATAATGCATTTTAATGAGATTTGGAATGAGCAAGACAGAGCAACATAACAAGGTTATCTCTAATTCTCAATCTTCACACTGTTTTTGATGCTAAATTTGCAGGCTATGCTGCTCACTTACATTTCCATAAAGTATTGTAATAAAAGAAGAACCACTGGATGGTAGCATTTTTTCCTCTGAACTGTCCTTTCTGAAAAAAATATCTGCAGTCCTGTGGGTTCTGGTATTCTTTTTACCTCTGCTGAGTAATCTCCCTTTTTTATTTTATCCCTTCTTTGTGCAAAGATGAAGAGGAATGCACGGACATCCAGACTCCTTCTCCCCTAAGTGATATGACTCATTCACAGAGCATCTGTACCCCTTAAGGGACTGTCAGTGCCTTTTCCTCTTAATTAATCAACTTTACTTTTCTGTTATGCTGAAGAACGACTAATAAAGTGACTTTCCTCAATTTATACTCAATCTCCTCTCTGCCTCTGCAGGCATCCCTTCCTCTTTCAGGACTGAAACCACAACATGTTGAACTTGCCCCACAAATGCCATGCTGTAGGCATATCTCTTCTAACATTCACTCAACCTTCTTGAAATAGCCTCTGTTTTTCAGGCTGCAAATATGGACTGCCATGAGGGAGCAGTGTCTGTAAGAGCAAGAAGTTTTAGTTATTTCCCACTACCATCCAACTTATACCTGCTCCTGCTATAATGCAGCTACAAATTGATGCCATTTTCTTATGATTTTTTTTGTCAGCTGTAGTTACAAAATAAAATCTGGCTTCATTTGAGTTTGGATACCTTTCCTCTGTGTTCCTGAGTGATTCTTAGCAGTGGCCTTTCAGCCATGGCAAACTAGAGAAATTTATTTGAGAAAATGTCATTTAAGTGATAGAATTTATATACTAAGAAAAAGAAGGAAGGAATACAAAGAAAAGCATGAGCTTTTCCAGGACATTTTCTTTCTCTGCCACAAAGTCAATAACAATTAGATCTGGCTTTTCAGTGTGGGGCTGAATAAGCTAACAGCAGAAGAACATGGAGTATATCTCATTTGAGGACAAGTAGCATGTTTTCCCAGTCTCCCCTGTTATGAGTTGATATCCCTAAATCTTTTCCTTGTTTATGAAAAATGTCAGCATTTGTAAGGGAGAAGAACGAGGCGACTGACACAAATATTAGCTGATTTAACAGTAAATAGAGCTTGCAGAGTAAATAGAGTAATGGGTGACATGTATTTCTCCCTTAGCCCTTTCAGAAGAGGTGCAATGTAGATAGCATTATATTACTCAAAAAAAAAAAAAAAAGATAATTATAAGATTAACTGGAAACTTGATTCTCTTGTCTCTGCTGAATGGAAAACATCCTATTTGCCTTACGAGTCTTTGATCAAGTTCTCGGATCATATAGTGTGCCACTGTTTGTAGAGACTAATGGGATGACATAAAAGCAGGTAAATATTCATATTTTAAGTAGTGTCTTTGGTGCTTCTAACACTTATGAAACAAAGGGAGTACTAATTATTGATAATCATGTCATTTCAAAGAGAAACAGCCAGAGTTTTCTCATCTATTTCTCAACTAAATTAAACTGGAGACAAGAGTAGTGTAGTGTGCAGTGATTCTTCTTTATTTAAAGTCATTTAAGGGTTTAAATAACTAAAGGTTCAGAAATTACACTTATAAATCCATTGATCATTGTAGCACAACTTCAAAATACCACTTTCTTTGAAATCACTGTTTTCATGAAAAGTAAGGTTATAAGCTACTCAATGTTATTGATGTAAAAAAACCCTGTAAGTAAACTGTAAGAGATGTAGCTGAGTAGTGGAAACAAGGTGATTGTAGAGTAATAACTGAGATTCTTAAGTGGCTGTGCATGTCAATGATTATAAGGTCTGACACCCTTCTAAATCTCAAGAGGTAAAAAAAAATAAAGAGTAAGGATTAGGAAGATTTGTACAAAACAGGAGTATGTTTTGATGAGCTCATTCTGAATCTTTTCCTGCTTTGTGCACCAAGTGTGCACAGGAGTGTCAAACTAGACCAAGAAAATTGCCTGATGTGTTCTGAATGTATTCCCAAAATAACATCCCAGCTGGAACCTCTAAGACTGAAGTGAAATGGCAGTTCTGTTAGCCAAGAGTGTACCAGCCATCTCCATATTTGGAGGTCTATGTTCCTCTAAGAAGGGCTTATATTGGATATTTATTTGGCGTGTAGCCGTAGAGTAAGACTGAGGGTTTGCAGATAAGCTCTCCAGGATGATCATTTTCATCCAGCTATTTGTATCTTCTTTGGAGGAACAGATACCACTTCCACTTAGCACCAGAACCAAAAATATGATGTCCACATGGTACGACAGAATACAGGCCTATCAGCATGAGGTGTCCACATCCATCTTAGGGATGTGGTTTATTGGTGGGATTGGCAGTGCTAGGTTAATAACTGGACTCTATCATCTTAAGGGTCTTTTCCAGCTGAAAAAAAATGTATGATTCCATGACCTGTGACACATTGGGTACCTGTTCTCCTCAGCTATAGCAGTGAGGCCAGTCAGGGCTACATCACTGAGAGGGCTACATCATTGAGAATGTAACTCTGTGGGCAGTGTTTATTGTTTGTGGGCAATTCAGAAGAGGACAAGAGCTTCTCCAACAGGAAATACACTTTGTAATTATTCTAAGGCATGTGCAGAACACCAAGTACACAACATATCAAGTTAAGAAAAGTCTTTCCAAGTAAGAAGAATTGGATGTGCTGCTTTCCTGAAAGCTGGGGTCTCATATTGTTTGCTGACATTTTCACCAAGCATTTGGATATCATCAGATGTCTAGTGTAGATGGTAAAGGGAGAACATTTGTGTGGATACTGCAGTGGTCAGTAATTCTTTATTAGTATCCTAAGGAAATAGACCTGATGAAGGCGGTAGTGTGATCCCTAGAAGAAATCACAAAGAATATTTCTCAACCATTGCTGCAATCACAATTGTATAAGCAACTAAAAAGTAGGGTAGCTTGTAAGAGAAAAACAATGAAAAAATAATATAATTAATATCATAATTCAGGAAGCATATTTGGCACAGAGGGTTTGTTCCCAGATGTTCTTTCTCTTTGGACCCAAGAATGGCAAAGATCACTGAAATTCATGAGCAGCAGGTCATTAGATATCACACACTGAAACTTGTGCTAACTAACTAGACAAGGGGCTAACATCCAGAGTTTTCTTTAGGTTTTTCTTTTGCTATCCAGGCTGCAATGATCAACAGCTATTGCACATGAGCAGCAGGCAACTGAAACAAGTCATCTGACATAGCTTGTTACCTTATTCCCCTTCACCTGGTTTTGTTATTATCCTCTCTAAAGAATGCTGGGAAGCACTGTGCATTAGCTTGCATTGTCTTTTGTGTCCAACAGATGGATTTGATGATTTTAATGATTTTATTCTGTTTATAAACATTCAGTTTTCCCCTGATTTCTTTAATAGTGTCACATTAGGAATGAATTTGGTTCAGTGTTTTTTTCTGAATAATCAGTAACACTGCACTTAACACATTAATGTGAGTGTTGCATTCTTGTACCCCTCTGCTTACAATACAGCTTCAACTATTTGCTTTTCAGAATGAATCCAGTAATGTTTAGTACCTGAAATGCCTCTTCATTAAAAATTGTGTTTGGGAAAAAAATATTAGCTGAGAGTATACTTCCACCCCTGGTAGAAGGAAGTATCCTTAGGTGTTTTGGGCCTTACTCAAGAGTTAAGTTAGAAGTTTATTGCCGGTGAGGGATAAGCAGGATGCCAATAGTATTCAAGTCATGGTAGTGCATACATGCTACATGCCATATTCGAGCTCCATTCTGTTCAAGGTTGTAGGAAACACATGGTAATGTCTCTCTCGTGAAGTGTTTTCAGACCACCAGCTGAGAAAAGAGAGATATATTATTATACTGCTGGGAAAAAACATTAGAAGGTGAAGGCTAAGCTGATAATTTATGCTGAGCAAAGAATCCAGCAGAGATCCTTCCCTTATGACTAGAAGAGTTGGATCCCAACTACAAGTGTTAGGATCAGCAGAGGTTAAGTTACGTAACATGCACTGATGTGGCTCATTTGATTTGGGGATCTCATCAGGGAGAGATACTCACCCCTCTGCTGCTGAGCCTTCATTTGGTGATTGGGCTGACCAAGGTCTCAGGTCCTCAGGTATTTGGTGAGGCTGAGAAATGTGAGCAGACTCAAGGGACAGATAGGTCAGATCTGGGCAAATCTTATCTTACACAGACTAGTGGTTGATGTTGCCTTCTCTATTGTTCATTTATGTTGTTGGGTTTTGTTTGTTTTGTTTGTTTTGTTTTGTTTTGTTGAGGCACAACCTACAATTCCCAGTTTCCTTTTTTCTATCAGAAGAATGACAAATTTTGAACAAAAGCACTAGAGGGAAATGAAAATGAAGACTCTGTGTGTGTGTGAAAGAGAATCACAAACTCCTAAACACTCTCGTGCCTTTCCAGACCACTACAGCTATCAGCAATTTATCCTTGGAAAAGGAGCTGTCAAGTAAATGCCTTCCTCTTCACATCATGTGGTACATAGAGATACTAAGCTGATCCATGCCTCATGATTGAGCAGACAGGTCTCTTCCCTGCAATCAATGTCCATTAAAAACTGGTTTTGTGGTACTGACAATCTGATGGGATTAAAATAAAATTCTCCTAGACCCTCCAGTAATGAAAAACTATCTACAGGAAAGGAAGAAAGAGTGCAAAATTAATACAGACTCTTATTTATTGCCTTTAAAATTGTAAAAAGGTTTATCTCCAGTAAGTAAATAAATGTTTTTATTTTTTCTTTCATTAAGCTCACTTTGATGCTCTTCTGTCCCACACTTTTTTTCTTCAGAAGTAGTTGATCTGATGCAATCTGGTCTGCTGTGATAGAGCAGGTCATAATCAATCAGAGTGAGGTTAAAGTGTCATTCACCTGATAGAATCAAGTGCTAACAGAAGATTAACCGTGTCAAATATCCTCTTTTATAACCCCTGACCTTTTTAGGTTTTCATCTTGGGAAACAGAACGAGCATTGTCCATAACTTCTACCCAGCAAATATTCAGAGACATATATGCTATTAAGTGGTGGTACCTACACAGAAAGGTAAGAGATATTTTTCCTTTCTTGCTCATGCTTTAGCCAGGACCTATCTTAGCTGTTAAGATTTATGATAATGGAATTGTCCTTGGCCTAGTGGGGATTTGGTACAAGCCTGGATAGTG
This sequence comes from Chloroceryle aenea, assembly GCA_013399075.1. Classification (NCBI taxonomy): domain Eukaryota; kingdom Metazoa; phylum Chordata; class Aves; order Coraciiformes; family Cerylidae; genus Chloroceryle; species Chloroceryle aenea. The sequence goes on from VWZY01013150.1 coordinate 678,660, forward strand.
AAAGCTGCATAGTCAAATAGTTTTTCCATAATGTAGCAGTTTCTTAATAGTTTGACTGCATCAAGCTCTGAACAAAACAGTGGCCAATTTCTTATAATCACCAGCTTCCTTACATTTGTAACTGTCTGCTCCAGTTTTCCACTTCTATGTTTTAATCTTTTATTCTGAGGTCCATTTCAACAAGGAAGAGTTAATTGAATTTACATAATCACATCTCATCACATTTACATTTCAAATTATTGGTAATTAGTGAGTAAAAAAGGTAGACTTTCTCCTCCAAAAAAGTGGAAGAACCGTGGGTTCTGAAAAGTATGATGAACTTCACAAGAAGTAAAGAAAACAAAATAAAAACAAGCCAAACAAAGCCCCCCCAACCCCTTCTCCACAGGTTTATTTTTCCCCCACCTTCTATGAAGATCAGGCACAAACCTGTGGCAGAGGTAAGGCAGAACTCACCTCGTGGTTCCAATCTCCAGCACACCTCAGGGTTCCAAACACAAGATATGAGCTGAGAGTAAAAAGGCAGTTTAGATTTTAGCAAGTACTCTGGCTTGGGAGGCTAAGCCAGTGGTAGTTGGTAGCACAATCAGTTCAGGGTAAGAGCCTTTAGTTTTAGTCTCAGTCTCTTCACAAATCTGATGCCTTTGAAGCTTGAAACTCTTGGTCCTTGTAGGTTATTAAATAAAATCAATATATGACAAGTAGAAATCTCAATTAACAAGTATGATCAATACAATAAAAAAACTTTAACAAGTAAAGAAAAAGACCTCCCGGTAGGAAAACAACAAAACCAAAACCAAAACCACAATGAAATGGTAGAAGTTGAAGAAATGAAGTACCTTTGACTAGTTCTATAACTCCATATGCCACAATACCTATGATTTTACTTAAAAGTCAACAGGTAAATGTACAAAGTATCTTATCTTTTACATCATCAGTGTATGTCACTGCTACAACACTTATTCTTTCCTTTAGATAGAGAGAAAATGTGTGTTGATTATCTCAAAAGTCATTCCATATTTAATCCCATAATAAGAAAGTCTAAATTTGAAGCCTGTCTTGCTTTAAAGAGTCTTTTGTGCTTTTCTCACAGAGGAGAAATGAATACATTTATTGCTTTAAAACAAATGTCTTTGAGGTACATATCACTAGAATTAGAAGAATATGTCAAAATTTGTGAAATGCCACATATTCAGACTTTTATATAACCAAATGTCTTACTAATACCAGCCTTTTAAAAAATTCTTTTTATGGAAAACTTCAGGCAAAATTGTTTTTAAAAGTAAGATAGAGGTGGAAAGGATATAATTTTTATACGACATAAAATGGGAGGACTTTTTTATTACTGTCATCATAAAATCCTTCTTTTGAAGCACCAGCTTCTCAGGAAAGTAGGAGAGATGAAGAAATGTGAATAGGTGAAGTTTTCCTGTCGTGAATGCTAGTCTGTTAGTCAAATAATTGAGGTGGAAAAAGCCCTTGAAATTCAAACAGAATTCTGTTCTCCCCATGTTAGTAACAATTCTGTATAAAAGAACTACTTCTGGCCATGGGATTTTTTCCCTCTAAATGCTGAGAATGTTAGTATGAAAACTTATCACACTGATATAATAATAAAACTTATCAGTTGTTTATTAGCAGACAATTCTTAAGTGCTGTTAGCATAATTCCAGTCAAAAATAAATAAATTTTTAAAAATTCTGGACAGACTCCAGGCAATTTGGAAGCTGGATGCAAATCTTGCAGTGTTGCTGCTCAACTGCAATGCTGGTGCAGTGCAGTACTGCAGGCTGGCTGAGATGCACCATACAAAGCAACCATTTCTCTTTAGATGTTTAGAAGCCAGGAGTTTTTTCAAGCTTCTCTTCCTTTCTGAACCATCATCAATTCACTGCCACGTTTCTAAATAGGCACCCACCAGCACCACATTCAGCTACACAGCTGCAGATGGTTCAGGGATGAATCTGTAATCTACCAGAAGAAAGCTGAGCTGATTTAATAATGACCACTATGAAATATCAGTATGACCCACACTGAGTGGATTAAGGAATGGCCAACTGACAGTCCTCAAAAGCATCTGTCAGAGAGAAAACTATCCCAGAATAAGCATTTTTTTCTAGTAGCTATACACAGATTTTTCTTACCAATGCAAAACCAACAAACAAAAAACTCCTTGTCAAATCTGTGAATGTCTCAAAACTTAAACCTGCAGCTGCAGGTTTCTAAGGTAGAGCCAAAGTCCCAAATTATGATACAAAACCCTAACCTTGCTAGGGCTAAAGAAAAATAAATATGATCTTGGAGCTTTCCAAGTGACATTTTAACTTTAATGTTTCCAAGAAGGGAAAGGTCTGTCCTTCTACCCTGAGATATGTTTTCTACCTCAGCCTACTAAAGTTCAAGAAATCAGCACAGCTAAGACACAGTGGTTACAAAACATAAGTGCCATGCACAAAATGTAGTTATTGCTACCCACTCTATGCAAAAGTGATTTAAAACTGTTTAATTTATATGCCAGAGTTACTCAACTTCAGATTTTTTTAAAGAACTTGGACTGTAATGATCTGATATGATAAATACCTGAGATTTGTCTGATAAAAGCCTCTCAATGATTATTTCTAGTGTCACTAGTGTAGAGGTTTACTTAAAGCAAGGAGACATTTTATCATGACATGTTGGTTTTTTAGTTCTTGATAGCTACACAATTCTGTTTCACTTGTCCTAATTGGGACAAAGCAAATGTGACTTCTTAAGTTATTTGTTTGGTTTGGTTGGGTTGGGTTTTTCTTAACTTCCAAAAATCTCTCATGTCTACACCGGTAAAAAGTTGCAAATTAATATGGTTTCATTCCATGATGGTGAGTCCTCAGATTTATCTGATTTGTTTTCAGAGAAAATTTGCTTTACTGTTCTTCCTCATACAGGGCCAACGGCACCACATACAAACTAACTAAATCTGGGTACATTTTGCTGTCTCTTAGACCACTGGCTTTCAGAAATGTATGTTTGGTTTAATATAATTACAGGGTTTTTTCCTTATGATTATGCTGAAGTTTTATCTGAAATATCTGAGTGCAAGCCATTAACAGAACAATTCTTCGTAATGGTATTTTCTTTTTCAAAATGTCTTTCTTTTCCCAGTTTTTATTTTCATGGCAGCTATCTCCCTTAAATAAGGAAAGGCTGAACAGTTAGTTACATGTTTTTGTGCCTTTTGTAGGAAAGATGTACAGTGTTTAATTTTTATTACAAACAGTATGAAGTTCTTCATCCAGGATGCAACAGAGTACTATTTACTGCCAATTGCTAACCTAGGAATCAACTCCTGGTATTACAGACATCTGGCTTTCTGATTGCTTAGAACAAAAGATGCATTTAATAAATCTGGCATCTTTCCAAACTTTTGGGTACAGTCTTGTCACGATCAGTAAAATGAGTAAAACCACCCCAAATCAGGCTTAGAAGCAGGCTTTACCTTTTCAGCCTCAGAAATTAAGGTGGTATTATTAATTATGACAGGGAGGGGAAAAAAGGTAATCAGCCTACAGTGCAGAAATTATAGAGAACTATCAATTGTCAATTGTTAATTGTCATTAACAATGATGCCATTGGCCTAACACCACACACAGCTGTCTGTGACAGAAACATCATTTTCACATTCTGGGTTGGGGCAATCTCAGGCACAAATGCAGTCTGGATGATGAGTGGATTGAGAGCAGCCCTGCGGAGGAGGGGTTGGTGGGATCAGAGTGTGGGTGGGTGAATATGAGCCAGCAATGTGCCAATTGTTTGCTGGGCTGCATCAAAAGTTTGGCCAGCAGGATGAGGGAGGACGTTGTCCCCCTCTGCCCTGCTCTAATGAGACTTCACCTGGAGGCCTGTGTTCAGATCTGGGTTCTTCAGTGTAAGAATTAAATGGCCCTGCTCAAACAGGTCCATAGGAGGGCCATGAAGATGACTATACAGGGCTGGGACACCTCCCTGTGAGGACAGGCTGAGAGAGCTGGGGTTGTTCATCATGGAGAAGAGAAGGCTCTGGGGAGACCTTATAGCAACCTTCCAGTACCTGAAGGGGGACTACAGAAAAGCTGGAGAGGGACTCCTTATCAGGAAGTGTAATGATAGAATGAGGTGTAATGGTAGAGTAGATGTAAGGAAGAAATTCTTCATCAAGGCCAGGCTGGGTGAGATTGGATAAACCTGCTCTAGTGGGAGGTGTCCCTGCCCATGGCAGGGGGTTTGGAACTGGATGAGCTTTAAGGTTCCTTCCAACCCAACCCATTTTATGATTCTACGATTCCGTGAAGTAAAATGCATTGTTTATTAAGCATTTCACAAAAACTTCCCTTATGGCTGTTCCACCCCATCGAGGAACATCTATGTGTTCTATCAAAACAATTGAATGCACTTCATATTGCATATATATTAGTTTTTGCTGGTGAGTGAATGATTACATTGCCTGTTTTCAGATTCTATATAATTCTTTTCACACTTCTCATTCAGCCAAGAGATAAACAGAGGGGCTCTGTCAATATCTGTCACTGAAGTCTTCACAGACCATCAGAGACTTCCTACCTGAGGTAGCAGAACTTCGCAGCAAGAAAATGTGGAAGGTATGTAAAGGGGTATTTAAACTTTTTGGTATTTTCCTGTCTTAGCAGAGTCTGTTGATTATTTTGAGCAAGACTGTGATGTGACAACAGCACATAATCTTTTAAGGCATGTAAATATTGGGCCCAAAGCTGCTGCCCTGGCAGGGAATGGGCTTCTTGTATCTACTGTGTCATAAAACCTCAGTGGGTGTCTTGCAAACTGTAGGGTGTGAAAACTAGCACAAAGTGCTTCACCTGCCTCCTTCATCCCATTTCATAAAATCACAGCCTACGAGTCCATTTATAACTCTAGGAACATAGCTGTAATTTAATCAGATGGGACTAAACCATATAGGTAATACCACTGAAAGAGATGCTCTAGATGATCTCTGTCAGCATTCCCGTTATTCCTTCAAAGTCTGATAGGTGTCTCAGAGATAATGAAGAGAAACAGGAATAGTATGCAAATGCCTAATGACTGTGAAGTAGTATGATGCCCTAGCAGTGTGATTGTAATGGTATAAGAACATTAGTTACGTGGGACTGTAAGAAGATAAAATGTTTGTCCTTCAATCAACTACTGTTGCTGAAATAATACAATCCCTTTTTAAGGTATCACCCAGAATACCTTAAAAGGGAAACAGTAGGCAACCACTAGCAATATTTGTGTTCAGCCACAATAAACCTACCCATTTCCTCTGTGTTGCAAAGGCAAGTCAGAAATAACTTGTAATTCACCATATTAAAAGCAGCACAGACAGAAATACTTTGAGCAAGTTCTTCCCCTGGCCAGGATCTTGCAAGTAGGTCACAGTTTAGCACCACTAATGTAATCTCTGTTCTGTGCCTGAGGCTGAACTCTGATTGTTGATTTAATGTCTTGTTCAAAATTGATGCTTACTATTTACTAATGGGGAACTGGAAGCCTCAGATGGAAACAGAGCTGAAAGGCTCTTGACATCTTCTACTGGTCTCTTCAGGATTCAGTGAAGAAATCTACTTTCTAATTAGATTTCTTCTCATTTGAAATGGTAAAGTTTGGTATTTATTGCCAGAAAGAACATGGATTAGATTCAAAAGTTTTGACAAATAATTTTCAGGAATTCTTATCTTAGAGTAAATTGAAGAGGAGTCAAGGAGAGCGATAAAACACCCATTTATTTTACACTTGGTTCAATATGTCATGAGATAAATTTCATGGTTCACCTACATTCATAATCAATCTGTGCCTCGTTTTGGTGTCCAATTGATATTATTTATGCAAAAGAGCTCTGCTGTGCGGAATTTTGCCATTCTTGCTGGCAAAGAGAAGAAAACAACCTAATCCTGCAAATCGCATTTGTCATTTATAGTCATGGGATTACCCTCACCATATGTCAGAACTTGCAATTTTTCTCCAAATCCTAGCCATCTTTTGGCCCTGGTGTTGGGAATGGGATGCCTGTAGCCATTAGTGACAGCAAACTACAGATGACTCTGTGTTTATTTCAAACTCAAGTGTTTCAACCATGCATTAGATACACGATAGCTCAGCTTCTGTGACAGACAAGATCAGGATGGAGATGAGAGGCTCTCAGCTTTGGAGCAGGGAGTCCCAAAGCTCTGAAATGTTGTATGAAATGATGTCAGTATTGAGGGCTGGGCTTTAACCACACAGGCCATGTCTGGCTTCCCAGGCTATGCTCCAGAAAACCACAGCCAATCCCAGTATAGGAATAGTGCACATTTATCAGATTAATCTATTTCTGCCTAGCATTTTTTGTTTGTTTGTTTGATAACAGCATATAAGAAAAAGGGGTTGAGATTCAGTTCACAGAGGATGATGTGTGCAGTGTCTAAACTCCAGTTACAATGGAGAACCACTGAGTAAATCACTTGTGAAAAAAAACCCCAAAACATAGCTAAGCTCAGCTGTTTGAATCCTCCCCCTCCCAGTGTAACCTCATGAAAGAGAGAGGAAAGAGCTATAAAGAAACATCCATCATACAAAACTACTGCAAGCTAGTTTGATGTCTATCAGTCAAATGACTAACAACATCAATACAACTGCAGACCCCATCACTGCCCAGGCAGCAGACCTCCACCATAGCCCTAATGTAGAGGGACTGACTCTGAGCCGAGGAAGCAGGTTTGGTTTTTTCCTTTCCTCTACTCTGTTGAGACAGCCAAACCCAGTCCACCTGTGAAGGTGCCTTTGTGATTCAGACAATTTTCAACTAAAAGGACCAGGATTTATCATGCTTATTTCATCATTTTTATCCTAAAAAAAAAACAGAAGAAATAATGATCCATATCCAACCCTGGGCATAAGTAAGTACAGGTGGCACAAAAAAAAATTGTACCCTTCTCCCTGCACTTGAATATTCATCCATTGAGCAGTAGGCTTTGTCTTGTAGCCAGTTTGGAGGTCATAGGCTAGTGTTACAGTTCAAACCAATTTTGATTAGCTGTGTTTTTTTCAAATCAGTTGTTGTGAGACAATAGGAAGTAATTTAGTGAAGTCCTGATATTACACTTATACTCAGGATATAACCCAGTCAACAGTCTTACAACCTTATTAAAAATCATAATAGAAGAAAAAAACAAACAAACAAACAACAAAAGCACACTTTCAAGCTGTGATATTGTTGCTGTTGGCTTGGGTTTTTTTTTGAGTCAAACACTTCTGATAACTCAGTGGTCAGATTTTATTTTTATTACTTTTCCATTATTTAAACCTGAATAGAACAAAGACCTATAAAATGTAATAACCAGGAACATCCTTTCTTGTCTGTAAAAAGAAATGCCTTTCTTGCTCTTGTGTGCATGCATTAGTTTATAGTTTTCTGTGCATTTCCAAAAAGAATCTCCATTAGTTCAGTAATATTTCTGCTCCTTCTATAAAACTTGGATATTAGCATTCTCTAAGACTAATTAGAATTAAACTGAAAAAAAAAGTAAAAAAGAGACCTCTGTTCTCTCACTTCACAGTGTTCATATAACACAGGCTTTTTCTTTTCAGAAACTACAGCTATTTAGACAATCCATTTTTCTGCTTCAATCTGAATCTATCACTTCCCCTCACTCAAACAGGTTTGACAGTAATCATTGTTGCCACCCTCAGAGCTGGCTTCTGCAATTTTCTCCTTGGTTTCTCTGTAGGAGGAAATCACTCTTAGGTGTGTGTATATATGTTTGATTAAATATATCACTTCTTAAATGAAGTTATAAACAAGTGTTAGAAACAACACTAGAATTTTCTTCTATCTCTCCATTATTGAATTGTCTCCTTTCTGATTTGCCATTTTCTGTAGTTACAAAACTTTTACATATAAGTTGCTAAAGAAACATCTCAATGCTAAAGAAGCATATCAAATCTGTATTTGTAGATTAGTATGTCGGATTCATTTGTTAGATTGTTTCTTTATTGTGTTTTTTTAAGTGTAGTCTATTGTTAGTTTCCCATCTCTTTTAAATACAATGTTAAATTTACGATTTGGACAAATAATTAGGTAAACTCTCTCCACTTTTCATCTTCATTTATCTGTCCAGACATGGTTCAAGAATGAGTTCAGAAACAAAACCAGAAGGTTTCAGAAATTATAATGGTTTATGGGCTGAATCTTGGCTTCCTGGTACTTCAAACAGAACCCAACATGGTGTCTGAAAGATCCAGGTTCAGAGGGTGGATTAAAAGTAATGGTCTGGAATTACCTACTAGGAAATCCTGAGGGCAGGGGAGGGCACATAACATCTCATGCCTTTTATTTTTCTTCAGTAGCTACATGGCTGAAGGATCCATTAACTCTGCTAGAAGCATTTTGTCAGTATCTGGAGGAAGATGCACTCAGTTCTACATATCTAATTAGGTTATATGAGCTTCATGCACTTCATATACTCACACTACTAATGTGGTAAAATTTATTACACATATATTAATGCATAAATACAAATACACAGCTGTATGTTACATAAAAGTTCATAAATAAAGCTGAGGACTCCTGGAAAGTAAGAAAATAATTAGTACATTGCACCATAATTCTCACCTTGGGAATGCTTGGGCTTTCAACCATGTCCTTCCTTCAGATTATGTGCTTGATTCTGATGGTTTGTTGGGTTTGTTTTTGGTGGTGTTTGGTTTTGTTTTGGTTTTTAATATATTTTTGCAAATGGAAGCTGGAAAAATCAGATTCTTGCTGGTGTGGAAGACCACAGTTGCATATGGTGGCCATTAACAGTGCCCCTCTTTGTTGTCATAGATGTCAATTGTCCCTTTGTGGAACATAGATTGGTTACCAGTAGCTTGTTTATTCAACACATACACTTATCCCAGCAAGGACCAAGGTATTTCATGACTAAGTAATGAATAAATGCAGTCGCCAAAATCTGCACATCAGAAATGCACATTTCATTAATGTTTTAATAAGCTGATATCTTGGTAATGGTTGTGCTACAAGATATTGCAGACATACATAATGAATGCTGAATAGTAGATTATATAATACAGGAAAAGAATCTATGTAATTTAAACTCTATTGATAACACAGTTATGCTAAGACCAAATCCATGAACAATAATCATCTTTCATGTATCTATTAGTCTGTCCATGTACCTGTGTGGCACTCAGATTGCCTTTGATTCCACTGCACAGAACATTTCTCATTCATAAAGGAGTACAAACTCATTAAAAATTAATTTAGAAGCATATTTAAAATTTAAACATGCTTATGAATTAGGGCTGTGATGATACAAAACTTAGAGGAAAGTTTGGCTAAGATATAAACCAGCTGAATGGGAAGACCTTTGCTTCTACCTGTTCAGCTGTAGCAATTTCTAGTGACACTATCAGCAGACTATCAGATCTCTTCAACTGAACATATTCATCTTTTGCTGTTGCTCCTGCTGTATTTGTCATGAGCCATCTGTGCAGCAAACAATGACTTGTCACTTTGGTCTCCAGACTTCAGGATTAGTTGGCATTCTAAAAATTATTTCTTTGAAATAGGTAAGGGAAAAAAAAAGCCACTTTGTTGCCTCTTCTGGTGGGCTTTTTATCTTCTCTCCACCAGAAACCAGGATGCTGCACTGAAGCCAGAACAATGTCAAATTAACCTGAAAAGCTTCCAGTTCTTTGTCATCCTGTGAACAGATGATTTTCAAGTTTAGTTTGATTTGAGTGGCCCACAACAACATAAGGTGTTAATTGTGCCAAAGCATTTCATTTACGATTAGCTTGAAAACAGCTGCCTAGACAAAAGCAAGTTTGGGGGTTGTATTTTTATTACCTGACATACAAGACTTTACATAACTTGACTTATACAGAGTGCCAAGAGAATGAAAAGCATCCAGATTTTTTTACTAGCTGAAAACAACATCAGGATTTTAAGTTACAACTAAGATATATAAATTTCACTGAGATGTATATATATCACAGGACAACTTCAGGAATTTCAGTCTCCTATGTGAATTTTAGGTTTGCTTACACCAGCAAAGTGTAAGTCAGAACAAAACTGTCAGAACAACAGTCTTACACTGGAACACTCCACTTAGAACTATCCAAAAGAGCTAATAATATCTCAAAATCATGGGAAATGAGAATAAAATTTCTATTTTAGTTTCTTACATGTGGTCTCTTGCAACATATTCTAGTGATTAGAACAGAATCCTCTCTGCTTTAATCAAACTTTTTTTCCCCTAAAAATGGGTAACTGTTTATAAAGAAGAGTGGAACCTACACCACTGTGGCACATATTGGCTTCATTTAACCATGACATAGTTTAAAATGCTCTTCTAAAGAATTCCAAATGAGAAGCATCACCAACTGAGTTTTTTCTTCCTAAAACCATGGTGGTTTTTTTTCATAAGCTAGCGAGAGCCTGTCCTGACCATAATGATCTCAGGTGACACTATGCCAAATCCTTTCCCATTGGATCTGAGGTGACATGACAGTACATTACACAGTGGAGTAAAAGCTACCACCGTTGTGACCTGATGAAACCTAAAAAAATGTTTGGTCTTCTAGATTTTTTTTCTTACTTTTAGCCTTCTTCTAGACAGAGGCAGAATAATTTGATAAAGCATTTTCAGTTGCTGCTATCCAGAGAATAATGGAATGCCAAAGTACTCTCTAGAATTTTCCCATAATCCAAAGATAGAAAAACATATTTTGTGGGCATTTCTATAATATGATTTAAATGTATTGTAAAGTAGAAGTACATATACTTTTTCTTTTCATAAATTGACTGTAACTAGGAAAAGAAATGACTTTGTTTTAAACCATAAAGCTCTATCTGTGTATTTTAATCTAATGTGGGCCTTTTTCAAAACCAACTTATATCCATTGAAGGCCCTTCAAACATTATCCACCTCAGTGAGCCTACAGGATTTAATGGCATCATTTGTTTAAGGTGACCATTTCAAGGTGAACAGTAGTTAAAGGAGAAGGTCACAGATAAATGAAATAAAGCTGAAGCCACACAAACAGTAGAAAATCTGTAGAATGATTTTGTCTTCTTAATACATAATACCATAAAAACTTTTATGTTACCTGGAAAATTCAACTCTGTTTATCAATACAGCTGAACCAGAAAATATATTTAGAATCTTTTTTTTTTCTGACCTCATTCCCACTGATATCACACCAACATAATTTCATCTACTTTAATTGTATTACTTTCCTTTTTCCTCATTGTACAGTCAGACCTAAACCCTTATTATCCTTCAAAATAAATTGCTCATTATTTTAACAGCTTCCTGCAGTCAGAGCTTCTCAGCTCTTCTCAGCATGTATCACATTTCTATTTCTTAAGTTAGAAATGTAAAGCAGTTGGGGGTCTAGCTGATTTAACATCCAGATTTGCTTAGAGGAAGTAAAAATGATTTTATGTTTCTCTGCTCACTGATGATATGAGGTCTTTTAGCTTCTTCAACTATATTTAGAAGGAATTATCAGGCATCATTACAGAGAAGAGAAACAGAAACTAAGGCCAAGACTCAAACAAGGTAATCGAAGTTTAAAAAAAGCATCAGCAAGCTCCTTTGCTGAACCAGAGCCATTGTGGTGCTGAGAGCTCCTCTGGGGCAGCTGGACACCTGTGCTCCTCAACACAGGCTTAGCTCTTACTACCCTGGCTTGGATTTTAAAGGCATGAGTGGGAAATCTAATCTCTAAAACCAGCTAGGTACATACTTAATTCCAGCACAGGGAATCTTGCAGAATTACTGAAAAATGCTGAAAAAAATTTAGTGGTTTAGAAGGCTGAGGGATAGATATTGAGCCACTTATGAAATTTAATTAATGTTTTATCCCCATTTACACAATCTCAGCAGTATAATTTTTTAAGTGTTAAAACTGAATTATAAATTTAGAAAATACAGATGAAAAGACAGGCCAGGATATTTGGGGAAAGCTGTAAAAATTGGAAAGCTCTGTTCTTAACTAATTTTCTTGGAAACCTGAAAAATAAGAGTAAATATATACCCAGAACACTTGAAAACATAAATTAAATTGTTGCATTACTTTAGCAAAAGCAAAAATCTCTTTAGATTTGGGAAATGTGTTACACTAAAATAGTGAGAAAGATAAAACTCCTTTTTTTGGACATTTGACCTGTAAATTACCTACTTCCTAAGGATGTAGACATTCTGGAAAAAAAAAATCTGAATGATTTTTAATTTCTTCATAAGTTTCCATGTGAACAGTTCTTCTAGAAGAATGTCTTCACCTAAAACAGATTATTTCTACATTAAATGAGAGTAAAAGACACCCTTTCTACAATCAGAGATCTATTGTTCTTCCCCGTGTTTCAGTCTAAGCCTTCACATGAGCTCAACTAGCTTTTTAGTCTCCTGTCTCCAGTGACTAAATTAGGAGCCTTATCACCCTAAATTCCCTCTAAGCCATTGGGGAAAGATAAGCAATTCCACAGGGTAACCCAGGCATTAAGTGATTACAGAATGAATCCAAAACAAGGTTCTTAATGTGAGTACCTACAGCCAGGTAGGATTAATCCAGGCTAGACATCCTCCAAGAGGATCTATTATTAAAAATGATGCTAGAACATATCCCTAAATTCCAACTGCCACAAAAAAATTCATGTGAAAGCCCTTCTGAAATAAATGAACTTTTGACAGAATAAAAAGCAACAGCTCCAGGACTATGTAACTGCAACTATTTGGAGCCAGAGAAAAACATGTAACAGAAATTTTCACTTTCTCTGATGCAGAAATTCAGTGATGGTCTGAGCAGCTGCAGTGTCTCTAGACTTTGGGGGCAATGTATGTGTTGAAAAGATGTGTTGAAGTGAAATAGCCTACTCCAGCAGCAGCTCTTGAAACGTGTATATGACCTTCTCTTTTAATTCCACGTGCAGGATCTCCACCAGAACTGGTGCACACTGTGGAAGAGAATCTAATAACCCTAACAAAGAAACAAAGTTATTATATCTTAACTGGTTAAAGAGGTGGTAAGTGTTCCTTCTGCTGAGCATTTAGTACCTTATACTTAGTCTCCCACTGATGTATTTTTGTCAGCCAAAGGTAGGATGAGGAAACACATCAGTGTTTAATTCCATTTTGGCCTCCTTGTTCCACCTGAGAGTTGTTCCACCTGAGACCAGGTTATCTGCAATATTTCTGTGCCCAACTCTTAAGTTGTCTCTTTGGCTTCTGCTCAGACTCTGCACCTCTCTCCAGAGCAGTTCACTTAAAGACTTCTTAAGAAAGATTGTAGGGATGCCTCAGCATGAGTTTTGGATCCCTGATAGTGCCCAGCAACTTGCACACTTCTACCTCCTACAACAGAAGACCTTAAAATTTAAAAACCACACTCACAATACATGAACAAAGGCTTGATTCAAAGTGAGTTGAATGACTGTAAAATCTTAGATCCCAATAAGTTTTGAAACCAGAAGACAGTCTTGTGTCATATACAACCCTTCTCTACCTTCTGAAATGGATCTGAGTGGTATAAACTTAGGCAGACTAAGGGAGGGTACAAGAATAAAGTGGCTTTCCTGGAAGACTTGTCCAACTCCACCTTTACCAATTCAATGTGAAGTATTTGATTCCAGCCTTGAGTAGAAAGCCCTTCTGAAGCCAAAATGAACCAGGCAGGTAGTCCCAGGAGCATGATTTGAAACAAAGATAGGTTTTGCCAGCCAAACCACGTAAAGCAAACAAATGAACTCAAACTGACAACCCTCACGACAGTAACTTCTAAATTTTGAGAGTTAATCGTGCTGCATTTTGACAGATCACTGATGAAACCTTTCAGGTTTCGCTTGTCAATCATTTATTAGGGGGCTTATACTGAATAGCATATAAAGTAGACTTAACTATAGTGCCTGCTGACAGTTCAATTTAAAACTGAAGGGTATAGAAATTTACTCCAAAGTGTCAGGTTTTCCACAGGAAAAGTCTACTTTGTGTTCCCCATCCATGGGACCCCAGCTGCCTCCAGGATACCAGAACACTTAGCAAGGTCAAGCACTCAGGGAAGAGACAGGCAAATATTGCCGGAATGATGATATTATTACATTAATTTCCTTACTTAGAAAAGATAATGAAAAGATAACACCCTGAAGCATTTATATTTGAAGTTGCCTTTATGGTGATATTTTATTCTACTTTATTTACAATGAGATTGACAGGAGGAACAATTGTCCCCATTAATTAATTTTTTTTCCCCAAATAACATGGCATGTAAAACATAAAAATTAGTATAAATTTTACAACAAAAGATGCATTTTTACAAAATATTTCCTGTTGTTTTTGTAAACAAGATCTAACAAAAATTCATGCTGAATGTTCAAAACCTTAAGGGAAGAGATTAAAGCATATCCAAGGAAGACTCCACTGTTATTTTTGTGGGGGAATATATATCTCTGCATGCATAAATGTACAGTATTGCCAAAAGAGCACAATAAGACAAAATAAAGCAGTGCAAATATAAGAACTTTGCATAAGATATGGGAAAAAAAAACAGATTTTTTTTTTTTTTATGTATATTCTGAAGGAATGTAGTTTTTGTGAAGGAACTTTTCAGGTTTTTATTCACAGTCTTCTATTTTTTTGACCTATGTTGGATTAAAAAGTGGAAACTCAGCTAGGTTTAACAACTCTATCACTCAAATGGGATTTGATTGGATGGAAATGTCACATTCAGGGACAGTTGTGACTAAGATCAGATTGTTTACTGATGAGCTGGCTAACACCAAGAAACTTTCATCACTCCTCACACGGTCTTTTCCATACCTTTTTGGTCATTCACCTGTTACTTGTTGGACTTATTTTTGTTTTGAATTTATATTTACTTTTGTCCTTCATCATGAGCTAATAACATGGAATGAGACCAGACCGGTGGTAGAAGACTGGGAGTAGAATAAGAGCCCAAAAGAGGCCAAATGAAAAATGGGGAAGGCACTATAGCACAGCTTGAACGTTCCAGAAAATGAAACAGACTGTGAGGAAACACTCATAAAGAGAAGCAGATTATCAGAAAATGACAAAGATGGCCTTCCACTATTTTTTAAAATAATATATATAAGTTTATTTTCAGATTTATAACTACTAGTCTGCAGTGGCTTCCTCAAATACTGATAGGAAGATGTGAGGAATACTAGTCTCCTGAAAAACATGAACCTTTGAAAGGTACCTGTTCCATATGGGGAAAAAATATAAATGGAGGAAATATAAACTATATAAAAGGGAGAAAATATAAAAATATTAAAGGGTTGGATTTAAACTACTGTTTCAAATGTCTTGTTGGAGAGTTCAATAGCTGTAAAGAGTCCTTAACAGTGATTCTAGTGATTATTAGAAAGTGAATATAATCTAAATTTTAATCATGATTAGAAATTAAAAAAAAGTCTGTTAGAAGATGCAGTATTAAGTCAAAGAAGCTTCAGACATAGTGATGTACTCAGGAAACTCTAAATCCAATTTTTAAAGAAGCTGTCTGGCATAAGGGAGAAAAAGTACATATTTGCTTCTAAATTATTTATCACATTACATAGAAATACTGTCATTAGAGGAAAACATTTCTACATATGATTCTATACATGCAATTATTTCCTAGATCAGTTCTGTTTGGTGTCTCTTGACCATTCTCATTGTGCAGGTGAAACCACTGAGGTGACTCAGGAGTCTGCAGGCCTTCTTCATGATCTGGGATTAATTTCTGAAGCTCAGCATGCTCAGTAATATTAATTACATCCTATTACAGGTAATATTTTCAATATTATTAAAAATTATGCATTTTACAAGTGTTAGGAGTAAGAGGGGAGAAGGGTATTTTAAGTAAGTTTAGCCATAAAGTTATATCTGAATTTTTAATATTGCTTTTTCTCTGCAGACACAGAGATGTGTTGCATGAAAAATAGATGCTGGACAGTAGGACAGTAAATACAAAGACTCCAAAGCTGTTTCCATACCCACAACAGACTAAAAAATGGTCCCCTAAAAAGTGCCAATATTAGTACTCCATGACTCTTCAACCTCTACAACCATTAGCACCGTGTAGCCTGCTGCCAAATTACAATCTCACGTTAAAATTAATTTACATCCATTAGGAGAGAGATGACTGAGCCCTGGCAACTCAACATCAGGGTTGTTACAAGCTCTTTACATCTAAATATCCTTGTTATATCTCAAGCAGAATAAAATATTTGTTGAAGTCAGACTGCAGTTATTTATTTATTTATAAAGGACTCACTCTGCTTCTGAGAATTAGCATCTAGTAACTCAGATCCTGAAGTTAATCTTCTTTTTCCCACCCAATCTTTACTCATATAAAGAGAAAAATAATCTTCCTTCTTAGCTACAAGAGCTAAATACGGATGAAGTCACAATTGTGTCAAGACCCCAAGATGTGATTCAATGAAATATGAATTACATTTAGAAGGTCACTAAGCACAGAAACTTATTCATTTGATAAAGGAATTTAATGGGGGGAAAAAATACTCCAAGAAATCCTACAAAGAATCCCCCTGCAAAGGGAAGGAGATAGTGACTCTGACACTCTCTTCAATTCAAAGAAACCCAGCAACACAAGAGCTGCTCCACAAGTAGTCACAGTGAATGCTGGTCACAATAAAGCTTCCTGTGAAAAACAAACAAAAGATTGTTCAGTGACACCCACCTGATGGCTGCACACATCTATGTCTTCTGCAGAACTGCCACCTCTGCCTACTGTCCAAAGGGAAACAGGTAAAGCCCTGCAAAAATTAATTACTTCCTTAGTGTTAGATCTGTTTCTGAAAAATATGGTTTCAAATCTAAAGCAAATAAACTCTCCAGCATTCTGACAGCAGTTTTTAGATGTGAAAAATGTTTAAAAAGAACACATTTTAAAATAAAAAAAAAGGTTTATATGAACTTAATTTTGCAGAGAATTATTAGAAACATTTTGCAAACTTTCATTCACTGATAGCAAATGACAGAACAACATCTACCTAATGGCTTTTTTTCATATAAATCTTAACAACTGTTCTTTATGATCTTTGATCAATTGTTTTCACAAGCTGTATACAACAGATTATGCAAGCCTGCAAATTTTCAATGTCTGATTTTAGTATTTGTAGTGTAACAGGTTTATTTAGGAGCTTTCACTGATATGTAATAGAAGGAATATGCTGAACTCAGTGTCCACAGTGTTGGTCTGAATGCTGAACTCACTGACATGGGTGCTCTCTTCCAGACCTGTATTCACAGGGTGAATTTCCATCATTTCCAGAGGAGAAGGCATCTGCAGAGCTATGGATTTTTGAAAGTATATAGAAACCCAAAAAGTAGCTCTGTAATTTCCTCAAAAATAAGAAAAAAAAAAATCCTATAACAATTACTGTGCTCACAGAAAGAGAAGAAGAAAATTGAGTGGACACCAGCAGCCAGACTTGTAAGTATCCAAGCAGTAATTTAGAAATCCACCAACTTCACTGCCTGTGGAGGCTGCCAAAGCACAAATTCATATGTTAAAACAAATACTTTAGACAGTTTGATAGCTAGATATGTGACAGCCGTGACAATCTGATAACTAAAACAAAAAGGAATGAGACATATTATATGGCACTTAATCAAACTCACCATGACTGAAACACACTTCCCTACTTTGTTACTTTGAAAGGACTACAGAACTCCCCAAGTTTTTTACAGCAAGCATGTTTCTCTGCCTGAATTGTACCATTCTGAGGGATAGACTCTGGCAAGTCTTTCTTTCTGCAAGTGCTTGCTGTACCAGAATGGAAGATCAAGATAAAGTTGTTGTTTGCTGATGCATTTCTGAAGAGCTAACCAGACAAAGTAGATAAGGCAGAGGTGGTTGTACTCCATCTCCCCGTTTGGGAACACGGAGTTCATTTTGCTTTTGTCCCACTCCAGACAGCAGGAACCATGGGACCCACAGCAGGATGGGAGAGACCTCCCTCCTGACCTGTCTTTCCAGGGTTCTGGCACTTACAGGACAGCAGTCTCCCGTGCTGAGCCTGCAGCACCCCATCCTCTTAAGATACCCAGTACTGTCCAGGGGTTGACACACCACAGATGATCCAGGTTGAGCCAGAACAGTGTGATACATACAAAAATAGTCTGTGGTGCCTATCACCTGAGCAATCCTACCTTTACTAGTGTAGACATGTGAAGCAAAGGAGTAAGGAACACACATATAATCTGCTACAGATTTAAGAAATACTACTCAGAGGGTATAAACTATTGCGCCTGGCTACTTTATGCACATTTTTATTTCCAGTTATTAACAGCAAATAATTACTGACACCTACAAGAAATTTGTGCAGAGCAAAACTCTTGAAAAATACTCTTTCCATTCCTTAGCTTCATTGTAGAAAAGATTTTAAGCATTGCTATCACCACCATGTGGGCTAGAAACAGTAAATCCAGTTAACAGGAGTATAGATAGAACAGGTCAGAACACTGAAAAAAATGTTTTCTTTTCATACTTGCCATCAAATTCAGACCTAGCAATAACTTCAGTTCTGTCATCTTATGAGGGCTACCACAGAAAAAAAAAAAATCAGACTAATATTTATCATGCTTCAGTTTGTTCATATGTATATTAAGTCCACTATAAATGTAGTGGACTGACAGAGTAAACTATTTTTTTGATACTCTCAGCCTGTAATTCTCAATAATGATGGTCACTGCAAATCCTCTTCTTTATTCCTCCATTCTAGTCCATCTCTGGTCACATTATGGTCACAGCAACTTCATCAGATAGCTGGATTTTTAAAAAGCTGTACCAGAGGGTGTACTTCTTCTTCTGCTCAGTTTGTAATCCAGATATTTATTAGTTTTTAGATTAAATACAAGTTCCTAATTCCCCACTCAGCAGCCTCAGTCATTTGCAGGCAACTGATTTGCTTGTGGATTATACCAAGCCATTCAAACAAACATGGCTTTATAGTTTAAAGGACTTTATGTGGATACTGCTAAGCAGATAAACATAACACATTGTTTGTTTCTGGTTTTAGACCTGTCCCTGCCACCTCTCTGGTTTATAGGTTTTCTTTCCAAATATGAAGTTCAGCTACTCTTCTACCATGTTGGATGCTATTGGTATTTGGTTACCCAGAATGACAAATGTTGCTTTATGACCCCTCCATAAAGATGTCTATATGGGTTTTGTAACAGAACCAAAAAAGCTCCAGAGATAAATGATAGTGTCTCTACAGCTCTTGGAATTTGGTCAGCCTTTGCCTTCAGAAAGATTAAAGGAAATGCATCTTGCTCTGAGTAACGAGTGAGAAAGGAAATAATCTATCTCTTAGAAGTAAAATGTTATCTTAACTATGGATCAGACTCAGACAAGGGCTTGAAAAGGGGTTTCAAGATGCAGCTTAGTAAGATTTTGATAGATTTCAAATCATTGGCTGGGCAATTTATTTTCTGCCAGCCAAAACTGTTTGTAAACTGTACTGCCTGGTGACTGATGATGCCAAGAGCAAACAATGAGAAGAGAAGAGATGCAAAGAAGGTCTACTGGCGTAATAAGGAGAAATGGTCCTTTATCATCCTATCAGGGCTAAAGCTCTGAGAGTTATAAATCACTGTCACCTGCCTCACAGTCTGGGATAAGCACAGCACAATAAATTCATTAAAATAATGCATTTGGAGTGTTACATATATTTTTATGTGGTAACAGGCCTGTTTTCTTGTCAGCCTTGCAGAAATACCAGTTCTGTTGACGTGTACCCATGCAGATATAAACTGAGCTATGTTCATGATATAATTTAATATCTAAGAAACAGTAAATAGGAGGCACACTTTATTTGAGTGTAAATCAACCCTAGTGCCATTTTGAACTAAACAATGCATTTTCATTGCCTTTATGCCAGTCTCAGAAGACAGGAGCAATCTCTCATTTCCTTCTGAATAATTAAAAAAAAAAAACAGAAGAAAAAGAAGAGTAGTTTATGATTCACTGCTGTTTGGACCTATCAAACTAAGTTTAATAACAAAGTTAGTAACTTCAATTGTCTGTTTTGCAATCAGAATATTAAAACCAAAAATGTAAGAAGGGCTACGGACCTTCAGTTTTTAGTATGAGGAAAGAACTGCTCTTTTTTGAGATTCATATCACACCATTACTTTTTTTATATATACACCTACTAAGGAAAGAGATTCTTTAATCACTAATGAAAATGAACAGCTCTTCATCCAGGAGAACTATATAGCATTCTGTATTGATGTAAGGCCACAGGTAGTATGGGTCAGATCTTGTAATCTCATAGTCTAATATGGGCAAGATTTCTATGGATTTCAGCACTATATAGAATGATAGAACTGTCTGGGTTGGAAGGAACCTCCAGAGGTCATCCAGTCCAATCTCCCTGCTGAGAGCAGGGACATCCTCAACTAGAGCAGGGTGCTCAGAGCTCTTTCAAGCCCCACCTTGAATGTCTCCAGGGATGGGGCCTCAACCACCTTCCTGGGCAACCTCTTCAAGTGTTCTACCACCCTTGTGGTAAAGAACTTCTTTCTTACATCTAAACTAAATCCATTCTTTTCTAATTTAAAAACATCACCCCTCATCCTTTCACTCCAGGCCTTTTTCAACAGTCCCTCTCCAGTCTTTTTGTCAGCTCCCTTCAGCTACTGGAAGGTGGCTGTTGGGTCTCCCCAGAGCCTTCTCTTCTCCAGACTGAACAATCCCAGCTCCCTCAGCCTGTCCTCGTNGGAACTCTGGGATGCATCTCATCTGGTCCCATAGGCTTATGTATGTTCAGGTTCCTCAGGAGGTCTCAAACCTGATTTTCACATACAGTGGGAGTGACTTCACCACCTTGATTCCTGCCTTGGGGTTTTTTGACTTGGGAGGTCTTGGGAGAGAGGTTGATAGTGAAGACTGAGAAAAAAAAATCATTGAGAACCTCAGCCTTCTCCTCATCTGTTGCTACTATGTGATTTATAGATTTAGATGCATGTTATTTTCAAGAAAAATACTTCACTAGATGTAAATGTTTAGAGTACTAAAGAAAACTAAGCTGAAGACTTTTAACCATTTAGCCAAACCTACCTTTATGCTAAGCTGAATTTCTCAAAGATACTTAGCTGCGCCATTGTCACAAATCTGATCAGAAATACTTCCTTTAATCAAAACAGAATGCACATCATCAAGGTTTAATTGATTCTCCATCCACTCTTTTAAAAATTACTGCTTGCCCATGTATTACTCAATGTTCCTAAATCTTTCTAAGAAGTAAATACAGCAGAAGATTACAGAATGTAAAATGTGCATTCATTTTAAACATTTATTTCATCATCTTTCTACAATAAGTTCTTTTAAATGGTCCTCGTCATCTTTCCCTCTTCAGAGTTCTCACAATCCCCCAAGTCACATTTTCCCTTATTACTCTGTTATATGTATAGCATCTGCCTGTATCTCAAAGTTGCTTTAGATTTTCCCCTCAATAGAGATCTACATGTAGATATCAATACCAAATATTATTTTCTTGGTTTTGTCTTACAACTCTTCCTTTAAAGGATACACCAACTTTTGCATGTTTGCTCGTTCAGCACTGGAACACTGGAAAATGGACTCACCATTTGTTAACTAGGGCAAAAGCCTCAAAGGTGTCTAACACACATTATGCCAATATTATGACTGCATGAAGAAAACCAAATCTCTTTATGCCTGTACTCAACAGAATCATTGAGGGTTTTCTTAAACAACAAAGCATATCTAGTCTGTTAAGGCAATATTATAACACTCACCCACTCTCATGGACAGACCAATTTTTGTATTATAAATGAAATTTTAGAGGCAGAACTCAATTATTTTTCATAGTTTATTTCATGCATTCAGTATCCCAGCCTGGAGGTGAAAAGCAGTTTCAAGAGAAAGTTTTGGCATTAACTTTTCTTTTTATTACAGTATGATTTGAATATATCCATCAAGCAATCCTAAAATTTACTTATTTGGCAAAATTTCTCAAACAGCTACTCCCACCATGGTTTAATCTATGCATTACCTTTTCTTATTTCATAAGTCAGGAAAGAAACCCTGTGTTAAGGACATTTAGTTTTCTCATGCAATAGCTTTACTGTGTATATCTGATTTAATCTGAAACAGAAAACAGTGTGCAGTGTCATAAATCATTAACACTGACTAATAAAATTCAGAATTTTCTTCTGCCATTAAGCACTCACAGTGATATTTCAATTCAAATATAAAAGTCTGACAATTTAATTAGTGCTTTCATAAGAAAATACATAACTAAATTGCTTATAATAGAGGAATTGAGAGAAAGTTGAAACTGGGTTGTAAAAAACCCCTACTGTAACCCCAAAGAAATTGGCAAGCATACTCATTTCACATCAGCTTGGAATGTATTGTACCAATATTACCACCTTAGACCATGGGCATCCCTATAGAGTCCCAAAAACCTCTGCTGCCCCACACTGAAAAACTCAGCGATGTAGGCTTCAAGAGCACACAAGACAAATACTAATCTTTCAGATAAACTGTGACAAATCACCCAAAGTTTTAAGAGGATTAGATGGTAAAGATTCAATCTCTCATAAGCACTGATTTTGTTACTGTATACTTATCCTTTTGGTAACTATTTTTTTTTATTATTATTTAGTTACTTCAGTTTTGTTTAGCTCTAATTATTTTAATTGAAATGGAAATGACATTGTTAGTAAAGTGCTAGCTCTGGGCTGCAGATTACCTGTGTTCCCAGGGGACTTTTAAAGTTCAGTTATGGGCACATGTTCTGAAATACCCTGTACCAGGGGCTGCAAAGTCTGGCACAAAGCAGTTTACACAGTGAAAGCTGCAGGACCACAGTTGCATTACATGGTGCAAACTCTTGAGTTAAACCCTGTTTCTGAAGAGAGGATGGAAGGCACTAAAATTTACTTACTAACCACTCTTCCCTCTTCCACTGAACCCACCTCTGAATACATGGCAGCAGTAAACTGTCCAAAAGTGCAATTATGACCAAAACTGACCAAAATCCAAACACCTCTAGAAGATTTTTGCTGTACGTAGAGCATAGAAGAGTGCTTTATATCTTTACAGGACATGCTCTTGTGGGGTGGTGAGGTGTTGACAGTTGGATGCAGTGTTCTTAGAGATCTTTTCCAACCATGACAATTCTGTGATTCTGTGATTTATAGCCTAGCACAACAGATAAGCATCAACCCATCCCCTTTCATAGAAAACTGAAGTAATTTCAGAAAGAGCTCTGTTTATATGGATTTATGATGAGTCACTACCTAAAGCTGAGCTCAAAATTCCCTTTGGTCAAAATACGTGGAAAGTTTCATATGTGGGGAGACTTATGAGAACATCTCACACAGACTGAAGTGAAACATCCTTAAAGATTCATAGATGATGTCCTAAAAAGAGGTATTGTAAACAGCATAGGATATTTTTATATCACTCCCCTTCTTCAAGATAACCATTGATTAATTCATGGATAAGTGTTTGCCAAGAGACCAGCAATCATGAATTGATAGTAATCATTGCAGAGAAATAGATAACAAGTTCAATGTATAAAACATTTGCTGGGAAGGCTGGGAGTAAAATCAATTGGACAGGAAAATTTATATAGAAAAATGTGTGTGAAGCCAAATACATGCTATTGAGCTTGGGATATTGAGGTGGTTGATCTCATCAGTCATAGTTCCACAACCAAGAAGAAGTAAGAGTAGCTGAAGCTCTTCTGGTTTAACAACAAAATAATGAACAGCAGCTGTTAGAACAGTAGGCATCCATTGTGAATTAAGAGCAATTAAGTAATATAAAACATAGAAAACTTGAGAAGGCATGGAAAAGGGATGAAAGGAAGCTTTATAAAAGTACTAAGGACCAAAAAAACTTCAGTGGTGGCTTGGGATTTTTAGCAGGAGATGGTAAAATGCCACTAATGACAGAAGGAGTGATAAGTAATACCGAGTGTCTAAGGTCCAAGTAATGGGATGATATCTGAAAACCATATCAACCTTCCTGCCCATACTATTTTTTTACTGTGACTCAGTTGTGGCCCAGAGCCAGCAGTGCCAGATCTCCTCACTCTGAGCCTGAGAGCAGGAGTGAGCTTCAGAAGCAGCTGGGGCTACCATGGTGATTGTGCTCCCAGTCCCAAGGGAAGCCAGAGCCATCAGCATCAGCCACCTTTCTCCTGCCTGCATGAGCCCAGTGGCGATATAG